>JAWDJE010000002.1:179592366-179999866 GCA_035047345.1 Bradypodion ventrale
AAGTAAGAAGAAAATCAATCAATTTAGATCAAATAGTTACAACACGCTGGAGCCTGGAAGAAACAGGTTCGAGCCACGCGGTGGAAGAAATGGAACTGGAGGGATCATGGGTGGCCGAGCACCAGGCATGCTGGGATTGAAGCTTCTATAGAAATCTTAGCTTGGAAGAACTGGTCTACCGTGCATGCTTGGGAACATCCAATGTCTCCAGTCTAGAGAAAGATTGTTTTATCTTGATTTGGAGCAGAATGATGCATGAGTTGAAAATGTTAAATTTGGCAAAGTCAAGCTTCTCAGAAACTTTGGAGGAGACAGTGTCAGAAACTGCAGTTAACAAGTGTTTGCTTCCTAGTGTTTACTGCTTAAGATACCATTTGAAGGGACTGTGAGATTTATTAATGGGTAGGAGGACTGATAGATACTAATATAAACTCTCTACAGCACTAACTAGGGCTTCACTATTCTTGATTTACCAAAGTTTTGTTTCCTAAATTCAAGCACACAGGGTTGCACATCTTGCAACATCGAAAAATTAAATATGTCCAATTGAGATTACATTTAAAAATTCTGATCTTGACGCTAATATTCTACCTACATACTGTATTTCAAAATGAAACATCTTTAAGCTGTAAATTAACTTTACCCTTTATCCTAATTTCGTCTATGAAGCCAAGACCACTATAAAATGTAGCTTAAATACATTTCTGATGATGTTATCTGGAATACTGCAAGATCCTGAGCCCACCCAAACCCCAACAGCTATATAAATCAAATATTGGAGGAAAGGGGCTCTTCTTAGACTACACCACTATCATCACTTTTTGTCCTGTCCAGTATTACCAACATCCACCCTCCAATGAAATGGTTACCTGACACCTAAGATAAACATCACTGTCTGACACTGTCTCTCATAAAATCTATCCACAAGGCAATACTCAATCTAATAGCTTTTATTTTCCAATATATTCTTCTCAGTAGTTCAGATTTGCTCAACTCAAGATACATGAAAATGAACATGCCTAATCTTACACCGAGTCTGATGAACAGACCTTACAATATGAGTGAAGACAGACATGTAGTCAAGTTTTAAATAAGAGAGGAGAGAAAACAAAGGTCAAAATTCTGCTGATATTTAATTGGCAGGGGTTTTATTTTTCTTGCATAAGAGAACAGGAACACTCTCTTTATACATATATATTTACACAAAAGCTTGTTTGTATCAGACCCAAAGCAAAGAATTTGGTGGGAATCTTATTGATTAAACTAAACTAAAAGCAATGCAGCAGAACAAGAGTGAATTTACAGCGCCTTTTAAAACCACAAATGGATCATGACCTGCATTTTTTAAAAACAAAGGAAAAATCAAAATAAAACATACCAAACCAAGTCAAACCAAACCAAGCCTATATCTAACAGCCCTCTCTCTTGGATGATATTTCAACATCAAGAACTATACACAGGAGTAGACAACATACACCTATCCTAATGCAATTTTACATGGGTCTAAACTTGGGGAGAGGAAACTGCTGTACGGAAAAGGTAGCAATGGTTAACATCTTTGTTATCCTAAAAAGGCCCTTTCAAGTTTTAAGTCAATGTGAAAACTTATCAGAAGCCAACAACACATGGCATGTTAAATATCATGTCTCTGAATCCAGTTCTGGGGTTCTGTTGCTGCTTAAGGGAATTCCTACAAAAGCAGGCACTCCCCATTTGCTTCAATGAAAAGCGAACTGAAAATACTTCACATGCCTGGAAATGCTCGCCTTTCCCCTCCATGGAAGTGAACAAAGAAGCTTAGCAATCTCCATTAATATCCTGTCATGGCACAGACAGGTGCTGTACAATACTTCTGAGGTTCCTACTTTACAGTCAATCTATTCTGCAGAAGAATGGCTCCTGTTATGTACCCAAGTGTAATGCATTAGTGATTGGCCAATTAGGGGAGTGAATGCTGCAGAATTTCTGGATGGGAAAGGAGGGAACATATTACTTCTTAATCTAAGAAATGACAGACACTAGAAGAGGTTCTGAACCTATCTAAACCCACCAAAAGCTAAATGCTGCCATCAGTGGAGCTCTGTAATAAATAACTCTATCATAAGTTGCATATGGAGTGAGAGCATTAAAGAATGACCCTGTAGCACAGGCTTGTCTCCTGCAAAGGAGAAATTGTCAATATCAAACTCAAGTGGTTGTGATTTATCCACTTTTTTCTTTAAAACATTCTCCTCTCTGTGCCTATGAAAGATGCTACTGTCTCTGTGTTTCAATCATGTTTTCAACTTCAACTAATCATGCATCTCTAAAGGCTGGGGTGGGACATCATATCAGGGTGTCAAAGATAGGAAACAAGGTTTTATGAAATAAGAAATTAAAAAAAGCTAAATATGAATTTTGTACAGGGATAGAGAGTGCAGAGAATTGGAATACAGGTTCTCTCGTTCCTTTCTCTCGCCACGATTTCCTTTCCAAGTGTGTCACACCAAGGCACTTTCACTCTGTACGGAGGATGATATGGATCCCTGAATCTGTGAATACCGGTCCGCTCATCTCACCAGTCCTCAGCGCAAATGAGGCATCTTCAAAAGGTTTCTGCATCTGACCTGCCAGATGGAAGAACAATGTCAATTAAACACAAATCAAGGACAGGAGGCACTATGGAACACAATAAGACTTGTGTCCTCAGAAACATCTGAGAAGAAAATCAGATATAGCCATGACTACTGGAAAGTATTTGGATGGACATAATAGTAAAAGGAGACAAAGTGCAGGGCAAAGGACTGTGTAACATTTCAATTAGCATTCATTTATGGCTCTCTGTGGAATTCGGAAAATTAGAATATCATGCAAATGTTCATTCAGTTCAGTAATGCAACTTAAAAGGTGAAACAAATATATGATACTCATTACATGCAAAGCGAGATAGTTCAAGCCTTACTTTGTTATAATATTGTTTATGCCTTACAACTTATGAAAACCCCAACCCCCCCCATCTCATGTACCCCGTAATCATCACATAATCTCATGTATGCTGTACGCCATGATCACCACAATTGTAACAAATTAAGGCATGACATCTCTCACTTTGCATGTAGTGAGTTTATCTCATATACAGTAGAACCTCGGATAAAGTCCAAACTCCGTTCCACAAGTTTGGACTTTATCCGATTTTGGACTTTATCCGAATCAAATGGGCGATGCATCGGATAAACGACCAAAAATTGACTTTATCTGAGGTTCCTATACCAAATACCTCAGATAACGTCCATTTTTAGTGGTTTTGGACTTTATGCGATGCATCACGTGTACATGAAAACTGTGACTTTATCTGAATCGGACTTTATCCAAATCGGACTGTATCCGAGGTACCATTATATGTTTCACATTTTAAGTGAAATGAATGAACATTTGCACTGTCATGACAAGGGAGGAGCTGACTCAAAGAGGCGGCCGAGAGACCCCACTTTTTCTGGAATTAAAAGCCTGGGCGAACACATAGGTTCTGCAAACAGGTAGCCTCCTAAGAGCACCCTTCTCCCCAATCACAATCGCTTAGGGACAGGGAAAGTGGCACTTCTGCTTATGGCAGGTAATAATGTCTTTGACAGACAGTTTGGTAGCAAAACTTATTAATTACGGATGCCTACTGCACTTCCGTTTATAAATTGCCACTCCCTTCCCTTTAATAAACCCAGAGATGTTTCTCACCCTCTCCTGGAAGGTTTCCAGTGTTGAAGATATGAGGAAATTGTGGCTTTAGGGCTTACCACGCTGCTCTGCTGGACCTTCCTTCTCCTTCTGGATTAAGACAGACGAGACAAGGCTGTCTTTTGTAGTTTTATTGAAAGAAGTAAAATACTGGATACATATAACAGAATAAATCTAACTGCACTGGAAACAAACTAGTAAAATAATAAAACAGGCTAGCTTTTCTCTAAGCTGGTTCTCTCTTCTTAGTTGGCTGTGAGGGCAAAGCCCTCCATGTCTGGCTATTTAGCGGTGGATAGCCATGCTGAGTGTCAAAAACTCCTGCTGATCTCGAGGTTGTGGTGTCGAGAGGCAAGGGCTGCACCCTTCCTCAATGAGTGCTTGTCTTAGCTCACAAACTGAGCTCTTTTTATTGGCAAGGAGGACTTGGCCTCCTCCCTCTAGAATTTGGTGACCTCATCAGCCCACCTGGGTTCCCAAGAGAACGGAACACGTACCCCTCATGGGGCAATCTGCAGGTGGTCCAGCTCCCTGGGTGATTGACATTCCCTCCCATCGTTGGAATGGCGATGACAGCTCATCAGCTCCCTCGTGGGGTTCACAGCTGGTGACTGTCCATCATTTCACACGTGGGTCTGCAGGTGTGCTGTTGCTAGGCAGGACTCTGTCCTTCTTGGGGAGCATCCAGTCCTGGATGATCCTCTTCCCTCAAGAATGCTTGGAGAGATAAGGAATCTAGCTACGCACCACTAGTCCTGTCAGACTGACAGCCTGGCACGCCAGTGTGCTTTTAAAGTGAGAGCTGGCTTTCTCAACCTATATCTATGCAAAGTAACTTGAAAAACTAACTTCTCCACAAGATTCCCATGACATGCACGATATTCTAATTTTCCGAGTTTCACCTATAATTATTCAACAAAGAAAAAGTTTACAAAAGTCTGATAATCATGATCTTAATCCAACATGTAAGACAATTATTAATTATTCTTCATTGTTGGGCAAATACCTATCTCCCCATTTAATAAGCTTCTAGCATTACTGGTCTATAATACTATCTACACACAATCCTCATTTGAAAAAATGCCCTAATGTCTACATATCCTGGAACTGAATCAGCAGACTATTATATTCCCGCCCCACCCTAACACAATCATTCTTATTTTTTTTTATCTCAAATGCTCTCACTGGCACTTTAGAGGAAAAACTAAACTCTAATGTGCCTTCTCAGCCATGCTCAAATATTTATGAGAGAGGAAAACAGTGTTAAAGCCTAGAGTGAGTGTGCATTTTAACACTGCAAATTCTAAATAAAGCATTCCTGGTTCTTTAAAGGTATAGAATCCTGGCCCAATCTTGTTCCAACTTATTTGCATCTCCTTTTCTTATCCTCATTAACTTACTCATCAGGAGCATTAAGACATGCAGTAAAAGGGGGTGGGACTGTACCACTCCACAACATAGAGGGAGAACACAACACTAATGCATTCACATCCTGCTCAAGTACTTTCCCAACAAGTAGAAAATTAGTATGCCAGGGAAGAGGATCTAGCTCCATATTTCTCAACCTTTGGTTTTTCGACTTCAATTCTCAAAAGCGTAAGCCAATCTCCCAAATAATTGATCAGCCAATGTTCTGACTTAGCCTTCTGGGAATTGAAATCCAAAAAACAAAGGTTGGGAAACACTGATCTAGCCTCATACAGTAATACCTTGTACAACGTCCAAACTTGATTCCTCAAGTTTGGATGTTGTACGAATTCCAACGTTGTATGATGCATGGATTGGATAATGCAAAAAAAGAGGAAAAACCGGCCGCCTAGGGTAAGGTTGGGGCCCCCAATCCACGCTGTTTCCGACATCCTCCGACCTGCCAAGGTGGTGGGGCAAGGCAAAACCTGTAGCCAAAGAAGGAGCCCCCCCAAGCATTTTATTTATTTATTATTTTGATTTCTATACCGCCAACTTGGCCAAGGCCAACTCAGGGCGGTTCACAATCATAATAAAAACATGATTAAAAACTGCTTAAAAACTACCCTCCCCTTTAAAAAGGGTGAAGGGACCGAGGGGGCCGGAATTTCATTATACCAGCCACCGCCGGGCGGGTCAGCGGGCGTCGGAAATAGCGTGGACAAGCCCCCCACCCCACCCCCACAGAGAGGCAGCACAGCCCAAAATGGCGGGGAGGGGGGAAAGGAGAGACTCCATCACAACGGAGGTTTTTTCACCCATTTTGAGCTCTGCTGCCTGTGCTGCCTCTCTGAGGCTCGGGGGGCCTTATCCACTCTGTTTCCGATGCCCCCCGACCCATCCAGGCGGTGGGGCAAGGCAAAATGCTGGGGGTACTCCTTCTTCAGCTGGATCTGCACCCCCCAGCCCCCCAGTGCATCGTACAATGTCGCAGCAACGTTGTACGATGCAACTTTTTCACAGAATTGGGCGACGTTGTGTGAAATGGACATTGCATGAAGCGGACATTGTGCGAGTTATTCTTCTGTGTTACCTTTCTACCTGCACACACACACGCACACGCACACACATTGCTACTTGGCAAACATGCAGGTAACTGCTGGATAGATAGAGCATTTGCCCAAGGAGTGAGAAAACCCACTCTGCTCTAACAGACAGATAGTCATAACAGTCATTTAGCAGGTTCTGGGATAAATTATGACCTGAGATCCTTCTGCCTGCCTGCCAGGGCCTATCTGATCACAGTCACACCTTAGTAAGAGAAAACTGGGAAAGGCCATTACTTCGTTGGTCCACAGTACTGACAGCTCAAAGTCAGCTTTCACTTCCTGCATCTCTTTCTTCACTAGATGGGGATTTCCTTGCCCTGTTCCTTTTATAAGCCTCTTTTCAACACTATGCACCTGGATTAAATGGAACCAGATCTGTCCTGATACACACACCTTCATTCTGGGTGCAGCTACAGCTTAGAACAGAGATGGGCCAAAAATGGCCCTCCAGGTGTTGTCAGATTGAAACTTCCAACAGTCCTAATCAACTTAACCCATACTGAGGGGAAATGGGAATTGTAGTCCAATAGCATGTGGAAGGCCTCTTCTTGCTAACCCCTGGCTATGACTTTAACTGCTGCAGACTACCTCTGAAAAGTAGGTCTGCATCACCAGTAAATAGTGGGATTGAAGGAAGGGATTGCTTGACAAAAGGCAGTCTCCTATGGCTGTGGAAAATGATATCTATATCCCTATTCCATGTGGTCCAAGAGGCAGCAGCTTCTAGCCAGACACAGCAAGATTTTTAACTTTTGTCAAAAAGTACCATCTCTGCAGGGGACTAGTGCTGCAGGTAACAAAAGGAAAGGAAAAACAGGGAGGGAGGCAAAAGCATGGTCCCAAAAATATTTTGCAAGTGCTTGCTGCCTTGAGATGCCCAACATGGCAGAGATCAAACTAAGAAAGATAAGAGTTAATCTCCCATACGTTTATGACCACTGTCTAGAAGTGGCAAACTACTGCTGTGAGAGACAATACAGAAAGCTTAGACAGTGTAGCAGAGGAATCACCAGCACCCTTCCTTTTAAAACAGGAGATGTTTGGATTATATACTAACTAGCATAGTTTGCCCGGCATTGCCGGGCTTTTAAAAATTGTGCTGGATACTAAAGGGTTTGGTTTTTTTCTTGAACTAACGGTGATGGGCTGTTTTAAATTGTGGTGTAAGGTTTTTTGTTTTTGTTGCTTGCAGTAATTTTTTTGTATTTTTTTATGTTTATGGGAAAAAATTTAAATTTAATTTAATCTAATGTAATGTAATATTATTTAGTTTAATATTTATTTTTGTTTTTAAAAATGTTTTTTTAAATATTTTATTTTGTTTTGGTTTTTCAGAGTGAAAAGGGGTTTTGTTTTGGTAATTTTTTGAGATTAGTGTTTTTTTTTGAATGTATGTATAATTTATTTGATTAAAATTAGATTTATTCTTATTTGTTGAATAATTTTGAATGTTGTTTCTGGTTTGGGCCACTGGGTGGGGGTGGTGAGCTTTTGTGCCTCTCATTACATTTGTTACCTTCTGTCCTCTGGGTGTCGCTTCCGGTAAGTTTTCTTTTTTTATTTGTGTTCCGGTTCTCATAGAAGGAAGACATCTTTTGGTAAGTTGTGTGGGGGTTTTTTTTTGGGGTGTGTGTGGTTTTTTTGGGTGGGGTGTATGTGTGTGTCTTTCGTGTTTCTTTTTGGCTGTGTGTGTGTTTTGGTGTGTTTTTGAATGTTTTCCGTTTGTGTTTTAGTTTGTTTTTTCAAGTGTGTGTGTGTGTGGGGGGGGTGGCTTTCTTTCTCGCAGGCCATGCTGGATGGCCCGTGGGAAGGAAGGGCATTTGCGGGGAGGATTTTTTCCCCATGGGCCATGCTGGATGGCCCGTTGGAAGGATGGGCATTTGCGGGGTGGTGGTGATTTATTTCCCACGGGCCATACTTGCTGGCCCATGGGAAGGAAGGGCAGAGGCAGTGGTGTGTTTATTTTTTTACCCCGCGGGCCATACTGGCTGGCCCGTTGGGAAGAAGGGCAGTTGCTGTATTGTATTGTTTTATGGTGATTTATTTTTCTGGAGTCGTGAAAGTAGATCGTTTTTCCCCTGTATTATCAGTGGGTGTGGGCTGCGGTCCCCTTCCCCGCTGGCTTCCCTAGTGTTGTTAGGTTTGTGGGGAGAAAAGGTGTGTGTTGGCCCTACACTTCTGGACACTGAGAAACAGGCAGAGAGGATCGATCCCACCCCCCCCCTCCTTAATTCAACTCTGTTTTTAAAGTGAAGAAAAGACGGAGTTGTTTTAAGGAGGAGGGGTGGGGCATGGATCCTCTCTGCCTTATCTTTTGTTTCCTGTTTGTTTGGATGTTAAAGGGGAAACTGCAGTCGGGAGCTTTAGGCGCCGCGGGTGAGAAAAAGAAAGCCGGCTGCTGTTTGCTTTCTTGTGAATTGTTTTGCTTTTTAATTTTCCGGGCGCTGTTTTCCTCAGCGTTCTGCGTGGGCGCGCAGGACGCTGGGGCTTGTAGTTATCATTTGGTGCTTTGTGTTTTTGCTGGTTTTTTAAAAAATGTGTTCCTTTCGATTGGCTGCGGCGCGTGTCCAAACGCTGCGGCGTGCGTGAGCCTCTCAGCCTGATTGGCTCTGGCGCGCCGCGGCGCAATGACTTTTGGGACGTGAAGTTCTTTGCTTTTCTTGCCGTTAGTGGGGCTGAGGCCCCCGTGCCGGATTTTTAAATCCTTCGTTGACCTGCGTAGCCAATTCGGCCGTGCTCTCGAAGGGAGGGTGCGGGTCAGTAGGGCGATGCATAGCAACGTATAGCCAATTCCAACGGTGAACACTTGGTTTTATAGGTTAAGATCTCTTTGCAGCCTCTGAATAGACTGTGCATCATAGATGCATCTTGAGTCTGAGGCTGAAGAGATCTCATATGTTTTACTTTAAGCTTTAAATCCATGCATGCTTTTCCTTCCGGCTTCAGTTCTAAACAGTTTTGTTCAAAATTGGTTATTCTTTGGCTTTCTACAGCAAGCTCACACAGTATTCCTGTGGTTTAGCAAGCTTACACAAAGAAGCCCCGCCTGATTTTTCAGAGCAGGCTTATCAGAGTTCAAACTGTACTGCTCTGCCCAGACCCCTCCCTTCAGGGATTCAGGTTACCCAAAGACAGATCTTTAGTGCGCCTGGCTGAACATGCATGGAATGTGCAGATAAGGAACACTACAGAGAGGCCTGTCTGAAAAAAGCATAAAAGTGAAATCGGACAGAGCCAGAAACATGACAGCTAAAACAAATAATACATTAGTTTGCACACAAATAATTAGATTTTTCTGTAAACAAGCACAAAGCAAGATTCAATTCAATTCATTTTAATTTGTACCCCGCCTTTCTCAGCCGAGGCCGACTCAAGGCGGCAACAACATATAAATACAATATAACAGCATGATAATACACAAGCAAGAATACAAAAATCAATCACTAATTACACTATAATAACCCCAAAATACAATATTTAACATCATAATACACAATACACAGAGTCCCCAGGTGATGGAGCACAGCTCACGTCCCAGACAGAGCCCTAGCTCAACGTTCTCAGCTGAGGAAACATCAGCAGCTGCTGGGCCAGTCCATCTCCCTGTTTCTCGTCTCTCCACCCGCCCCTACTCTCACTAAGGGCAGGAATGGCGAGACCGGGAGCTCCGGAAGCAACATGGTCTTGAAGTCGCGCTGGTCACCCCACCACTGAGCCAGTCTCTCCTCCCCGCCCCTGCTCTCACCAGGGGCGGGTGTCCAGCAAGTCCGACAACTCCAGGTGCGATGAAACAGTCCTCAGCCATGCTCCCACCTCCCAAGAGATTGGTGTCCAGAGCGGCGGCGGTGGCTTTTCGCAGCCCCCGCCATGATGGCAATCAGCTGAGCTTCGCTCCCACCTCCCATGACCAGCAGGGCCACAGGAGTGAGCCGAAGGTATGCTCAACTTCCCCACGGCAAATGCTGGACTGGGGAAGGAGCTGAGTGAGTCAAAGCGGCAAAGGTTCCCCACCGCAGGCGCTCCAGGGACAGCATCCTTAACAATGTCCTTTTGAGGGGCGGCAAGGCAGCACTCCCCTCCCAGGCCCGTCCAGTCGGAGTGAAAGTCCGGCGGGAGACTGTCTCAATGTCTGTTGAATGTAGCATGCAGTCAAAGCCTCCACTAAGAATACTTCTTCCGCAAGTCGACCACTGGATAGCTCGAACAGCGCTAGTGTGATAGGAGTATGTTTTCAAGCAATGGCCTTGATTCACTGCATCCCACACCTTGACCGTTTTATCCATCGAGGCAGAAAGCAGCATGTGGCTCCATCTCTCCAGAGGACACCATTGGATTGCATTGCCCGGTCCACTGTGGTCAGACATCTGAAACACTAGATGCTTAGGAATTTCAGTAACACCATATTTGGATCCTATATATGGCATAATATATGGGGAGATTTTAATAGAGATTTGATCTTTTGTTTTATCAAAACAGATGCTCCCACCGTTGTCTTTAGCTTTTGGGAGATCTGGGGTTTCCCCCTGTCGCAGCCTTTTGGGGATATATGGTTGCAGTCCCTGTATGGGAACTTCATCCTTATCACAAGACCTCTTCTGTGAGCAGTACTCATTTTCAGAAGGTTTCTTAGGGTTCAACCAAGGACTTGGTGATGGGTTATTAAGTCTTCAAATCAATACCTGGAATGTTTCACAATTATAAGTGCTTAGCAAGAACAGTGTTTCTTTATACAGTGGTACCTCATACAACGATTTTAATCCGTTCCACAGGGCTCGTTGTTGTATGAAACAATTGCTATACGATGCATGCATTGTATAGCAATTTTCCCTATGGGATGCATTGCAAGATTTTTTTTGCTAAGTGGTTTTTCCCATTGAAAAATTGTTCTACGATTTTTCCCATAGGGAAAATTGTTACGCGGGATGCCATTTCCCCCCAAAACCTAATTGTTATACGATTTCATTGCTATACGGGGCGATTGAAATACTGTGTACAGTTCTGGTCGCCATACCTCCAGAAGGATATTATGGAGCTGGAAAAAGTGCAGAAGAGGGCAACCAGAATGATTAGGGCACTGGAACACCTTCCTTACCATCTGAGGCTGCAACGGTTGGGCTTCTTCACTCTTGAACGACGACGTCTAAGAGGTGACCTGATTGAAGTTTATAAAATCATGCACGGTGTGGACAAAGTAGATAAGGAAAAACTGTTTTCCCTATCGCATAACACTAGAACTAGGGGACACTCCATGAAACTTTTGGGTACTAGTTCTCAAACAAATAAAAGAAAGTACTTTTTTACCCAGAGGATTACTGGTCTATGGAACTCCCTGCCAGAAGAAGTGGTGACAGCTGTCAGTCTTGACAGCTTTAAGAAAGGATTAGATAAGTTCATGGAGGACAAGAGTATCAATGGCTATAATTACGGATACTTAAGGACAACCTCCGGGTTGGAGAGATAGGCAGGATATCTCTCAATATCATTTCCAGGGAATCCTAAGCAGGTGAAGGCATCTGCTTGGGAATACCCTGAAGGAAATGGTGAGCCACTGTGTGAGACAGAATGCTGGACTGGATGGGCTGTGGCCTGTTCCAGCAAGGCTGTTCTTATGTTCTTATGATTGTTGTATGAGGCTCCACTGTATATAAAAAAGGTAAGTACCCATATCATTTATGTGGTAAAATTACAATTATTATATCTGAGAAAGGAATGCATTTCTGGAGTCAGGTAGAAAACATAAAGAATACAAGATAAATAAATAAGAGGAAATGCTCAGGGAACATTCGAGAGCGGTGTCAACTTTTTGACCACTTACTTAATGTTGAATACACACAAAAGTAGCAATGGGAAAACTTTGGCTTTCTAGGTGTTTTGGCCTTCAACTCCTAAGGGCTCAAACCATCTGGAGGCCTCATTTTCACCTGCACCTGCACAATGACTATAACTGTGGGTCACCTTAGTAAGGGCAACCATGGTAATAGGGTACAGTAGCATTGGCATGAGCAAGTGATACTCATTTAAGGGCTGAGCCAAATGGAGAGAAAAAGCACAGGGATAGAGTCTGAAACACAGACAAAAATCTAGGGTGAACTCTCACTAGAAAGTACAATTTATTTATTCATTTATTTACATTTGTAAATACATTTGCAAAAGTTGTGCTGCTGCTGCGCAAGCTCTTGCCCAAGTTCCCCGGCAATAGGATGCCCAGGCAGCGCAACTCTCGCAATGCCCAGACAGGAGGTCCAGGCATCGCGAGAGTTGTGCTGTTGCTAGAAAGAGCAATGGCGGGGGCGGGTGAGCTGCTCCAGGAGGCACGGTTGGAGCTCTCCTTCTCCTTCCCCTTTCCCCATCCACATACACCACCGCCTCCACCACCACACAAGTGAGCGGCACCAGCAGCCTCTTAAAGAGGCACCAGCAGCCGGAGGAGGAGGAGGAAGAGCCGCTCTCCCGGGAGGAGGTGGGCAAGGTGGAGTGGGGAGGCAGCGGCAGCCACAGGAGGAGGACAATGAAGAGGAGACGATCACGATGACAACGTGGCCGAGTCTCCGCCTCTGTGTGTGTCTGTGTGTTTGTGTGTAAATGGGTGGGGGGGGGGAGAAGGGGACAGGGTCTGGACAAGGGATTTCTAGGTATGACTAGACATCTGAGTGGCCGTCGTCTGCCCCGGCTCCTGCCAAATTCCACTTTGGTGGGAAGGTAAACAGCGTTCCATGCATCTCCGGTGTCTAGTCATGCCTGCCACGTGTCCACGGAAATGTCTGCAGATGCAGACAGCGCTGCCTCTTTGGCTATAAACAGAGATGAGCACTGAATTTAATTTAATTTTTAAACCCTAGAATCAGATAAACTGGCTTTTGAGTAAGGGCAACCTTTACCTTACCCAACATGCTTGGTAACCATTTTAGTGACTTTGGAAGGATGGAAGGCTGAGTCAACCTAGAGTCCTGGTCAGGATTGAACTCACAACCTTTGGACTGAAGCAGTAAATGTTTCCCTTGCTCGAAAGCCAGTCATATCCCATGCTAGTGTTCAGGTTGCTCATCTCTGTTTCAAAGCCAAAGAGCCAACGCTGTCTGCTTCTGCAGACGTTTCTGTGGTCATGTGGCAGGCATGACTAGACACCGGAGTGCACAGAATGCTGTTATCTTCCCACCAAAGTGGTCCCTATTTATCTACTTGCAATTTCTTGCTTTCGAACTGCTAGGTTGGCAGGAGCTGGGACAAAGACAGGAGCTTGCTCCATCCTGCAGTATTCGAGTATTGAACTGCTGACCTGCCACCTTCCAGTCAGAGCCTTAGCCACTTGAGCCACTGCAGCTCAGTGGTTAAGAAGCTCGCCTTGTTAGCTGGAAGGCTGACATGATGGTTTGAGCTCCCGTCTCTGTCCCAGTTCCTAGCAACCACAAGTAGATAAATAGGGACCACTTCGGTGGGAAAGGTAACAACATTCTGGTGTCTAGTCATGCCTGTCACATGCCCACAGAAACATCTACAAACAGACAGTGTTGACTCATTGGCTATAAACAGATGAGCACTGAACCCTAGAGTCAGATATGACTGGCAGCTTTGGATCTAACAATAAGTAAAGGTAAAGGTGGCCCTTGCTCAAAAGCCAGTTGTATCCGACTCTAGGGTGCAGTGCTCAACTCCATTTACAGCCAAAAAGCCAGTGCTGTCTGTGTTTGCAGATGTTTTCATGGGCTATGTGGCAGGCATGACTAGATTGGCCACCCAGTCACATGCCCACAGATTAGGCCATGCCCACCAATTAAGCCACACCCACTGATTAGACCACCCCCTCGATTAGGCCACGCCCACCGATTAGGCAACATCCACAGTGTGGTAGTAAATTTTTTGGGTGCCCATCACTGATGCCTCCCACTCGCGAATGCGACTCAGGGTGGCTTACAACAATAGTCAAACACAATATGAACACTAACAAATAAAACAATATAAAATGCAAGAATACAAAGTATAGAGTCCGCCAGAGGTCGGTGAGCGGGAGAGTCCTCCACCACCCATGGTGGCGGCATTACAGCCTCCTCCACTTGGAGTATATCACAAGAAGACAAGGCTCACTGGAAAAGACAAATAGACTTAAGGGAAAATGGGAGGCAGCAGGAAAGGAGAAAGACCAAGAGATGGATTAGCTCAATAAAGGAAGCAGCAGCCTTCAATCTGAAAGCCCTGACCAGGGCCATAAATGACAGGACCTTTTAGAGGTCATTGATTCAAAGGATTACCATAAAGCTGCTGTGGCAGAACATAACATCCTTATGTATTATGCAAACTTGTTTGCTCACACAAATCAATTCAGAGGGTTTTTTGCAGGAGAGGGAAGATTATTCTACCTCATTATGTTTGAAATACAAAGCCTCTATAAATATTCTCTGCCCCATTCCCTTGATCTTTTTTAAAGCCATTTTTTCCAATCAGGCCAAGAGATCTTCATTTCATAATAAAACTGTCCAGGCTTCAATAAAACCAAAAGGAAAATGTCAATTACTTGCATTTCGTATGGTTATGTGTCTGCTTTTTAAAGAAGACATGTACAAGCATTTGAGCCTGTTCCCTTAAACATAACCAGAATTCATAATTCTAATATCAGTGGAACCCTGGAGAACGACAAAACTTGGTTCCACAAGTCGTGTTGTTGTCCAGGGCATGCATTAGCTAATGCTAAAAAACAACAACAAACAAACACCCGGCTGCCTCCGTGAGGGTCAGGGGAGCCGTTCTGCACCTCTGCCCACCCCTACAAAAAGGACAATGTGATCTACCTTTCCACGCTGGTTAGGGATGAAAAATATCACAATTTTTGGGTCTGGGAGGAGCTATTCCAAGCTATTCCTGTCTTCCTAGGACCTTCCTGTGCCTAGCAACAGCTGACAATAGTTGTGGCCGCCATTTTGATTTTGTTTTGCTTGGGCTGCTGGGAATTGTAGTCCAAAACAAAAAATCAGAATGGCGGCCGCAACTATTATCAGCTGTTGCGAGGCACAGGAAGGTCCCAGGAAGGCAGGAATAGCGCGGAATAGCTCTTCCCAGATCCTCCTGGGGAGTCAGAGAGCTGGAAACAGGGACCCAAAAATGGCAATTTATTTGTCCCCAACCAGCGCGAAAAGGTAGGAGATCAAACACGATGCATCGGATAACAACGCAATGTGCATGACTTTTCAAAAATATATAGCGTCATTATGCGGTTTTGACGTCCGATCGCGTCGTTGTCCGGGATTCTACTGTATTATGGTTTGTAGCCTCAAAACAAGAATGAAATGACCAGAGATAGCCCAGTCGAGATGTACTTTAAACCTTGCAAAAATTCCCAAGTTAATGAAACTCATGGGTGCCCAATGGAGCTACACTCAATTTATCCAACAAAATTTCCTTGTGGAACCTTGGGGGGGGGGGGGGGGGGTGAGTGCAAAATTTTACCACTCTTCTCAGTTTTTTTATTATATCTTCTAAACCATGCATTTTTGTGTACTACATGTAATTAGAAACTTGTAGAGCATTAAATTTCCTTCAATTATCACTAGTCAAACTTATTTTAACCCCATAGGTACCAAGATACAGGGCTTTGAAAAAGTGCTAAATTTCTCAAATTTGTAAAAGAAAACTGCTAAAAAGGCTGGTTTTTGTTATGTATCTTCTATTTCGCAACATATTTAATGTTTGGTGTCTACTTCAATGTTTCAAAAGTACATTAAAGACTTAACATTGGCAGCAGGAAATATGCAGTAGTTGACGGAGGCTTCGTACTGCATACGGTTGTATGGAGTAAGGCCACAACACCCACGTTCCAGTCTGTGTGTCAGATCTACGTGGACTACGTGCTGAAACACTTTGGGTGCAATACCACTGTGGTATTTGACGGATATCCCATCGATGACTACCACCAAAGCACCAAGGCCGCAGAAAGAGCTCGCCGGGCTGTACTGCACTCGCTCATCCACAAGACTTTTTTCCTCAACAACTGCTGTGACGGTAGCTCAAGAGTCGTTTTTATCAAATGACATCAACAAAATAAACTTGATCACAATGCTGATGACAGAAATGACAGCAAAGGGGATTGAAGTGCAACAGGCTACTGAAGATGCAGATGTTATGATTGTGAGAACAGCAATATCGAAGGCTGCTGCATATGAGTGTTGTAATTACAGGTGAAGATGTCGATTTCCTCGTGATACGGACAGCCCCTGCCTCCACTACTCACAAAAACATCTATTTTCAGAAGAGTGGGAGAGGCAATGCCCCATCAACTTTATATTCAGCAGCTTCATGCAAGATCGACCCACAAGATATCCTTTTTCTTCATGCAGTCAGCAGTTGTGACACTACTTCAACCTCCTTTGGACAAGGGAAGAAGAAAGTGTGCAAGCTGTATGAGAAGAACAGATCCCTACACTTTTTGGCTGCTGCTTTTAAAGACTCGGAAGCCACTCCCTCCCAGATTTCCAAGGCAGGGGGAGAAGTTTTTGGTAGCGCTATATGGGGGGAACATGGAGACTGACACGTTGGACAACCTCCAGTACCAACTGTTTACCAAGTCGGTGGCCAAACCCACATTCCAGTTGGCCAGACTCCCTTCTACCAAAGACGCTGCCACCCAACATATTTTTCGCACGTACCTCCAAGTCCAGATCTGGCTAGGTAATGACAACATACCATCAGTTTGGGGGTGGTCACTGACAAGGGAAGGTGTTGTTCCCGTCAAAGCCACTCGAAACGGAGCCACTGACATCTTGAATATAATCTCCTGTAAATGCAAGAAAGGGCGCAGCACTGCAGGTTGCCTGCAAGAAAGCTGGACTACGGTGCTCCACCCTTTGCAAGAACTGCGTGGGGAACGGTTGTGAAAATTCCCCCGAGCCTGACCTCCAGGAGGAAGAAGTGGTGGACTGTGAAGAGCAGAGCATGATGGATGCAGTGCTGGATATGGACGAAGGAGAAGAAGAGGAAGCTCCGTACAACACAAAACACCAAAAATATTAAATGTATGCTTCTCAATGCTTCCTGTTTTTATGTACATACATATTGCTTCCCTTTTTTATTACATTTTACTATACATAACTACTAATAATTTCATAAGAAATACCTGTTTTTTAGTCTTTATTAACCTAAAGAACATCTTATAAAGGTCACTCAGGATAAAGCCACGTCGTTTTGGGGGGTGGGGTCAAAATTTCCAAACTGAAAGACGAACTCGGTTTTCATGCTCTTTGAATCTTAGATGTACACTGTAAGTATGAACATCCTACAGAGGAGGGATGTACTTGAACATTTGGAAATTGAAGTAGAATCCAAAATTCCATTAAATATGTTGCGAAATGGAAGATACATAGCAATAACCAGCCTTTTTAGCAGTTTTTTTTTACAAATTTGAGAATTTAGCACTTTTCCAAAGCCCTGTATCTCGGTACCTATAGGGTTAAAAATATGTTTGACTAGTGATAATTGAAAGAAATTTAATGCTCTATAACTTTCTAATTACATGTAGTACACAAAAAAACGCATGGGTTAGAAGATATAATTGAAAAATTGAGAAGCGTGCTAAAATTTGGCAGTCCCCCCCGCCCCCCCAGGTTCCACAAGGAAATTTTGTTGGATAAATTAAATGTAGCTCCACTGGATATCCATACAACACCTCAAAGTTTCATTAACTTGGGAATTTTTGCATGGTACCCCCCCTCCCCCAATTTTGGACCTATGGGACTGGGCTAAGATGGAAATTGGTGAATCTGAAGAGCTGAGCAGATGCTCATGTCACTACTGCCACCTAATGGAAAGAAGGATTCTAGCAGCTTTCTGGTGCCTTGTT
Organism: Bradypodion ventrale; assembly: GCA_035047345.1. Lineage (NCBI taxonomy): Eukaryota > Metazoa > Chordata > Lepidosauria > Squamata > Chamaeleonidae > Bradypodion > Bradypodion ventrale. The sequence goes on from JAWDJE010000002.1 coordinate 179,610,418, forward strand.
TGTCCTGCTCATCGAAAATCATCTCCTTCCATAAAGTCACCTGGATCAGAGAGAACTGACAGTTTCTAAATGAGAGTAAACTACCAGTCACTGGCAGCCTGAGATTATTGGCTGTTTCATTACTTCCCAATCCATAAAGTGCAAATATTAGCAACCATCCATCTTAAAAAGAAAAAAAAAGAAAACATCTAAGACAGAAACTGTTACTGCTCCGTGGCAAGAAACAGAAATGAAGACAAACAGCAAATAAAACTGTTGTCACATTGCAAATCAAGGCCTGAGTTCCCAATAAGAAGCATTCTGGGTAGATAAAGTTAACAGCATCTCAGCTAGTTGAAGAAACATGTCACTCCATTCAGGCAAGAAGGGCTTTCACTATTTCTAGGAGAACCTAAGGACCTGAGATATGATACAACTCTGCGGATGGTATCTCAGTGAAGTCACATACATACTACACCTGCCAGTCTTGCAAGTTGATATACAGTGATACCTCATACAACGTCCAAACTTGGTTCCACAAGTTTGGACTTTATACGGATTTGGACTTTGTATGAGGCATGCAAAATCCTAGCCGCAATGCCTCGTACAACGTCCAAATCCTAGCAGCGATGCCTCATACAACGTCCAACTCCTTGCTGCGATGCCTTGTACAACATTGTTTCCATAGAGATACATTGTACTGTAACAGCACAGACTTCAGGGGAAACAGACAGAACTTTAAGGAATCATTGTCTAAAGGCTAAATACATTACAAAAACATGTCAAACAACCCTGATTTTATGAAGTGCAGGTTTAAAAGTTAACATGTCCCATCATGCAGCAAACACCAAACAATTGCCCACCCCACCAAACAGTGCCCCCCCCAAAAAAGACTAACATAAGAAAAATTATGGAGCATGCAATCTGTTTTTTAAAACCCCAATGCCTCATACAAAGCCACAGCGACTTTGTATGAGGCAACTTTTTTCAAGGAATTAGGTGATGTTGTATGAATTCGATGTTGTACGAAAGGGACTTTGTATGAGGTATTACTGTACTGAATGTCAGCACAAAGTCACAAACAAGCTCATTAAAAATAAAATGCACAGGACTACAACTCTTGTTTTTACTCAGCTGTTAAAAGCTAGGGAATGTTTCTTAACACTTCTATGCTAGCAAGGAAGCTTTGTTAGGGCAGAAGGCGCTCTATTTTGGAGTCTGCAGAAATCATACCTGTCAAGTTTCGGGAAATTTCTGTTAAATAAGGGAAATTTCTCGGCCAAAACGGGAAACTGGACAGCTATGCTTTATCCTGTGCTGGCCTCCAGTCTAACTCCAGTCTAACTAATACGGGATGATGGAGGGAAAGAGTGTAAAATACGGGGGGTTGACAGAAATTTCCCGAAATTTGATAGGTATGGCAAAAGTGCTACTGGTGACAAAAGTAAACTGAATCTAAGATACCCTTCAAGTCTTAGAGTACTTCCCGTGCCCTTTGAAAGTTATCCTTGGGACTCTGAGACTTTGACACCTGCTACTACACTCACACTCACACTCTCTCTCTCACACACACACACGCACACTGTCAGATACAAACAGGGCACCTGAGCAGGACAACTTACTTGCTACCTCTTCAGGAATGATGGAGATATTATTGAAGTGATCTGTCAAGGTCAAGAGGAAGATTATCTATAGAGATTTCAAGGTCCTTGCAAATTCACTGAGAGGGGGTAACTTAATTTTCCTGATTTCTCTAGTTAATGTTATTTCTCCTCAAGACTAGGAAAACTTAGAAGGAACCGTAGCTCAATGCCAGTCCTTCTTACAAGGAAGGTCCCACGTTCCACTCCTGCCATCCCCAGGGAAAATGAATCAATGATTTTTTTTAAAACAAAAATGTTTAAAATCGATTTTTTTAAAATTTAAACTAGCAGCTGCTGAATTGCACTAGCCCGGGGGTGGGGGTGGGGTGTTGAAGGTGGCTTTAAAAATAGCCCTTTCCTGTCTCCAGCCGCCGGTACTCTCTAGCCGCTGAACTGCACCAGTGTGTGTGTGTGTATAAGATGCACTCCGTTTTTCTGGTGTATTTTTAAGGGGAAAGTGTGTCTTATACGCCGGCAAATACGGTGTGTATTTGAGGCTGTATATGCATACAATGTTTATTTTTTTTGGTAAATGAATTGTATTAATTCATTCACAATGCCATGCTCTTCCAGAGGTTTCTGTAAGATTATTAAGCAATTTTTCTACCTAGAAGATATTATCACAGATACTTCGTTTCATAGTTCTCAAAATGTGAACTTGTGTCTGCAAACATCATTTGTCTCTTCTTCACAGCAAAATGCTGTATGTTAGAAGCCTGGTAAACCAGGAAAGAGAAAAGGACCTTCAGCATGCTGGATACTACTCTGTTCCTATCATGAGAAGAATCAGAACCAATTCATACAAAATAAGGAAAGCTATAGTAAAGGGAAAGGTTGCCCTTGCTTGAAAGCCAGTCATATTCGACTCTAGGGTTCAGCTTATAGCCAAAGAGCCTACGCAGTCTGCGTCTGCAGACATTTCCATGGTCATGTGGTAGGCATGACTAGACACCAGAGAGCACAGAACACTGTTACCTTCCCAGTGAAGTGGTAGCTATTTATCTACTTGCAGTTTCTTGCTTTTGAACTGCTAGGTTGGCAAGAGCTGGGACAGACAACTGATGCTCACTCTGTCGTGCAGCACTCGGGTCTCAAACTGCTGACCTGACGACCTTCCAGTCACCAAGTTCAGCATCTTAACCACTAAGCCACCACAGTCCCTAAGGAAAACTACACCAATGTACTTAACTGGCAAAGTATAAATAAGAAGCTGGAATGAGGGGGCTGGGAAACTTCGGGCACATCAAGCTACTTTACGCCAGGTAGTACCAATCGGCCCACCCAGCTCAGGACTTTCTACTTGACTGCAGTCATTCAGGTCTCAGGCAGAGACAGAAAGAAACATGGAACCACAGAAATGTGACTTATACAGGCTCAGACCCTTGGTTCTTCTATCCCTGTATGGCCAGGGCTGGAGGACGACATCTCCCCAGAGCTCCAAGCAAAGTTCTTTCCCAGTCCCACCTACAGATGCCAGGAACTGACTCTGCAACCTCTGCTTGCAAAGCATGAGCCCTATTATAGAACTACAGCCACTTCCTGGTGATCTTTCCCTGAACAGCAGCATGGATGGATTTGATTTAAATCACTAATCCGTAAGACTTGATTTAAATCATGGTTTTCTACATAAAGACTCATAAAGGCTCAGAATGTTTCATGCTCATCTTTACTACTTGCCCTCCTCCTTCACATTTAGCTTCTTGTTCAGATCTATTCAAATCCCAACAATCTTCTTTCCTTCATTAGATTGTTTAAAAAAACTTATCACTTAAGAGGAAACAGGTTGATTTTGTGTACATAGATTTGTAAAGGAACAATGGGATTAAGGTCTTTAAAAAACCTCTATGTTTATTTTATAACATTTTGCTGTGAAGAAGTGACATGTGCTTTCTGCAGACAAAATTCACATTTTAAGAACTGCAAAACTGTGATAATACCTTCTAGATAGAAAAATTGCCCAATAATCTTACAGAAAAGCATGGCATTGTGAATAGATTAATGGAATTTGTTTACCAAAAAATATTAAGCATTGCATGAGTATACAGCCTCACGCTACATAATTAAAAACTAATCCTCTTTACATGATGAATATCTTTTGGATCTTAAAAAATAATATCTTTAGATAGATTTTTCTTCCAAAAGCTTTTTATTTTCAAAATCCAATTTACATTTTCAAAATCCAATTTAAAACATCTATTTTTTAAAAAAAATAATAATTGATTCATCTACCCTGCAAATGGCAGAGGTAGAACACGGGACCTTCCTTGTGAGAAGGACTAGCAATGTAGCATTGAGCTACAGCCACTTCTAAATTTATTCAGACTTGAGGAGAAGTAACACTAACTAGAGAAACCAGGCAGAATAAGTCAGCTCCATGAAGTCCCATCCTGAACCTGTTTCAACTATTTTGGGCTATTTCTCTGTTTTGCTCCAGGCTTTTCTTTGCAAATCTGACGACTAAGCCATCTTTGGTGGTGGTTGTGTGAGTGTGATAGAGAATTTTATTTTTGTTTTATCTCGTATTCTAGCGAGGATATCATACTTCTGCACTTTTAGAATGAAACCACAAAAATGGAGGATCCAACATTCCTGGCTCACATATCTAAAGGTAAAGGTAGAAAACTCAAAGGATCCCTTCCAGGTCTATTGTGTCACACCAAAAAGCTAGGACCATCGCTCAATCAAATGCAGAACTCATCAGGTGGAACAACCTCCATGTCATGAAATCATTAAAGGGTAGGTAGCCTTTAATACAAACACACAGTGGAAGCCAAGCAGAAAGAGAGAGGAAGCCAGGTCTCAGCTGGTGTAACAAGGTAGATGGAAAGCTTAATCACACGGAATGGAACAGAGAAAGGCCTTAAGTTGTAACAGGTGGGAATGACCAGTCACTTCCCTGTGATCCCTCTGGGATAAATGAGGCAAGCAAAGCAGTGTTCAGACACAGCATCCTACATTACTGTTTGAGAATTGTTTTGTTCCAAAGCAAAAACTGCAGCACAAATGGGCTAAATACACCTTAAATACCTCTACTGTATTTCAGTTGTGGGTTTCCAAGCACAATTAGGGTCATGCAATCCAGAACTGGTCCTTTCAGTAGTACATAACTTACCACAACACTGCATTTTTAAAACAACACATTGTGTTGTTATTTTTTTATTTAGCCATAGGAAATGGGGGGAAACTCACCACTGTGTAGCGCATGACAAGGGCAGCCCTCAGCTTTTCACAGGAAGGCTGATCTGTGCATATTGCAAGAGGCCAAGCGAGCAGGGGTGCCCAAACTTTTTGGGCCGGTCACGTGGTTCCTCCCACTGGAAGCAGAAGTAAAACACACCCATGCATGTGCAAAACGCTGCCATAAATGCACCCGCGGCTGTCATAAACGCATTTACAACAGCTGCGGGTGCATTTATGGCAGCATTCTGTGCATGCACAGGTGCATTTTACTTCCGCTTCCAGGAGCGGCAAGGGCGGCAAGGGCCAGAAGAATTGGCATTGGGGACCGGATTTGGCCCATGGGCCATAGTTTGGGCACCCCAACTTAGAGAATACTCAGGCTAAGTGGCATCCAAAACAGTAGTAACATAGCATATTTTTGGATGAGAGAGAGAACAAGAGGCATTGTTCCTAGGAAAAAAACATACCACAGGTGGCACTGTGGTTGTATAAAAGCACTGGTGGCATCAGTGGAAAGTGAGCAACATTGCTGGTATTGAAACATGCAACGTGGTGGTGCTCTCATGCCAGCCCTGAAACAGACAAGCTTGTGTAGTTTTAATATAAGCAAGGCATAGGAAGACATAGTCAGAGAGGAGACCATACCCAGAAACAACAGCAGCCCCAAGGTTGTGCCTAGTGATAAGCACTGCCTCCTACTGTTGTTACTGGTTTCTGGAAGATGGAAATTTATTTATTGATATGTAATTCGACTTGTTTAGCCACCCCCTTGCCAAGGTGACTCCGGGCAGCTTACAATACAAAAAGCAGCCATTAACATAAAACATGCCAACACAACATACACACGAATAAAACATCATAAAACACTAAAATCTAAAAATCTAAAATCCAGATGGCAGAATTGTCCGATAATCATATGAGCCAGCGAGTCGGGGGTAGGTCCAGTAGCTGCACCCCACACCCGCTGGGCCAACCATGTCTTTAAATCTCTTCTAAAGGCCAGTAGTTGTAGTTGGAGGCAGAGGTCAGTCAGCAGGAGGTTCCAAAGGGCTAGAGTGGATACTGAAAAGGCCCTCTGTCTGGTGCTGGAGAGGCGTTGGTACCCGCAGGGAACCCCTCCAGTCCGGTCCACTTCTAGACGGATGGGCAGATGTTCTCGGGGTGATGCGGTCTCTTAAGTAACCTGGGCCACTACCATGCAGGGCTTTAAAGGTCATTACCAGCACCTTGAATTGCACCCGGAGGCACACCGGTAACCAGTGCAGCTCCTGCAACAAGGGCGCAGCACGGTCATAACGACCCGACCCTATCACTATGCGGGTTGCCGCATTTTGCACCAGTTGCAGCCTCCAAATGGTCATCAAGGGCAGCCACATGTAGAGCGCATTACAGTAATCTAGCAGGGAGGTGACCAGTGTGTGAGTGACCATGAGCAAGGAGTCCAGGAGTCCAGGAACGGACATAACTGGCAAATCACTTGAACTTGAGCAAAAAGCCCTCTTGGCCACGACTGCCAGCTGCTCCTCGAGCAGGAGTCGTGAGTCCAGGAGGACCCCCAAATTACGCACCGGGTCAGTCTGGTGCAAAATAGCCCCATCTAAAATCCCTTTATCCACAGCCACTTAGCCTTGTAACATCAGAAATGATGTTACAAGGCTAATAGCCAGATGGGAACTGTATACTGCAAGGCAGCAGGGACTTTAAAAAGGAAGGTGAGGATCAAATTTCACATGAGAAAAATACTTTAAAGAAAAACTAGGAGCTCTTTGTCCACTGCTCTTGGCAGCAGAACCTAAACTTTGCCCATCAAATCTGTTGCATAATCTAACATCTGGCCAGCATTGTCCAGTCACACCTGCATTATTATCACACCTACGGTGGCTCAGTGGTTAAGTCGGCAGTTCGAGACCCGGGTACTGCATGACAGTTTGTGTGCCCACCTCTGTCCCAGCTCTTGCCACCCTAGCAGTTCGAAAGCAAGACACTGCAAGTAGATAAACAGGAACCACTTGGGTGGGAAAAGATCTTGGGGACATGAAAGGAGCCTCATTTGGGCATCCCCTGAGCAGTTTCTCCAGCAAAAATCCTTTCAACCGGTAATTATTACCGTATTTTTGGACCATAAGACGCATCTGACCATAAGACGCACCCAGTTTTCAGAGCAGGAAAACAAACAAACAAAAATTTAATACTGTATTTTGCACCACCAACCAGTGGTGGCGCTGCAGGTGAAATAGACAAGCAGGCCAATTGCACTGAGTAAGGAAGTGATACTCTAGCCTAGCCTCTTGCTCTCCTTTCAACCAAAAGCATGTTTCCCCCCTCCATTTTGTCCACGTGGAGTAGAGACAAAGGCATCAAGGTAAGTGAAACCCTTTTTTTTAAGCACAGGTTTAGTTGCCACTTAAATGCATTGGGAAAATACAAACAGAAAACTTTTGAATACAAGAAATTTATTTCAAATGCATTTAAATGGGAAATTGCGATTTTCTCCCTCTAGTGGCCACTTGTTTTTCATATGTCCCCCCCCCCCCTTGCCCCGGAACAGCTGAGAGGTGACAGTAGTAGTCTTCAGCCAGCTGCAGCTTTTGTAAAATACAGTGATACCTCATACAACGTCCAAACTTGGTTCCACAAGTTAGGACGTTGTATGAATTCCGACTTTGTATGAGGCATGCAAAATCCTAGCTGCAATGCCTCATACAACGTCCGAATTATTGCCACTGATGCTTTGTATAACGTCGTTCCCTTGGTTGTGAGCGGGGAAGGGGGTGCTAGAGGCTGGCCCCAGCTGTAAGGCGGCCGGCGTGGCCCATAAGAAGACCTGCCACGCCGGAGTCTGGCCCCACCTCCCCGCTCTCACCGGGAGGGGAAACGACCCTTGGGAACGAGACTGGCCCCAGCTGTGAGGCGGCTGGCGTGAGCAAGAGAAGCGACCGTGAGGGAATCCCCCAAAATATCCAGCGCCGGACGCTTCCCTTGGTGAAAGCGGGGAGGCTTTTGCAGACGTTTCCATGGTCATGTGGCAGGCATGACTAGACACTGGAGCGCACGGAACACTGTTACCTTCCCACCGAAGTGGTCCCCGCTCTCACCAAGGGAGGAAGAGAGAGAAAGCAAGCGCTGCTTAGCAGGCCGGCCAGCCACGGCCTTTCCTTGGGGCTCTTCCCAGGGACCGCTCCTCTCAAGCGGGGCGGCGCTGCTGTCGTCGTGCCCGAAGAGGAGGAGACTGGTCGGGTCTCCCACTGCCGCCCCTTAGTTCACCAACTTCCTTTCAGCCCAGAAGCGCCATTCCTCCTCCTCGCCCCATTCCTCCTCTCCTGTGCTCCACTGGGCGAGGGAGGTCGGGGCCACTTGGCTCAGTCGGTGGGTGGCAGCCATGGGAGGCAAGAACAAGCAGCGGACCAAGGGTGAGTTGGTGGTCAGCGCTGGATATTTTGGGGGATTCCCCCACAGTCGCTTCTCTTGCTCACGCCGGCCGCCTCACAGCTGGGGCCAGTCTCGCTCCCAAGGGTCGCTTCCCCTCCCGGTGAGAGCAGGGAGGTGGGGGCCAGACTCCGGCATGGCAGGTCTTCTTATGGGCCACGCCGGCCGCCTTACAGTTGGGGCCAGCCTCCAGCACCCCCTTCCCCGCTCACAACCAAGGGAAGCGTAAAAACCCTAATGCCTCACAACATCCGGCGACGGTGTATGAGGCATCTTTTTTCCAGGAATTGGGTGACGTTGTATGGATCCGACGTTCTATGAAGCGGACGTTGTATGAGGTATTACTGTATCCTTTTTCAACAGTCACAGCTGGCCGAAGACCAACATTTGGACTATAAGACGCACCCTCATTTCCTCCCCACTTTTGGGGGAGAAAAACTGTGTCTTATGGTCCAAAAAATACGGTAGATATCATCCATGGAATCTCAGACTTCAACTGCAGCTATCTCTAAACATTGTGCAACTCTTGAAACGAAGGGTCCATGGTCTTTATGAACTTGAACATGAAAAAGGTTCTCAACCTCACTGCCAACTGACTTTTTAAAATGCCTCCTTTCAGGCCCTACTCTACAGATGTCTACATAAATGCCCCTTCTTCATCAAGGAGAGGAATGCTTCTCATCCCCACATTTTAAATCCTCCCCTCCCCTTGGGAAGTGGTAGAACTGTGACCAAGTAAAAACCAACTTACCCCTTCCAAAAGGACCCAGGTCTCCTCCATCCTTGGCGGAGCTACAGTCACTGAATTGTGATGCTAAAGATTCAAAGTCTTCCTCTCCAGATTTAATTTTCTGGATGTAGCCTGTGAACAACAGAGAAGAATTAAAGACTGGCAAGAGAACAAGAAGCTTGTGAGTTCAGCAAGAGAGAAGGGAACGGGGAAGATAGTTGTTACACAGGTAACTAGACAGATTTGAGTTCTCCCGGGGATAGAAAGATGATGTCTGAGCCTGGCTAAAGGTCGCCAGAGCACCTTATTGTAGAGCGGGGATTTCAATATCATCTCAGATCCATTACTCTATCCCGGGGTTTCTCAACCTTGGGCCACCAGGTGTTCTTGGACTTCAGCTCCCAGAATCCCAAGTCATTACACCTGCTGATCCAAGAACATCTGGGGGCCCAAGGTTGAGAAACCCTGCCAACACACTAAACAGGGCCAATGTAGAGTAATTCAACAGAACCTCTACAGTCCTACTCAAGAGTAATATTTCAAAAACCTTATATAAGTTAACCTATGGTAGAGTGGAACAATTTATAGCATTTTAGCCCTTAAAATACCAGTCTTCTATGGTCTGATGCCTCCTAGACATGTTGGACTGCAACTCCCATAATTGCTAATAGCCACCTATATAGGGGAACATGTCTTCATATACTGAAAGTTACTCACAGCATCACAATGCAGCAAGTGCCTTCTTGAGGATTACTAAATCTCGCCTTACTATTTGTAAGCAACAAGATCACAGACAGAGCAGACATCACCAATCTATAATGCACCCCAATGACAGAACATCTATAAGAATACTGACAACAAGTGTGAAAACAAGTTGATGCTCCAAGGATCAAGGATCCCAAGCTGGATTTTTCAGCTATCTATTTCAGAAAAACAAATAAATTTCAGAATTCCCCCCTCTCTGGATCTTTTTTTTCTCCTGTAGGAAAAACAACATTTATACATATAAAAACCATCTGCACAGAAAACAAATGCCACTGTGTTATTTTGCATTTACTTACTGAGAACAAAGTTTTTATGTTTGTTTATAACACTTGGTAACTATGCACCAAATCAAATAAGTTATATGGGCAAACACGTTCCTCATCTACAATAATTTTTGCTCAGACCTGCAAACCTAGCATAGCTTCCATGGTGGTTAAGGTGGTTAGTGGTTAAGGCACTAGGTTTGGAGACTGGAAAGACGGGTTCGATTCCCAAGAGCTGCACGATGGGGGACATGAAAGGAGTCTCATTCGGTTGTCCCCTGCAAAAATCCTTTCAACCCAGAGTAATTTCTAACACGAAAACAAATGAACCTAGCTTGTGTCCATTCTATTCTTCAGGTAGTTTTTATATAAATAAGCTTTACAGGCAACTTGATCAACTTCTTAGGCACGGAAAGGAACTTGTAGGTGTAGAGCTCAGTTCCTTAGTTTTTCTCCACTTAGCATTAAGCTGATGAAGCTATGGTACCATCATGAGACCTCTAAAGCAGGGGTTCTCAACCATTTCACACCACGGGCCGGACAACTCCCCCTCAGACAGCTGAGCAGGGCTGGACACATGGTTTTCCCCTGCTGCAAATGCTGCTGTAAACCGCGGGGAGCGTTTGCACATGTGCAGGCGTGGTACGGCTGTCATAAACGCATCTGCTTCTGCTTCCGAGCTCATCGCCATGGGCTGGATGGAATGGTGTCGGGGGCCAAGGCCGGTCCGTGGGCTGTAGGTTGCAAACTCCTTCTCTAGAGGGTCATCTATGCACTTCCCCATTATATCAAAATGACTAGCCCCCAAGCTTAAGTTTATCTAAAGTTTATCTACATTCTACCCCACAATACTGCTTTCCTCACCCATTTATAAGCCAGAACAAGATTTAAAAAAATTAAAAGGCCCAATGAATGTTTCCATTAGGGCCAATCCCCCCAACCTCCTACAATATGTTCTCTGGCCAGTCAGGTTTTGTTTAACTTTACTAGAATTAAGAGCACCTCCCACAAGTCTCTCTCAAATGAGCTATACTCATGCCTAAAATATGACAAATGACATTTCTTAATCTCCAAAGACGTGTAATAAAATGGGTCACAAGTTATTCAATATGGAGTCTCTTTGGTTTTTACACTGTCTTAGAATGTCGCTTTGCTTCTTTGCAAAGGCCTCATAATTCTTTCTGCTGCACTTATCAAGCAGGTGGGCTTAGAAGAAGCTTCTCAAAGCTTCAGGTCTGTTATGGCTTCTTCTCCAGGCCTGGAATGTCCATTTACGTCAACATCCCAAGCCTGAGAACACCAGACATTTGTTATGGGAACCAGGGTGTGTTTATACAATCCCTTGGCCCTAATAGGCTGTATGCTAATTAGGAGAGCCAAGGTCATGTTCTTTCTATTAGGCACATGGGTTTGGGGAAGAGATTCGACTTTGGGGTTTCTGAGATTTACACCTCAGAAGGGGAGAGGGACTCTAACCCTGAGTCCTGACTCCAACCCAAGCCTAGTCATGATTACCTAGATTAGTCAGGTTTTCCCTTTATTTCTGGATTTTCCTACCTGTACTTTTTGGTTAATATTTTTTCTGGTGTATTCGTGTATCCTGAAACAACGAACAAACTGTTACTTCTGCAATACGCTTCGAGAACAATAAACATATTTAATTCACCAACAACACCTGTTCTTTGGAAGAGGGGGTAAGACAATATAACTGACCCCAGACAGCACTCTTGCTGCTGCATTTTGAACCACTGAAGCTCCCAAGCTGTCTCTAAAGGCAGCCCCACAAAAAGTGTATTACAGCAAACCCAAGCGGTATTCAACTAAGGCACATGTCACTGCAGCCAAATCAGGTATCTGAAGAAACGGGCACAGTTGGCACACCAGTGCAAATACATTCTTGGCCACTGCTGGTACCTGGGCATCCGAGGCTCAGGGTTGAATCCTGAAGTACACTCAAGCTGCAAACCTAGGTTTTAATGGTGAGTGTAACCCCAGGCAGCACAGGTTGTGTTCCAATTCCCTCATCTGCCTTCTGGCTAATCCAGGAGCACCTTTGTCTTGTCTGTATTAAGTCTTAGTTTGTCTGCCCTCATCCATTTCCTTGGAATTAGGTGGGAAGGAGGAATAAGATTTGGGTGTTATCAGTATACCGATGACACCAAACCCCAAAACTCTGGAAAATCTCTCCCCAAGGCTTCAGGTGTATATTAAAAAGCATTTTGGGGGAGGGGTGGTGACAGAACCCTGAGAGCACTGAACAGGAACCACCCACCACTATCTTCTGGGCCCTCCCTTCCAGGATGGACTGGAGCCACTGGAAAAGAGTGCTTCCAAGCCCCATCCCAGAGGCATCCCAGAAGGATACTATGGTCAATGGTATTGAATGCCACTGAACAGTGTGGTTGGAGACTGAGAGGTCCAGCCCTAGGCCCCTCCAATATGGGGTGCCTCAGGGCTCGGTGCTCTCACCTCTCCTATTTAATATCTACATTAAGCCTCTGGGGGAGATCATCCGTTCCCACGGGATGAGGTATCATCAGTATGAGGATGATACTCAGCTATACATATCGGTGATCCAAGTGATGCAGTCGGAGTCCTAACCAGGTGTCTGGAAGCTGTAAGGGTCTGGATGGGGGACAACGGGCTACAACTGAATCCTGGCAAGACTAAGTGGCTGTGGGTCAGGGCCCCCGCATTATCCTGGGAGCTACCATCTTTGGAGCTGGATGGGGCTTTTTTGCCACAGACCCATTGCGCAATTTGGGGGTCCTCCTGGACTCACGACTCCTGCTCGATGAGCAGGTAACAGTCGTGGCTAGGAGGGCTTTTGCACAACTTTGTATCATTTGCCAATTACGCCCGCTCCTGGACTGGGACTCCTTGCTTATGGTCACACACGCTCTGGTCACCTCCAGACTGGACTATTGTAATAAGCTCTACATGGGGCTGCCCTTGATGATCATTCGGAGGCTGCAGAGGGTTCAGAATGCAGCTGCCCGTGTAGTGATGGGGTGCGGGCGTTATGCCCGTGCCTCACCCCTGCTACGGGAGCTGCATTGATTGCCAGTGTGCCTCTGGGTGCAATTCAAGGTGCTGGAAATTACCTTTAAAGCCCTACATGGTAGTGGGCCAGGATACTTAAGAGACCACATCACCCCAAGGACGTCTGCCCGTCCCACTAGAGCAGACCGGAGGGACTCTTTAAAAATACCAACTGCTAGAGAGGCTCATACCTCTAGCACTAGAAGAAGAGCCTTTTCGGTATCTGCTCTGGCCCTATGGAAACTCCTGCCAGTTGAACTGTGTCTCCAGACAGAGCTGCTGCCCTTCAGGAAAGAGCTGAAGACCTGGCTGGCAGAGCAGGTATGGGGAGGTGGAGAGGGAGCAACCACCACCACCACCACCACCCCACACGCACACGCTGGCTCATTTAGAGGATCACTCATGCTTTTCATAGTTTTTAACTAGATTTTTAATTGGTGCAGGTGGGAGGTAGTTTTTCAGTGTTTTTAGGAATTTTAAGGGTCTCTATAGTTTAAACATTAGGGATTTTATGTACATTGCCCAGAGCCGCACGTCAATTGTGGCGGCCATACAAAATAAATAAATAAAGGTCCAGCAGAACCAACGGGGACACACTCCCCCTGTCTCCTTCCCAGTATAGCACATCCAATAGCATGACTAAAGCTGTCTCAGTCCCATTGCCACTCCTGAAGCCAGAATGAAATGGCTTCAGATCAGTTTTTCCCAACCTTTGGCTTTTGAGCTTCAATTCCCAGAAGCCTAAGTCAAGGTAATGACACCCCGATCCCCCAAAGCTGCCCACACTTTCATGAGGCAGTGGGAGGAGAGGGGACAAGCAAGTCACTGAAATACAAGGCTTCTGCCTATTACTGTGTGTTCTGTAGGTGGGAGAAAATAGGGAAGAGATGAGAGCGAGCCCTGAGTTTAGCACTAAGCTACGTGGATGCATCTTTCTCCCACTTGGTTATCGGAAGGTCAGAGAGGTGGACTGGTCCAGGAAAAACAAGGAAGAGGCTCTTGTAAGTGATGGGAAAAGGAAGCAAGGAAAGGCTAATATTTGTGGCTCATTTGAAACAGCTATGCAGGCTGTGGTCCCATTACCCAGAAACCACTAGAAAGCCCAAAATAGGGCAAGAGTCTGGCTCTAATCTGACTGCCTCTCTTATTTCTGACTCTTCTGGTAAGAAAAAACATACTTTTAAATTTTTTCATTCATGTAGATGTGGGGGAAATCAGACAACACTGACAATCCAAGGTACCTGTCAATATATTATCTAAAATTTGAAGATAAGAAGCTGTTACATACCAAACCAGGTTACTACCCTACTTAAACCAGCTAGTTATTGAACGATTGCTCCAAACCTTTGAAAGATGTTTCTCCTTCGTATAGTTTGTGAATCCACACTCATGGGGGTTATGCGCCTGCGCAGAACGGCCGATCGGAGGCTTGAAAAGCTATTGGTCAAAAGTTTTGGCGGTAAGACCGCCCACCGTACCGCCCACCCTGAAGCGCCTGCGCGCCATTTTACCTCAGTTCTCTTCTTTCCGCAGTAGCAGCAGGACGATCGTTGAGAGCTTCCTCAATTTTTTCGCCCTTCTGAGGGAAAGTCTTTTTGGCAAAAATTTTCGGTGATCTTGTCCTTCGGGCAGGATCGCCACCCCGGTGCTGTTTCTTCCTTCTGGTGGACTCAGTTACCTACTCGCTTCGGTCACCGTTTCCCCCCTCAAGGGGGTGGCGGCTGGCCAGCCCTTCGGGGTAACCGCGTTCCAGAAACTTCCGCTGGAAGAATTTTTTCTTTGATGGCCGCGGCCTTCAAACAGTGTCCGGCTTGCCTGAAAAAGTTTCCGGCCTCCGACGGGCATAGCCTCTGCCTTTTCTGTCTCGGAGAGTCTCATCAGAGCCAGTCTTGCCCTCACTGCAAGAAATTTACCCGTCTGGCAGTGCAGAACCGGAGCTACCGGCTCAAAGCCCACCTGATGGAACTCTCTCTGGCTCCCGTCGCGGCCGCTTCTACCTCGGCTGGTGTCTCTCAGCCTCCTCCGCCTTCTTCTTCCGCTCTTCCCATCAAGAAGAAGAAGAAGAGGGACAAGAACGGGGAGAAGAAGAAGAAACACGGGTCGGAGAAGAGGCGATCGCTCCCGCCTACTCCGCGCACCCCTGTTTCTCCGGGACCTTCGCCGCCATATTCGGTCGCAAGATGTCCGTCGCCTGGGTCTTCCATCTGGGGAGGACTATCCTCCTCGGGATCACCTGAAAAAGGACGCAGGGCTGGGGCTCCAGCTCGCCCACTTCAGGTGCTCCCGTCGCCGCCTCGTGGAAGGGCCCGTTCGCCTACGAGACAGGCCTCCGTCTCCCCTAGGCCCAGGACTCCAACGCTCGACAAAGCGGCAATTACCATGCCGGCCACCGTTTCGTCGCCGACTCTACCAGCCACCGCTTCGTCGGCCACCGTTTCATCGCTCCCGACGATGCCGGATCCTGCCCAGATGGAGCTCCTGAAAGGGATGTTTGAGGTCATGGCTCAGACTTTTGCCAGCCAGTTTAAGACCTCCATGCCTGCGGCCTCTGCGGCTCCGGTTCCGACCACCGCAAGCCCCAGGGATGCTGGCCCTGCTGTGGCCCCTCCGACCTCCCGAGGGTCGAGTATCCGCTCTGCTGGCCCACCCACATCGTCGCGGGTTGGTCCAGACGTCGATGCGGTAGACTCCCATCCCGCCGGCCCGCCCAGGCCGTACTGGCGCGGTCCCGACGTGGATGTAAGAGTTCCTCCCTCGTCCTCCGATGACTCCAGCGCCTCTTCGGAGGAGGACGAGGGAGACGTCGATGCCGAGAGGACGCCAGACCAGGCCATCAGCGCGGTTGACCCACCGCGTGGTGAGGATCAACGCTCGCTTACGGCCATGCTGACACGGCTCGGCACCGCTCTGAACCTGAAGGTGGACCAGCCCCCACTGGAAGGTGAAGACCAAATGACCGCCAAGCTGGACAGACGGGCGGTACGGCCGGTACACATCACCATGCTGCCATCCATGTTGATGTCGGCGAAGGCGACATGGAGGAAGCCGGTGTCAGCACACTCCGTTTTGTCCAGGCTCGACGGCATGTATAGAGTCCTGGACGAGAACGTCGAGTTCCTGCAGGCGCACCCCCTGCCTAATTCCCTGGTGGTCAAGGCCTTCCAACACAGGACGGCCACCAGGGGGTTCCCGGTGCCTTCGACCCCGGAAGGGAAGAAGCTGGACACGTGGGCCGTAAATTCTACGCAACCAGTTCCCTCTTCCTCCGCGCCGCCAACTACTCGGCTGCCATGGGCCTGTACCAGTCTCACCTCTGGGAGCAGGTGAAGACCGAAACGGCGAAGTTGCCCGCCGACGGCCAAAAGCGGATCGACGCGCTGGCATCCGAGGGCGATTTCCTGGCGGAGCAACAAATGCGAACAGCCAGGCATATAAATGACTATACGGCGAAGGACATGTCGTCTGCGATCCTACTCCGTCGCCACGCCTGGCTTAGGGGCACCTCCCTTGATGATGCTATGAAGAAGCTCATTGAGGAGTTTCCCTTCGACGGACAAGGCCTCTTTGGGCAGGACACGGACAAGGTCCTCAATGAGATGCGGCAGACCAACTCCACCGCCAAGTTCCTGGGGCTCACCACGCCGGCTCCGGCTGCCAGGCCGAGATTCCAGCCCTTCACGCGGCGGTACCAGGGGAACCCACAACAACAGGGTGGTCCCGCGGAACAGCCCAGGTCTGGCTCCTACAAACAGCGGCGCCAGCACAAGCCCCGCTACCAGCCCTACGGGCACAGCAAGCGTTCGGACGCTAAGTCCAAGTCGCGCGTTTGAAGCTGCGACAGCCGAGTCTCTCTCGCTCCACATCCCGTACCTCCCCCTCCGGAACTTCCTCCAGGTATGGTCAGGCATCACGGACGACCGGTGGGTCTTAAAGATCTTGTCCTCTGGCTATGCCATCAAGTTCGTGCGGGCTCCTCGAGTAGGACGACATCGTCTCATCACCTCGTCCCCCCATTTGGAGGAAGAAATATCAACTCTTCTGTCCAAGGGAGCCATCGAGCGGGTGGCGCCGCCTGACTGGGACAACGGCTTCTACTCAAGGTACTTCGTGGTTCAGAAGAAGGACGGAGGACTCCGCCTGATCCTGGACCTGCGCCTCCTCAACAAGTGCATCCACACCAGGAAGTTCCGGATGGTGACCCTGCAGACCGTCCTTCCCCTCATCAACAAAGGGGACTGGTTCACAGTCATAGACCTCAAGGACGCTTATTTCCATGTCTCCATCCTCGAGGAGTACCGAAGGTTCCTCCGGTGCCGCATCGGCAATTCGGTGTACCAGTACCGATGTCTACCGTTCGGTCTGGCCACGGCACCACGAGTCTTCACCAAATGCATGGCTCCGGTGGCTGCCTTCCTTCGCCAGCGGGGAATCAGGGTCTTCCCATACATCGACGACTGGCTGATCGTATCCCACACCAGCTCGTCGGCCATTCGGGACACGCAATTCACGGTCCACCTCATGGAGAGTCTCGGCCTCAGGATCAACTTCACCAAGTCGAAGCTGATTCCCTCTCAACGTGTCGAGTACATCGGAGCGGTACTCGACTCGCTTGCCACCAGAGCCTTTGCACCCCAGAAGCGTTTGCAGGACATTGCGCAGGGGGTGAACGATTTTCGCACCAAACCGTGCGTCCGAGCGAAGAAGGCTCAAAGACTGCTAGGCCTTATGGCCTCTACGACGGCTGTGGTCCCCCACGCCAAGTTAAAGTTCCGGTCCCTACAGTCATGGCTTCTGGACGAATTCGACGCGCTCCGGGAGAGTCAGTCCAAACGGCTAACCCCATCTCCGGAGCTGAGGGACCAGCTGCTGTGGTGGACGACGCCACTCAACGTTACAACGGGGAAGAGCTTTTACCCCCCGCAACCCTCGTTGCAAATTTTGACCGACGCAAGCAACCTCGGCTGGGGGGCTGCCTGCGGGACTCTCACGGTCAACAACCCTTGGTCGCCTCAGGAGATGGTGCACCATATCAACTACTTGGAGCTACTGGCCATTTGGAAGGCCCTCCGTTCCTTCGAGAGCCTGCTCATGGGCAAGGCGGTCCAAGTGGCTTTGGACAACACCACAGCTGTGGCGTATCTGAACAAGCAGGGAGGAACACGGTCCACCACCCTTCTTTACCTCGCTGTGCAACTCTGGGAGTGGTGCCTGGAGAGGCACATTTTCCCGATTGGAGTGCACATTCAGGGCAAGCTGAATGTCCTGGCTGACCATCTCAGCCGCCTCACCTCGACGACCCACGAATGGGAACTGAACGACGAGGTTTTCCAGTCGCTCTGCGAGGCCTGGGGGACCCCGAACATCGACCTCTTCGCATCGGAGTCCAACACGAAATGCCACAGATACTGCTCCAGGGCGGGCATCGGTGTGAACTCCGAGGGCGATGCCTTCATGAAACGGTGGGATCAGGACTATTTCTACGCTTTTCCTCCGTTTCCTCTGATCCAGAAGGTTCTCACCAGAATGCTTCAGCACAGGACCAGGGCCATCCTAGTGGCCCCAGCATGGCCTCGGCAACCATGGTTTCTGCTGCTGTTGCGCATGTCATCTCAGTATCGCACGCTACCGGAGTCACCGACACTCCTCCAAATGGAGCAGGGCCAGCTTCACCACTCGGACCTGCCCAGCCTCCACCTCACCGCGTGGAGGATAACCCCAGACTGTCCAGGATCCTGGAGCTAGCCAGGCGTCCTTCCACAAGGAAGTCATACGCTTCCAAATACAGACGCTTTTGTGCTTTCCTGGCATCCCAGCAGACGTCCCTCTCACAGGTGGGACTGCAGGACGTCTTGACCTACCTACCTCCATCTGGCGGAGTCTGGCCTCAGCATCACCTCCATCCGAGTACACCTCGCTGCGGTGGTGGCTCACTCGCCGGCTGGCTCGCCCGCCTCTGGCGCCTTCCGAGACCAAACGGTGAAATGTTTCCTCAAGGGGCTACGCAACGCCTTCCCCCCGGTCAGGACTCCGACGGCCCAATGGTCACTCTCTACCGTCATCAACGCGCTCACCAGGACTCCTTTCGAGCCCATGGCTACCGCGGATGCTCGTCTCCTCACTTGGAAGACGGCCTTTCTTGTGGCCATCACGTCTGCTCGACGAGCTGGTGAGCTGGTTGCTCTGCGGGCAGACGCACCCTTTCTTCAATTCTTCAATGACCGTGTGGTACTCCAAGCGGACATCACCTTCCTCCCCAAGGTGGTCTCCCAGTTTCATATGGCACAGACTATCTCCTTGCCAACATTCTTCCAGAACCCCACTAACGCCCAAGAAAGGACTTGGCACACGCTGGATGTCAAACGGGCTTTATTGTTTTACACCAGCAGGACACGGGAGTTCAGGAAGTCGCAACGCCTTTTCGTGGCGTATGGGGGCAAGTCCAAAGGTGAACCCATCTCTGCACAGCGGTTCTCCAAATGGATCACCTCTACCATCTACTTGGCCTACGAATCGGCATCGCTGCCCCCTCCACCGCATGTCAGGGCGCACTCTACCAGAGCGGTTGCAACATCCACGGCCTTTCTGGAGGGCACACCGCTTGAGGACATCTGTAAGGCTGCCACCTGGTCCAGACCTTCTACATTTGTCCAGCACTACAGGGTGGACACCAGAGCCACTGCGGACGCCAGGCTTGGCCGTGTCGTCCTCACTCGGGGGCTCCGGGCCCATCGCCCTTGACAGTTCACCCTGCCTGACCGTCACCATCATCTTCATCGTGGGATCATCTCATCCGACTGCCCACCGACCAAGTAAGTGTGAGCTTGCTAATCTCCCATGAGTGTGGATTCACAAACTATACGAAGGAGAAAGTTCGGTTTCACTTACCAGTGATAACTTTCGTTCTTCGAGTACATAGTTTGTGAATACACACTACCCACCCTGCCTCCCCTCTTGAGCTGCACGGATGAGATCAATTGGTTTATCCTGTGCTTGGCTTAAGTATGGAACTGAGGTAAAATGGCGCGCGGGCGCCTCAGGGTGGGCGGTAAGGTGGGCGGTCTTACCGCCAAAACTTTTGACCAATAGCTTTTCAAGCCTCCGATCGGCCGTTCTGCGCAGGCGCATAACCCCCATGAGTGTGTATTCACAAACTATATACTCGAAGAACGAAAGTTATCACTGGTAAGTGAAACCGAACTTTCCTAGCTCTGCATACATTACACTGCTCAAAGTTACTTCACAATGTATTGACTGAAGCTACTAGAAATTTTAGTGTAGAGGTATTCTAATGGGGTGTCTATAACAGGTAGGACAGCTGTAAGATACAATTAACATTCAACATTAAAAAAGCAACATAGACACTGGAACATAGTTCTTCTTCCGTATCTAGATTTGTTCTCAATGATCCATGCAAATTAGGAAGTGGGGGAATTTTCCTATCAAGATATAGAAGGAACAGCATATTAAAATCAACTTGGGCCATGGTTAATATTGGATATAGACAGACTTACAATAAAGTTAAAAAAAATTAGTATGATGCATAGAATTTGTACCTTGGTCATCTGTTAATGTATAACTAAGTTAAGTCAATTGTAGCACATCAGAATATCTGGGGGGATGTGTGTGTGTGTGTGAGACATCTTTCACGCCTGGTTGCCTATAAGAGCAAGTACAGCCATTCAAGTAAGGGGATACTGTACTTATAACCCTGGATAAAGATCAGAAGCATAGACAAACCTGACAAGCTCTTTGTGGGGCTAGAAAATGGTTGGAAAAAGCACCACACCAGTAACAGAATTTTCAATGTGTAACCAAAATACCACCCAGTTTTGATCAACCTCGCAAGATATGGACTAGCCTTAATAGAATACGTACAGGGCAAGGTAGATGTGCAGACTTTTTTGCATAAATGGGGGAAACTACCATCACCAGCATGTGAGTGCCAGGTACTGCGACAGACTGTGCAACATATTATAGAACAATGTAGCTTTAGAGCAGGGGTTCCCAACCTAGGGCCCACCATTTCATGTGGCCCCCAGGAAGGACAAAATGGCCATCTGGACCTCGAAGCTGACTGAGAGAGTGTGACCCAGCCACCTGCTTGAAAAGGTTGGGAACCCCTGCCTTAGATGTGTGTGTGTGTGTGTGTGTGTGTGTGTGTGTGTGTGTGTGTGTAAATGCCATACACTAAATAAATGTGAGGGCTAGCTTCTAGCCCTTACAATGATGTTTAACAAAAAAACACAGTACCCACAATTAAAATTCTCTAAACAAAAACATGAAAGGCAGTCATGATATGCCTGTCAAACTGATGCTTCCCAAGGGATCTATTTAAACAATTCTGGGCTATAATTATGTTCATCAGGTACGGCATGTCTGTTCATAGAAATTCAATGAGGCTCAGCTGTTTGATTCTGGCTAAGGTGAGCACTGAAGTAATAAATTCTTTAGTGGAATTTTTGTTGTTGGCTGTTTATAATTTCACCTGCACATTTTTAGGTAGATAATAAGAGGCTGTTCTCGCTAAGTCAACAGCATCAATAAATCTTCACATGCTTATCGAGCCAAACTGCACACTGCCAAAATGATACGCAAGTTCCTATGACCTTTAGAGAAAATGGTGGCTATCAAGGACAAATATAGGTTTTAAAACAAAATACAGGAAATCATTCCACTGCCACTACCTTCTTCAGCATGGCATTTTAGTTTTTGCAGATTTTCTAAAAGAAATGCAGTGATAATAAGTGACAAATAAATGACTTTCTAACAGGTTTTATCAACCTTGCAGTAGGATGGTTAGATGAAATAAGTTTTAATCATGTCTTTCCTTCTGTCTTTAAGGTTACAAAGAAGATTGCTCTAACAAAAAAAATTTTTTATCTGATAATAAAAGGGCTTTCATTTCCAGGGCTATCAAATGGTCCTTTAATACATTTTAAACATCACTTGAATATACATCTCAATCCAAAACAAGATTAAAATGTCTCTCTCTATGACCTTATCAGATGATGGAGACCTTCCATTACTGCATCCAGCAATATCTTTTAACATACAAAATGTTGGTTTTGGAGCTTCTAATTGAAGATAAGGTTCTGGGAACTATGGAAACATGGTCTCATTGATATTACATTTTTTAATGATCACAAGAGATCAAAGTTTACTTGGTGTAAAGGAAAGTATGGAAATACATTCTTCTTAGATGACAAAATGCCATTTTAGATTCTTAAGGAGCTCAAGGAAAGCCAATTTTAAAATGACTCAACCCTAAAATTGAGACTGCTCCAGCTTACAGAAGATACAGTAAGCCTAGGTATACACATGATTGCTGGTGTCCTCTACATCCTAGATGATAAAACCACCAATTTAAAAACTCGGTTCCATGAGGGAGGGCACCTCATCTTTTACTGAGACATCAAAACTCTTTTCTTCCTCACCTGGTTGTAGCAAATCATTAATTGCTACTGTTCCCACTTAAGCACCACTTTAGGTTTTCCAGGAATGAAACTATAACAGAGGTGACACAATGATAGTGTGTCTTTCTTGGACTCACTAATTCAGGGGTCGGCAACCTTTTTAGGTCGGGCTGGGTCACACTCCCTCAGACAGTTGAAGGGGCCAGACCGGTGTTCCCCTCGTTGTAAACACTGCCGGGAACCTGTCCGTAGCCGCTTCTGCCAACCTCTGCACTAACTGGTCAACATCTGAGAATACTAAATTGAAGCTGGGCTCAAGTAAGCATGGAAGATGCGAATCACATACAGTCAACCCTCACATAACAACACGTTTGGATAACATCATTTTCACTTAACAACACGTCGTTATGCACGTGTTCCCCCGCATAAGGTTTTTAGTGTCGTTGTCCAGACAACAACGCTAAAATAACCAGACGACGCTAAAAATGTCATTATGCGGGAAACTCCATAGAAACCTGCATAACAAAAATCACTTAGCAACGCTACTTGGGGAACCAAGTAACATCGTTATGCGAGGGTCTACTGTACTAGAATAAACTTCGCAATCGGCTTTTTACAAGTTCTGTCTCTTGCAGTGACTTTAAAAGCATTAATTCAACTATGTCATAATGACTAGCTAAACCTTCCCCATCTTAAAGGTTTTTCTCTTTAGGTATTAGACTTCTGTAGTCTGGTGAGAAGCTTCCCCTACATTGGGATGGACAAAAGTTGGCCCTGGGAATTCACGGCAGCCCCAAGGATATTTCTGTAGCCCACATCAGTCTTCTTCAATTTCATCAGAAAATAGTTCCTAAACAAAAAAGATAAATTGCTGTCACCAGCAACCTCCAGGCAGTAATTTATCACACAAAACTACCAGTTTTTCAGAACTAGAAATGGACTCCCTCCTGCTCAGAATATTCTGGGGATAGAAAACTGGCTTCTGGGCCCATTGGAGGTTACTCACTCTTCTATGTAAGGTAGGATACATATCTTAATTATAGAAAATGGAAAAGACTTTTCTTCCTTATCTCCTTGGGCATAACTTTGCAAGTAGATTTGTTTTTGTAAAATACTGGAAACTAACCCACATATGGTCCATATACCCAGGTTCCAATTAAAGAAATAATTTCTATTTTTTAATGTTTTGTAATGAAATGACCCAGCTCGACTTAAAAACTTATTTCTGTAATTGGCTGTGGATTTAAACAACACATACTTAACCGACATATGCTTCATTAGGCCCTCCAGATGTTTTGGAGACAAACTTCCATAATCTCTGTTAGCCATGCTATGGGTACTGTAGTCCAAAACACGTGGAGTTTGGGTGTACAAGTTGCCTACTGTTTAAAATGATAGTGCATTTTGTAGAACTTTAGAAAGGTTCCTGAGCTCAATTAATGGAAATTTGTGTCCTTTAATAGAGCAAAAACACAAAGCTTTACTTTAGAGCCATGCAGGATTCCTAATAGTTGTTATCTACTATTATAGTGGTGAATATATCATTTGTGACTACTTTTAACAGGCAATGCAAATATGGGAGTAAAGGAAGATGGCTAAATGTATGTGTTTTGAGAGAGGGGTCAGATATGTCAAGGAGTATCAGATGAGTTCTCTCATTAGCCAGGCCACATCACCGTCAGTATTATATGATGAACAAAAGTATTTTAGACAGGTCTGCAGCTGAAAGTTGCTATTGTCTAAGCTAAGGTGACAGCCACAGCACTATATACCTAACTAGCTCTCTTCCAGAAAACTACTCTCCTTTCTGCTAGCTCCATCTCTGGCCTTTCAGTATTATATTCATTTTTACTGTGATCTTTAGGATCTATGCTCCATCTTGGACTATATTTCATTCCTGTACACTACTGTATTTTGACTTCCAATTACCCCTGGAATTTACAGCCATATCTGATCTGACAAATACTGCATGCCTCAAACCCGACCCCATGCCCAGTCTGACATTCAATCCCTACAATGAATTTCAGTCAGACCATTTTGGAGCACGACCCCAATGGATACAAAAAACAACAACACCTTGAATGAGAACCATATTGTTCTGTATTCCAATGATAGATGTGTTATTTTAAAAGTAAAGATGAACCTTTAAGATGATGTAGCATCAAGCAATCATGTTTTTCAAACTTCAATGATATAATCCGATGTACAGTAATACCTTGGATGATGAATGTATCGGATAACACTAAAATCTGATAACGTTGGGCAGAAATCTCCGGAGGCCCCCTTGCTGGGGGGGGCAAGGGGCCTCCGTAGAGCCAAGCATCGGGCCGCCAGTTTCCTTGGAGTGAGAGCGCGCACGGCTACTCTCTCCCCCAAGGAAACAAGCGGTCTGAGTGTCGGGCCGCTAGTTTCCTTGGGGTGAGAGCCCGTGCGCGCCCTCTCACCCCAAGGAAATGAGCAGTCTGAGCGGTTTAAACAAACCAAGCTGGGAATCACAGCGCCTGATCCCTGGCTTGGTTTGGGGGAATGCGCACGGGCTGTGATCTCCGGCTTGGGGGGAAGCGGGCGGGCCCACTCGTCCCCGGCTTCCCTCAAAGGAAGCCGGCTTTTTTTAACGGTGTGCGATAAATGTATCGCATAACGTTAAAAATCGGATAACCCTAAGACTCGTGGAACCAAGTTTTAGCGTTATCCGGGGTATTACTGTACATCAATTCCTAAATCAACATTTGATAGTGCTACAAATTAAGAAAATTCTGCTTTGGAGATAGGTACTTAGATAGTTGCCTTATTATCAAATGTAACATTTGCCCAACTAGCTCACTGTCTACACCTGAATAGGTAAAGGTCACGCTTGCTTCAAAGTCAGTTGTATCTGACTCTAGAGTTTGGTGTTCATCTTCATTTATAGCCAAAGAGCCAGTGCTGTCTGCATCTGCAGACAATTCCATGGTCATGTGGCAGGCATGACTAGATACAAGAGTGCAGGGAACGCTGTTTACCTTCCCACTGAAGTGGTACCTATTTATCTACTTGCACTTTTTTTGCTTTCAAACTGCTAGGTTGGCAGGCGCTGAGATAGATGGGAGCTCACGCCATCGTGTGGCACTCAGATCTTGAACTCCTGACCTGCCAACCTACCAGTCATCAAGTTCAGTGTCTTAACCACTAAGCCACCATCATTCAGAATACAGAACTTTAATTAGGTGAAAGGTCAAATGAAACCTCACAGGTTGGGTAATGCCAGGATGTCCACTGCCAACTGGTCGCCAAAAATTGCCATGGTCAGGGTAGCTGTGTTTTCCCCACACCATCCTGTACTGGGAAGGAATACAGGGTAATCAAGCAAGCTACCTCTACAGAAGACTTTGTAGTAAGCCTCAATAGGATTGTTTCTTTTCTCCCCGTAAAGGAAGGGCCAGCGACATGTAGGACAGTGACGCCACAGCTGTTCTTGAACTTCAATTCCCAAAAGCCCTGATCAGAAGGAATGCTGATTTGGGCTTCTGGGAATTGAAGTTCAAGAACACCTGGAGTGCCAAGGTTCACCATTACTGATGTAGGAGAATCTCCCAGCAATAAAAGGCCAAGCTTGGAGGACTGGGGCTTCTCCTGGCAAAGCCAGATGCCGAAGCCTTGGAAATGAATGCTTCCTTGTTAGGATGCATAATGAACCATTCTGCAGGATTTCAGATCAGTCGTCATCCCGTAGTCAGACCAAACTTGAGATTTCTTGCCTACAAAGCACGTGCTATGCTACTAGTCCATGAATTCTTTGCTTCTTAGCTATCCCTCCAATGAAAGAATGATTTTTGCTTAGCAAACAGCCTGTTGCAACAAAACCTGAAACTTTCAAATTGCTCACTTCTAGACACCGCTGGTGATCCATTCTTCATCATTTAAAATGGTAAGAGTGCTGTGGAGAGCATCATAAACTACTCAGGGGATCATCTCCTCCCACATACCCAGGCTACAAAACTATTGATGAACAGCAAAATTAGCAGAGCATATGTTAAGATGTGCTCATACCAAAAGAGATAAATAATATTTTATGTACTGCATAATGTCATATTAGAACCCTGCAAATGAAATATTCTAGAACAGACATTTTTACTAAAGTCAAATCATAGATTTGAAGCAATTAAGACATTTCAGAAAAAAATAACCAAGTCTCAAACTTGGCAGCCCCATATATAAACAGGGTTATTGTATGCTGCAGTACCTGTATTTCTCTTTTATATATCTCCTGTCTCGCAAGAGTGGCATATCTGTGCTAACGAGGTCATGCAAATTTGCTTATTTTGCATAAATGCCTACAGGCTGCAGAGTTTGGTTTTTCCTTTCACAAAATTTACAGGCAAGGCTTTGACTCCCAGTATAGAATATACACACAATCCATCCTCTAAGATGACAACAAAAATGGCAGCATCCTCAAAGAGTGGCAGAAGGATCTCCAGGTAAGTGCCAGCAGCCAAACCACCTACTTCTTCAGCTGCCACAGCTTTGTCTAATGTTTTAAAGAGACTACACATAGGTTGCATCCATATCTGTACCCTCTACATTCATGCCCTGTGTGCAAAAGCACAAGTTCAAGCACTGCAAGAATAAAGGTAAAGGTTTCCCTTGCTCGAAAGCCAGTCGTATCCAACTCTAGGGTGCAGTGCTCATCTCTGTTTCTAAGCCGAAGAGCCAGCGCTGTCTGCTTCTGCAGACATTTCTGTGGACATGTGGCAGGCATGACTAGACCCCGGAGCGCACGGAACACTGTTACCTTCCCATCGAAGTGGTCCCTATTTATCTACTTGCAATTTCTTGCTTTCGAACTGCTAGGTTGGCAGGAGCTGGGATGAAGACGGGAGCTCATTTCCGTCCTGCAGTACTCGGGAATCGAACTGCTGACCTTCTGCTTCCCAGTCAGCGCCTTAGCGACTTGAGCCACTGCAAGAATAATCTCATTCAAATACCCACATTATTCCTCGGGTTAAGAAACAAAATAAAAGGCTCCAGTCCAGACAGCTGACAAAACCCAAGTCATCCTGTTGCAACTCACATTTCCTGAACAATGCTGACTGTTCCCAACCTTTTAAAGCCGGGGGCCAGGTCACACTCTCTCAGTCAGATTCGAGGGCCGGATGGCTATTTTGCCCTGCCTACATGATGGGGGTGGCCATTCTGTCACAGCAGCTTCAAAGGGGTGGCCATTTTGTTTCTCAAATGCCCTTGGAGGGGTGGGGGCCACATGAAATGGTGCCATAGGCCAGATCCGGCCTGTGGGCCTTAGGTTGGGAACCCCTGGTAAATATGTAACAGCTGAAACATATTAGTCTGCCATTCAGAATTTTTTAACCTCCACAAGTGTAGGGTTTCAGAAGAATTTCAGAAGAAGACCAATATGTGCTTTAGAGTCTACAACAATGCCTCTAATTGTCTGGATCATGAACATAGGTGTCAAGTATCCCGTTTTGCCCAGGAAAACACCGTAATTTAGCCCTCTTTCTCACCATCACATATTTTTAAATAATCTCCTGTATTTTAAAAAAAAATCCAGAGGGCATGTAGATCTCCCGTATATTATTGTATTATTATATCTTTATTTATGAGGTATGTTCCTTATACCAGAGCCAGAGAGGAGTGTTGGGCTCCCCCTGGTGGAGGCAGCAGGCCAGCCTTACTGTGATAATTCTATTTTAAATCTCTTTCCCCATTCTCTGCTGGGACACCATTTCATATTACAGTATGGTGATTTTTCATGGAACTGTTTTTTTACTTATATCAGTTAATTGTCTACTGTCTTAGCCTTGTGTGCCTCAATTTCATTTTTTAAAACTGTATTTAAGAGAAAACCAGGGTAATATCCTCTTTATGTTGTATGCAAATAAACTTGAAGCCCTTTCTCTCCTGGGAAAGAGGGTATTAAAGGGAAGAGACAATGAACCAATCGGCTTCAAGTATATTTGCATACAACATAAAGAGGATATTTCCGTGGTCCTGCCTTAAACATAGAGTTTTTACAAATGAAATTGAGGTACACAAGGCTAAGACAGTAGACAATTAACTGATATAAGTGTAAAAAACAGTTCAATGAAAAATCACCATAATATGAAATGCTGTCGCAGCAGAGAATGGGGAGATTTAAAATAGAATTATCACAGTAAGGCTGGCCTGCTACCTTGTTCCCCGTGAGGAGAAACAGTAGTGCTAACGGGAGTGCCTAGGGGGTGGTTCTTCCTCCACCTGGGGGAGCCCACACACTCCTCCCTGGTTCTGGTGGCTCCTCCTCTTCTAGGCTCTTGGATGTGCCTGGATTTTGGGGAGGGGGTTTGGCCTGGTGGGGTGGGGGCGTGGCCTGGTGGGGAGAGGGGCGTGGCCCAAAATTTCCTTTGTTTTCATTTCTAAAACTTGACAGGTATGATCATGAGAAACTATAAATTGTTCTAAAAGAAATGGTTGTGCCTCAGCATGTGATTGTCCTGATGTAAAATCTATATTGTGGAAAAGAAGCTACTGTTAGGATAGCATATGGGGAGACGGAATGGCTTCCTAAAGGCAAAGGTGTCAGACAAGGATTCATTTTAACCCCCTTATCCTTTCAATCTGTGCATAGAATCTATCATACAGGAAGCCAGACTAGATTCAGATGAAGGAGTGAAAAATGGCAGAAGAAACAAAAATAATTTAGGATATGCAGGATGACACCATTTTACTGTTAGAAAGCAGCAATTATTTGAAACTTTTAATCAAAGTGAAAGAAGTACCAAAACAGGACTGCAATGGAACAAGGCAAAATCATGATGACAGAAGAACTACACAGCTTGACAACGAGGAAACTGAAATAGTGAAAGAATTTGAACACCTTGGTTCATTCATCAATCCAAATAGAGACTCTAGCTAAGAAATTAGAAGATTTAGACTCAGAAGGGTAGCAATGAAAGCAGTGTTGTACTGTGGCCTGTTCTCACCGGTTCTAACAAACCGGTAGTAGAAATTCCAGGCCACGCACACTTGGCCGGCCACACCCATCTCTCAGCCTCCCCCTCCCCGTGCCGCCAGAAACACGTCCCATTTGCCTTGCCCAGGACCGAAGGTGCGCTTTCATCTCTGTAGTTCCCTTGCACCTTTGGCCCTGGGCGAAGCGAATGGGATGCATTTTTGGCAGTGCCAGCCCACCAACTCGCCCTGCTCACTTGCCAGTAGCGGTGCTGGCAGGGATGCGTTTCCAGCGGCGCAGGGCTGGGACGGGGAGGCCAGCCAGCGCCAGCTCACCAACTCGCCCTGCTCACCTCCCAGCAGCGCCGCTGCTCTGGGACTCCTCCTCATCTCCGTGAACCAAGAGAGCAAGGTAGGTTTCTTTTTTTCCTCTTTTTTTTTGGGGGGGGGGGTTTGAGGCCACGCCCAAGATAGCCATGCCCACCGAGTGGGTAATAAATTTTTTTACAGTGCTTCACTGAATGAAATAATTAGAAAAGATAATTAAGTGTAAAGATGGGTCACTGGATACCAAGGCCAAGATCAGCCACGCTTTTGTACTTCTGATCACCATGCAAAAGCTGGGCAGTAAAGAGAGTTGACTAGGGGGGAAATTGACTTATCTTGAAATACTGAGCTGGAGAAAAGCTTTGAAGATACCCTGGACTAAAAGTATCAGAGAGGACAAAAGTGAGATAGATTGACTCCCTAAAAGAAGCCACAATTTTTAGTTTACAAGTATTGAGCAAGGCTATTGAGGACAGGATATTGGAGATTTCTCACTCATAGGGTCACCAAAAGTTGGAGAAATGTGATGGCTTGGAGCAACAAAGTGTGGTTTAACAACTAGAATGCAGGATGCCCATTCCCACAAACTTGTCTTTGAAAAATAGAACCTTTTAATTATCGTGTTTTATAGATAACTAGCATAGGTTGCCCGGCGATGCCGGGCTGTTATAAATTGTGATCAGTTTTTTTGGGGTTATTTTGCGGATTTTAAAAAAAGAACAAACAATGATATAATTGTTTCAAATTGTTTTATTTAACCAAATAATGTTTTAGTTTGTGCGGGTTTTTAATAGTTGTACCGTAGATAATATTTTTAAAAATGTGAAAGTACATGCTTTTTATAGTCAATGTTTTAAAACTGTGTTTAGATGTTTTGGGTTTTTATTTGAGTTAAAACTCAACATAGGATATTATAAAAAAAATTTTTTGACATATATTTGTGATTTGTGTAAACTTTTGATTTATTGTTATGTTTTTGACTTGTTTTTACTCTTGTGGCCTCTAGGTGGGACTGTTGTATCTTTTTGAGTTGTTTTTACTATTTTGCCCTGCAGGTGGGGCTGCTAGGGTTTTGCTTTCATTTCACGTGTTTTTTCTCTCCTGGCCTCTGGGTGGGGCTTCTTCCGGTAAGTAGTCTCTTTGTTTCTTCATTTTTGTTCCGGTCGTCGTGTAGGGAGGACGTGCTGGTGAGTTGTATGTTTTTTTTTCTTCTGGGGTTTTTCTTTGTTTTGTTTTTGTGGTAGTGGGATGGGAGGTGTTTCTGTTTGTTCTTTTTTGTCTTGGTTGGGTTTTAGGTTTGTGTAATTGGTTTGGTTATTTCTGGTTTTGTTTAATTTTTCTTATTTTGTTGTTGTTTATTTTTGTAATTAGTTGTTGTTTGTATGTGTAATTTATGGTTTTTTTCATGTTGTAGTTAGGTGTTTTGTATGTGGTTTTGTGGTATTGTGGAAGTTTTTGTTTGTGTATTTTGTGGTTTAATTTTTTGTTGATTTATGGGTTTTCTTAATTATTGATTCATTTTTGGTGTTTGTTTTTCGTGTTTACTTTAGTGTAAAGAACAGGCTGTCTGTTGGTTTCTCTTTTCCCCATTGCTGCTTCGAATTTTGATTTCGATGCAGCAATGGGGGAAAGGAGGAGGAGGCAGTCAGCCCGTTCTTCTCTCAGGAAGGTTCGTTAGGGGAGAAGGAGGCAGAGAAGAGTTTTCTCTGCCTAACGATGGTTCTCTCCTGTCTCCTTTTTCTCCCAGCTTACCTAACTGGAGATCGGCAGGCAGCAATTCGTAAGGGGTGGGGCTCTTCCTTGCGGATTGCTGGCTGCTGCTTTTGTATTTGGAAGTACAAAGGCATCAGCCAGTCATCCGCCAGGGAGGGTGCTTCCCCTGACAAACTGCTGCCTGTTTTGGGGGGGGGGGGGGGTTTCCACCCCGGCTCAACTTTACTTGAGGCTGGTGGTGGTCTCGCCGTGTCGTCAGCGGGGTAGCATGGAGGAGAGGGATTCCCTCTTCTCCCCGTTGCTCCAGGAAAGAAGGACGGCGGGTGTTTCGCAGTGACGTTTTGTGGCTTTTTGTTTTGCGTGGCTGTGAGGTACTGAGTCTGCCTGCTGGGAACTTGCGCTCCCATTGTGTTTTGTAAGTTTATTTTTCGTGCGCCGGCTTTCTCAGCATTCTGCACGCTCACGGCGCACAGGACGCTGGGACTTGTAGTTTTGCGTTTGTGGTTTGCTTTCGTGTGGCGGTTTTTTTCTACAGCTCGATTTCAATTGGCCGCGCCGCATTTCCCAACGTTCTTTTTGCTCGCGCCTCTCAGCCTGATTGGCTGTGGCGCGGCACAGAGAACATTGGGAATTGAAGTTGTTTCCCTTTGTTCGCGTTCGTTGGGCTCTTGACCCACTGGCGCATTTCTCAAAAATTTAGTGACCTCCGTACCGGGTTCGGGCGAGTGCAGGAGGCTCGGTACGGGATAGTGTGGATGGGTGCGGGAGCCTTTGTCACATTCCAACGGTTAACACTTGGATTTATAGGTATAGACAATAGATTCCATCAGAAAAGATATGTAAGCTTTTTGAAGTGCACATTTTTAAGCCAGACTCATTCTAAAGCAAACTGTGTTTAAGACAATTCCACTAACTGTTTAGTAAAAAAGCTTTAATGTTTTAATAAACCTACATTTTGTCATCTGTTGTGTACACTGATTATATGCAACATGGCCTAATTGAATGTGAGCATACATTTGGCTTGCAACATTTTAGTAATACAGAGATAATTACATTATAATGAGAATTACCTTTGCCAACCTGCAGAGCTAAACATCACATGTGGAAATTACTACACAGGTGGCAAAGTCACAACATGAAGGCTCAGACAATATTTAGTCATGGAAAATCAGAAAGGCACAAAAAAGGGAATTAAGCCTGGCCTTCCACTCAGAATTTAAGTTTTTTCATCTTTACCTATAAAGAGGGGCGTTAATCGTTGGACTCCAGTATACACGCCCGCACCCGACTATCGTACAGCCCCACGAACAGGAACAAAGGGAAACAACTTCAATTCCCAAAGTCCTCTGTGCCGCGCTGCGCGTCAGCCAATCAGGCTGAGAGGCACGAGCAAAAAGAGCGTTGGTAAACGCGGTGCACCCAATTGAAATCGAGCCGTATGAAAAACCGCTGCACGAACGCAAACAAAATAAACAAAACTCCAAGTCCCAGCGTCCTACGCACCGTGAGCCCTTCAGCCAATCAGGCTGAAGGGCGCGAGCACACAGAACGCTGAAAAAGACGGCGCGTGAAAGAAAAAATAAAAACACGGATGCAGCGCCTCACGGCCTCGCAAACAAACACCCACAAATAACCACGGCAAGACACCCGCCGGCCTTCTTTCCTGGAGTAACGGGGAGAAGAGGGACTCCCTCTCCTCCCCACTACCCCACCGAAGACACGGCGAGACTACCACCGGCCTCAAGGTCAGTTGAGCTGGGGTGGAAAAAAATACCACCAGCAGGCAGCAGTTCATCAGGGGAAGCACCTTCCCCGGCGGATGACTGGCTGCTGCCTTTGTACTTCCAACGAAGGTAATACAAAAGCAGCAGCCAGCAATCCACAAGGAAGAGCACCACCCCTTACGGATCACTGCATGCCGATCTCCGGTTAGGAAAGCCAGGAGAAAAAGGAGACAGAGGAGAGAACCATCGTCAGGCAGATAGCTCTTCTCTGCCTCCTTCTCCCCCGACCTAACGAACCTTCCCAGGGGAAGAGCCAGCTGACTGCTGGCTCCTCCTTTTCCCCATTACTGCATCGAAACCAAAATTCGAAGCAGCAATGGGGAAAAGAGGAACCGACAGGCAGACCGTTCTTCATGCAAAAATACACAACAACAACAAAACATTTACCCAAAACCCAAACACCAAAAGTAATAAAACACAAATAAATAAATAATTAAACAAATACATTAACCAACAAAACAATAAACAACAAAATCCACAAACAAAAACACCCAAAATGCCATGAAAGCACAGAAAAAATACCTAACTACAACACGGAAATGCCTAACTCAAACAACAAAAATACCACAAATTAAGCAAATAATCACAATAGAAATCAGAAACATAAAAAACAACCAGAAATAAACAAAACTAAACACATCTAAAAAAAACACAAAAGAAGAAACAGAAACATCTACCAGTCCAACACCAAAAAAAAAACACAAAAAAACAAAACCCAGATTAAAAAAACCCAGAGAACTCACCAGCACGTCCTCCCTCCACGACTCCGGAAAAGAAATGAAGAAACAAAGACTACTTACCGAAAGAAGCCCCACCTAGAGGCCGGGAGAGAAAAAACAAGTCAAAAAGAAAAGAAAAGAATCCAACACTATTGCTAACAGCCCCACTTAGAGGCTACAAGAATAAAAACAAGTCAGAAAAATAAGAATTAAATCAAAATCACAAATAAATCTAATAAAATAGATCAAAAAAAGTCACAAAGCACAAATGCAAAACACCCCCACCCAAACCACCGTTAACCAAAAAACAAACAAGAAAAAAATAAAAACTGCCCGACTGGCCGGCCAAAATATGCTAGTATAATATGAGTCTAAGCATGTACAATACAGTACATGGTTCTTTTCATATGGAAAATGCAATGTTGTGCTGCCAATGTTAAATAAATACTTTCCCCTGAAGATCCTTCTATGCCACAGTATTTTCCAACCAGAGCATAATTTTACCAAAACCCAAGTCAACTAACAGAGAAGACCTTCTGGCAGAAGATGCATCCCTTGCTGATCCAATTCCTAATTTTAAAAATTTGTTCTAAAAAGTAAGGTTGACTAGATTTCCTTTGTTAAAACAGAAAAGAGGACACAATTCACCATTTACTTGCACAGCATTCATCCAAATAAAAACATTTCAATGAAAACAAAAATGGCCTGTTCTAGATAAGGCCTAGATGGCAGTACAGTACCATTATTTCAGGCAAAAAAATATTGTATTAATACATACTAGCAGAAGTTGCCTGGCGTTGCCGGGCTGTTTTAAATGGTGTTGGAAGGTTTTTGTTTTGTTTATGCAAATGAGGTTAGTATGTAATTGTTTTTTTAAAGATGTTTATTTATACGCATGGACTGTTTTAAACTGTGATCATTTTTTTTTAACAAGAGGAAAGATTGATATAATTTTTTTCAATTATTGTATTTATAAAAATAATGTGTTACTATGTGAATTTTTGTTAATAGGTGTACCTTGGATAACAATTTTAAAAATGTGTAAGTGTATGTTTTTTAAAGTCAATGTTTTTTACTGTGTTTAGATGTTTGTTTTTTAGTGAGAACTTATTTATTTTTTTGAATTATTTTTTATTATTGTGGATACTTTTGAATGTTTTTAAAACTTATTTCCTTCTTTTTTTTAATCTTTGAGATTAATTTGAATATTTTGACTGTTATTTCTCCTGTTGCCACTGGGTGGTGCGGTTGCGTAATTTTTAAAATTTTGACTGATTTTACTCTACTGGCCTGTGGGTGTCACGTCTTCTTCCGGTAAGTAGTCTCCTCCTTTTCTCATTTCAGTTCCGGTCGTTGATGAGGGAGGACATCTCCTGGTAAGGTCTCTGGTTTATTTTTGTTAGGGGAGTTTATTTTGAGTTTGGGGGGGGGGGTTCTTTGTGTTTCTCCTTGTTTATTTTGGTTGTTTTTGTGCTTCCTTTTTATGTTTATTATTTTTGTTTTTGATTATGTTTGAATGTTCTTGTTTGTGTTGGGGGTGGGGGTATTTCCGTGGGCCGGCCTCGGTGGCTGGCCTGTGGAAATACCATGTGGCGGTGGGGTGGGGGTATTTTTGTGGGCCCACCTTGGTGGCTGACCCGCGGAAATACCATCGCCGCTTCATGCGGCGTTGGGGTTTGGGCATTTTCGCGGGCCAGTCTCGATGGCTGGCCCGTGGAAATACCATCGCCGCTTCATGCGGGGGTGGGGTATTTTCGTGGGCCGGCTGCATTGGAATATCCACGCCGCCGGCCCGTGGAAATCCCCACGTTGTGTTTGTTGGCTTTTGGGGGGGGGTCGCGGCTCAGCCTTGGTGGCTGGACTGCGAAAATCCCCACGCCGGTTTTTTCCTTTTTTGGGGGGGTTTCACGTGCCGGTCTCGCTGGCCGGAACGTGGAAATTCCCATGGCGATTTAGGCGGCGTTGGGGGGTTGGATTTTTTTCCGGTGGCTTGGTTTTGCCGGCCTCATCGTGTCTTCGGCGGGGTAGCGTGGAGGAGAGGGAGTCCCTCTCTTCCCCGTTGCTCCGTGCAAGAAGGCTGGCGGGTCTTTTCGTGGCTTTGAGGCGCTGCGTCCGGCTGTGCCGGAGTTGTTTTTAAATTTTTTTGCGCGCCGGCTTTCTCAGCGTTCTCCGCGCTCATGGCGCGCAGGACTCTGAGGCTTGTAGTTATGGGTTTGTGGTGCATTTTTTTCCTGCGGCTCGATGTTGATTGGCCGCGGGGCGTTTCTCAATGTTCTTTGTGGTCGCGCTGTGGCGCGACACGGTGCAAAGAACGTTGGGAAATGAAGTTGTTTCCCTTTTTTCGCATTTGTGGGGCTCTTGCCCCACTGGCGCATTTCTCAATCTTGCGTTTACCTGCGTACCCAGTTCGGGCGTGTGCATGAATGGTGAGTGCGGGCTAGTAGGGCCTGGCTAAGGAGCCTATGCAAAGTTCCAACGGTTAACCCTCGATTTTATAGGTAAAGATTAGGAGATATGGGAAAAGAGATACATGAGAACTGCACAAAAAAGATGGGGCATTCAGCCATCAAATTAAGTTTGAGGAAAACTGAAGGATGGAGATGAAAGAAGAGACAACACTAAGTTCAAAGTGAAGCAGCTTTATCCCAGAGTAGTATCCTCAAATCTAATTCCAAAATGAGAAAATTCCCAGTCACTGGTAACAGACTAAAACAAGCAAATTCATGTAAATTTTATTCTTCCACACCTCTCTTCTATCTCCAGCCCTTCAATCCAATAGCCATACAGTCTGGTAGGTAACTTAAGAGAAGAAAACATAAGGGAAAGCCCCTTTCCTACTCCTTCCCGCAGAGAGCACACTACTGTTGCCAGACACTAAGAGCTATTAAAGGTCTGGTTTTCCATACATTCTTCAATTTCTACCAGTCAGATACCGTACATTTTCTATTTCACTGTAATAACGCAGAATGCTTTTCTTAGATAAATATTATCATTTCCCCATTATAACAGAGGTGACAATGAATGCTAGAGGACATGGAGGTTAAGAACACAAAATGTATAAAGAATGGAGATTTTAGAAACCCTAGTAGAAATACAAGCAAGAAGAGAAGCGCTAAGAGCCAACTGAAATAGGGGAAAATCCAGAGAAATTACTGAAAAGAGAAAACTTTGAATTTAGTAATAAAAAATTGAGAATGTCAGCCAGAACTACTCAAGGTTTTTTTTAAAGCTAAGAACTTAACTGGAGTAATCAACGCTGAGACAGAAATAGTGCAATTTGATGAAAGAAAAATTGGAAACTTTGGGAATTTTTTTCAAAAGTTACATAAGGTAGGGGGGAACTTCCTTTGTGTAGATCTGGTGGATATGTAAAAAATTGGGGAGCAGACATCAAGATATGAAGAAAAATAGGGGGGGGGGAGATAATTAGGGAAATGTTTGATGGCAAGATCCAGAAAACTATTAACTATTTAGAGCAGGGATTCTCAACCTGCGGCCCGCAGCGCCATTTCATGTGCCCCCCCCCCACACCCACACCACTCACCAGGAAGTGCCATGTGGTGGAGGAAGGGCAAAATGGCCATCCGGCCCCAGAAACTGTCTGAGGGAGCGTGACCCGGCCCACAGCTTTAAAAGGTTGAGAACTCTTGATTTAGATTGTAAATGTCTCAAAAGAATTAAAATGCTTGAAAGACAAAAAATAAAAATAAACTGAAGCAATAAATTAAAAATAAAATAGAAGATTTTAAGTAGCTTTCATGGTTTGAAAGAATAGTATTATGTAAAATGAATATTTTATCTAAGATAAATTTATTGGCAAATTACCATTATTAAATTTTGCAATAGGAGATAAAAAGCAAGGCTAAGAGATGGCATGATCTCAAAAAAAGTGAATTAAGTCTTCTAATTTAAAGCTATATTACACAGCCAATCAAACAAAACATGATTGACATAGCTCAGTTTAATAATTTAACATGGTTAAGTATGGGAGCACAGAAAGTTTGTGGTAATCTTGAAAAAACATTTTAAAGTAATAAAGCAAGAGTATGATAAAGTTGACAACCCTTTCTTTAAACATTTGCTTTTAGTCTGGAATAAGTATAGGAATATACTTTCACATCCAGTGACAGAACTGAGGGAATTTTCAAGGAATTCGATAAGAAATTGGGAATATCTACTAAGCACAATAGTTAGTTAGAATAAAATATTGGTTAGAAAGGATCTGGAGTAAAGAACAAATACAGAATGTACTAGGAGGGCAGAGAATATCCTGGTTTAATTTTATTCAGTTGGAGCAATGGGCTAAACATTTGGTTAAAAGAATGATAAATATAAGGATGTAATGAAATTTAAAGAAATAGTATTTTTAAAAATCATTTTGGAGAGGGTATTTAACTCCAGTTAAATAAGATCATATGGATCAGGGGTGTCCAAACTATGGTCCGTGGGCCAGAACCAGCCCCCAATGCCAATTCATCTGGCCTGCGCTGCTCCTGAAAGCAAAATGAGCCCATGAATTCGCAGAATGCTGCCGTAATGTTTATGACAGCTGCAGATGCATTTATCACAGCGTTTTGCACACATGCATTTTAGTTCTGCTTCCGGTGGGAAGAACCATGTGACCGGCCTGCTGAACCACATGACCAACCCGTGGCCCAAAATGTTTGGGCACCCTGATACAGAATGTAATTATTCTATGATGCATTGGAGAGGTTGTCAGAAAATCAGTACTCATTTTTATATGTGGTAGAAATCTGATAGTACAGTGGTACCTCGCATAATGAATACATCGTATAGCAAAAAAATCACACAATGAAGCCTTCGTTATGCAATGGCAATACCCCACATAACAAAAAAAATTTGTTATGCGGGTTTTTGGTAACCGGGGTATACCTGCTTAATGGGAACCTCAGTTAACGAACATTTTTTCGTTATGCGGGGCATCTCCCATAAGGAACTGCATAACGAAAAAACCACATAGCAAAGAGCTCTGTGGAATGGAGGGTTGTTTTTTTTTGTTATGCGGGGTTCTACTGTATATTGAAATTGTGGTCAATAGTTTTCAAGGAAATAAAGGAAATAACTTAGATATAGAGCAGGGGCGCCCAAACTTTTTGGGCTGTGGGCCGGTCACGTGGTTCAGTGGGCCAGTCACATGGATCCTCCCACCGGAAGCAAAATGTGCCCATGCATGCGTAAAACACTGCCGTAAATGCACCCATGTCTGTTGTAAATGTAATGCACCCACGGGTGCACTTACAACAGCGTTTGGTGCATGTGCGGGCACGTTTTACTTGTTTCCTAGAGCAGTGCGGGCTACTATCAATATTTGATAAGGAGAAATGGAATTGGAATATAAAGGAATTAATTTCAAATTTATTGACAGTAGCTAAATTAATAATATAAAAAATGGGAAAGAATATGACTTTCAAATATATGAATGCATTTTGGAATATAGTCATTAATGATAAGCTTATATGTAATCTTAAATTAAAGAAGGGGTTGATAAGTAATATTTTTATAGATATTTGGGAATATTTCTGGCTGGACATCCTGCTATGGTAATGGAGATCATACAGCCAGCGACTCAACGCCAACTGTTAGGCAACGGTAAATAACCTGACTCCATAAAAGGGCCAATGGTTACGGGCAGATTAGCCCCTTTAGCCCCACAGTGATGACCCCCTCAGTGGAGGAAATGCTACTGGAAACCATATTAGGCCTAATGGCAAAATGAGCAGAGGAGGAACCACTTTACTATTCTGATTCCCAACAGTCATGGAGGTGAAAGAGGTCATGCCAGATACACGCACGCATGCACACACAGGACCAGCAATCTATTGCAGTCCCGGTGTTAAATCCTGCATGTCTCATTTTATATGTGCCGCAGGAGATGGCTCCAAGATCACAGTGTATTTGTCACTTCATTGAAAGTTGGGATCCACCTTAAACAAATTCACTCCAATGGCATTTTTCTGACAAAAAAGATTTCCAGGAAAAAATGTATACTCGGATACAAGTAGCAGCCAACAATGATGATTTGGGAAGAGTTTATCATGAATTAATAATCGGAAAAGGCTATGTATTTCACGAGACAAATTTGGAAAAGGATTTAATAAATAGGAAAATGACAATATTGTTTCTATCTCAATATGGTCCCAGTCTGAAGGAGAGCAGTTTGTACAATTGTTTTGAGTAGCTTTTATAGATTTATGTTAAGTTTTTTAGTTTTGAATTTGTATTTTCTGTATTTTTTTGTACTTTAGAATTAGTATTTTTTTAATTCCAAATGTTCAGTTTAGTGTAGCCTGCAAAACGTGTTTACTATTTTTAACCAGTTAGATCAATGTCTGCTGAAAATGAGAAAGTTTGATAAACATGCACTGCAACTAATTAAATGTGGACAATAAGATAGGTACGTGATTCCTTATTACCCTTAGCTTATACTCAATTATCTTACACTCTTCCCTCACCTCCCCCAACAAAATGAAAATTCAGCATAAAGAAAAATGTGTTAAAGAACATTGGTTTGGGATTCAAATATCAATTTTATTTTCAATATAAAAATACACATTTTTACAAAGAAAATACAAGCAAACCACTTGGGTGGTTTTACAAAATAAAGTGCTAAGTTAAAATTTGGTAACAGAAACAGGCAAAAAAAATGTGGCAATGGATACTTCAGTTGTCAAATGCTCAACCGTGATATGAGATGTGTCCCAAAGTGTCTGAAAGCCCAGAATCAGATCTCACCTCTTGTTGACTGAACAATTTCTAACTTTTAAAAAAACGACCCCAGTTCTGGCCACTTTTACAGAAGCATGACAGGCTCTAGAACCAGGAAAGACCATGCATAGTGAAATAATGCAGATGGAGATTAGATTGCAAACAGACTAGGCTGCATAGATGACAGTAGTTAGGTCCCCAACTAGCAGTACTGCTTCTTAGCACTGCTATGCCTTACTGTGTAGGGCAGTGAATTCTTTCATTAGCCTTATATAGCTTTTTTAAAAAAGAATAAATCATTTTAAGAACAGGTGGTGTAAACAACAAATGGGATGATCAACCGTTCCTGGACAGTTTCACCAGAACATAAATGGGGTGGGGTAGTAAGGACTGAACCTAGCCCATATGACTAACTGAATTTTAAAAATTAGATGCCAGAGTTCTCTCTCACACACAAAATTTCATTTTGAGAGAGGAAGGAATTCAGCAACTAAAACCTTTTCCATGTGCACTATGAACTAATATACATTAACAGATTTCTATCACTTGGTCAGCTGTTTGTATGCAGTAGGATTTCAAAACCCAAATATATTTTTACTTGGGGACCGAACTACTGTCATCTCTGCAGCCTAGTCTGTTTGCAATCTAATCTCCATCTGTATCATTTCACTATGCATGCTTTATACTGTATAAGATATGACTTTTAGCAGTAATTTGGATTCCTGCCAAAGGGTAATGGATAAGCTAACCACATTATTGGCTACACATGAATGGGTGAAGTGAAGGGAAACATAGCCATGGAAGACCTGGAAAACCCTGACTTTCATGTACAATCCTGTTTTCAATTGCATGTCCATACTCCTGATAGTTGCAGATGTTAAAATAAGACAGAAGACAGTCAGGAATCCATGTTTTCTGCTACATATTGGAAATCATGATACAGTGCATGCACAATTTGTAGAAAAGAGACATCTCCAACAGGGAACTGAGCTACACAGATCAAGATGGGCAAAAAGTGAAGCGAAAGGCCTTGTCTACAGGCCGCTTAGTCCCACTCTCAAAAGAACTATGAAATAACACCACTGCCTAGAGTGCTAGACTCTCCAGTGTGGAAAGGAGAACTACAGTGCACTAAACTCTCCCTTTCCTTTGCTTTTACTTGCCATTAATTAGCTCCAGGGCTTCCTCCTTGCTCCGGGTGATCTTATCCTCCCTCCATGAAGAGGGCCTCCTAGACTGGGTATGTTTCACCAAGAGGTGTGAACATCGCACTTTGGTTGGCTCCCCTTGTCCATTTTTGCTGTTCCCAGTGGGGCGCTCCCACTGGCTGGCATTTGTGATGTGGTTAAAATAATAGACACGTCCTGCAAGATAGAGAGAGAAAGACTTTAGATCAAAGATAGTAGTTAAACACGCAGGTTCTTTATAAGATGAATTTGACCCATGCTTCCCATCATGCTCTATATCAGAACATATCCATACTATATATAGTAGTTATAGTAGTTTCACACCATTTTAACTGTTGCAGCATCATCTTATGGAATTCAGGCATTGTGGTTTAGCGGCACAGTTAGAATTCTCTGCTAGAAATCCTTATGGCATACCTAAAAAAAAGCAATTTTTTAAAGTACTGCACCATATTACAAATCTCAGACATAGGTAGGATGGAGCTATGCCAGGTAAAGAAATATTAAACCACTTTAACAGTCCAGTGTAGACACTGTTGATTTCACCTTATTTTCTTCTTGTTTGATCAACTCTTACTTCTAAGCCCTTTCAAACCTATTTGGTGGATTCATGTCTCTCAATCTCTACTCCCCCAACAAAGTCAAGGGCAAGCACCTCAAGGCACTGCCAAGCCTGTGTGGTCACAATACTGCCATAACTACACTATGATGTCACTGTACATGCAAAGTGACAGAATAATAGAGCTTTGAGCAGTTTCAAGACCTGTAGCAAATATCTCCTTTTTGGGCAAGGTCATCGAGAGGATAGTGGCAGATCAGCTGCAGGTGTTCTTGGATGAAACCAACTGCTTGGACCTATTCCAGCCGGGTTTTAGGTCTCGTCATGGCACTGAGACCACATTGGTCACACTGCAAGATGACCTTTTCTGGGAAGCAGACAGGGGAGCTTCATCTGTCCTGGATCTCTCTGTGGCTTTTGATACTGTTGACCACAGTATCCTCCTGGGATGCTTATCAGGGCTGGGAATCCAGGACACTGTATTACAGTGGTTCCACCCTTTTCTTGGTGAGTGGACCCAGAGAGTTCAACTTGGGGAGTTTGTTTTGGCCCCATGGACCCTCAAAGGTGTGTGTGTGTTCCCACAGGAGTCGATCATCTCCCCGTTATTAATATCTACATGAATTCGCTGTGGAGAGGTCATTAGGAGATTCAGGGTTCGGTGTTTCCAATATATGGATGACACCCAACTCTATATCTCCTTTTCTTCGTCTAGTTGATGCGGTCCGACATCTTGACGAATGTCTGGACTCAATAATGGATTGGACAAAAGCTAAAAGGCTAAAACTGAAACCTGACAAGATGGAGGTTTCGATGTTTGAGAAGCCGTTCGCTTAACTTGGAGGCCTGGTCCCTACCCTGGGTGGAACTACTCTGACTCCTAGGGACCAGGTCCACAAACTGGGGGTCATTATGGACCCACTGCTCTCATTTAAACAACAAATAGAGGCGGTGTACAAAGCTGATTTTTTTTCCAGCTCCAGCAGATTGTGCAGTTATGCTCCTACTTGGACAGATGGTCTCTCATAACACTGACCCAATCTTGCAGATTGACTAATGTAATGTTCTCCAAGTGGGGCTGCCCTTGTGTCTGATATGGAGATTACAGTGAGTCCAGAATGCAGCAGCCAGGCTAGTGACAGGCATAAAGAAATTCGATCATATTTCCCCAACTTTGGCAGGCCTGCACTGGTTACCTGTTGCTTACCGTGTCAGATACAAGGTGTTAATGTTATCATATAAGGCCCTATACAGTTTGGGACCTTGTTATCTGTTGGAGCGTCTCTCCCTCAGAACAACTCCCCACATCATCCATTCATCACAGTCTACGCAGCTACAGGTGCCGACCCTGAAAATGGCTAGAAAGTCTACAACTAGAAAGAGCCTTCTCGGTGGCAGCACAAATGCTGTGGAACACACTACGGGTGGAGCTGCACCAGGCCCCATCACTGGCTATCTTCAAAAAACAAT
Organism: Bradypodion ventrale; assembly: GCA_035047345.1. Classification (NCBI taxonomy): domain Eukaryota; kingdom Metazoa; phylum Chordata; class Lepidosauria; order Squamata; family Chamaeleonidae; genus Bradypodion; species Bradypodion ventrale. The sequence goes on from JAWDJE010000002.1 coordinate 179,654,271, forward strand.
TAAAAAAATTCTTATTCAAGGAAGCCTTTCAGAATGTCATCCCTTTAGCAATAAACTGACCAGTCAGTTGATCCTCTGGGCCCTCAGATGTCAGTTATTTCATTTTATTTTAGGATGTACTGTATTTATTTGATAGGTTTATTTTTAACTAGCAAGGGTTGCCCGGCATTGCCGGGCTGTTTTAAATTGTGTTGAAATGTTAAATTGTGTTAATGTTTTTTTAAAATTGCTTAGTCTGAAATTTTAATTTTTACAATGTTTATTTATGTAAAAAATTTTTTGGCTTGGCTGTTATAAACTGTGATCTGCTTTTTTGTGTTTTTTTAGGATTAATAAAAGAACAAAGTATGATATAGTTTTTTCAAATTGTTTTATGTAACTGAATGATGTTTTAGTTTTTGGAATTTTTTAAAATAGTTGTACCATAGGTAATAATTTAAATAATGTGAAAGTAAATGTTTTTTACATTTAATGTTTTTAAAATGTGTTTAGATGTTTTGGGTTTTAATTTGAGTTAAAACTCAGCACAGGATTCTTTCTCTTCGGGAGGCAAAGAGACTTTTGCCTTCTGGGGAGAAGAAATCCCCAGCAGGGAAGGGGTTTGCTTCTGTCTGAGTTTGCTTGGAAAGGAGTTTCCTTTGCAGGCAGCCCAGAGAGAAGCGAGGGCGAGACGTAGAAGGCAACACCAGGACGGAAACCTTTAAACACCCAGTCCGAGCCAGGAGGTAAGCGTGGTCGGTGGGGGTTAGGAAGGGTGGGCTAGGTGGTGGGGCGGGGGGGGGGGGGGGTGGCAGCGTGGTTACCGGGGCTGTGCCTCCCCCCTCCCACTCCCTAATCGGTGCTACCACGCTTACCTCCTGAGTCCTGCTGGGTCTTTAAAAGTCTTTCCCTCCCGGCAGTTTATTTTTTAACTTTGGCGTGCCACGCTTTGCCAGCCTCCTCTGCACTCGCGTCCCTCAGCCTGAATGGCTGAGGGGTTGTGCTGCCTTTTTTTTCTGAAGCTTATTTTTGATTGCCTGTGCTGCGTTTCTCCACGTTCTTTGTGGTTGCGTCTCTCAGCCTGATTGGCTGTGGCGCGGCGTGGCGCAAAGAATGTTGGGAAATGAAGTTCTTTCCATTTCTTGCCGTTTGTGGGGCTGTTGCCCCCGGGCCGATTTTCTGAAACCTTCGTTGACCTGCGGACCCACTTTGGCCGTGCGCATGAATGGTGGGTGCAGGTCAGTAGGGCGAGGCATAGCAACCTATAGCCAGTTCCAACGGTTAACCCTTGGATTTATAGGTTAAGATTTGTTGTGTTTTATTATGTTATTTTGATATAAGATAAGATAAATCTTTATTGTCATTGTCCAGCACAGAACGAGATTGGGAAAAAACACTTATTAACCCAACAAAACCTAAACAAAATACAACTATATAAAATTATCAACATACTCCCACCTCACATATACACATTTAACCCCTAAAAAGCTCTAAAACTCTAACTCTAAAAACTCTAAGACTCTAAAAACTATATACAGAAGCTCCCTCATAGACTGCATTGCACTGCATTCAAAAGCCAGAACCGCTTTTGGGTAGAAACTATTTCTCAAGCGGCTGGTCCTGGTCTTTATGACTCTATACCTTCTTTTAGAAGGCAGAAGCTGAAACAGATCATTTCCAGGGTGCATACTATCTTGCGCAATCTCTACAGCTTTGTTATAACACCTGGCGGCATAGATTTGATCTAGAGGGAAGAGTACGCCCGATTATCCCCTCCGCAGTCTTTACGACCCTGGACAGCATTGTTCTTTCCCTAGCTGTACAACTCCCAAACCATACACACAGACATAGGTTAGCACACTCTATGGTACAGTGGTAGAATGCCAACAGCATGTCCTTTGAACGATTGTTCTTCATGAGGATTCTCAAGAAGTATAACCTCTGCTGTGCTCTCTTCATCAGATCTTTGGTGCTTGCTCCCCATGTTAGATCATCGCTCAGCTCCATTCCCAGAAATCGAAACATTTGTATGCACAGAGTGGGAAATTTCACAAATGAACGGTATAAAAATGCAAGAAATAAATAAATTAATAAAAATAAATTAATAAAGTCATCCCATAACACTTGCCAGATACCATCAGCACACACCACAGACAGAAGAGAGAAGCTAAGGTAGGTACAGCTCTAACAAATTAAACTAAAGCTGATCCAACCAACTTCTGAGGGTAGGGAGAGGTTGTAACTATTTTTATTTATTTATTTATTTTTCACGCTTATATACCGCCCACTCAGGTACAATAATAAAAGACACATGATAAAACAAAGTTAAAAGTTAAAAAACCCACCCCTAAAAGGTGTGCAAGTACCGAAGGGACCTTGGGGGAAGGCACACTTCTCTATACCAACCACCCAACAGTACCCCCATCCCCACCCGCACCCCAAACTTGGCCCGCCAGCCAGGTCTTTAGTTCCTTCCTAAAGGGCAACAACTCCGTCTGGAGACGCAGTTCCACAGGCAGAAGGTTCCAAAGGGCCGGTGCGGACACGGAGAAGGCCCTCCTCCTTGTGCCAGAGAGGCGAGCCCCCCTGGCTGATGGCACAATTAGAGAGCCCCTCCGGTCCGCTCTGGTTGGACGGATAGACGTCCTTAGGGCGATGTGGTCTCTAAGATACCCTGGCCCACTACCATGTAGGGCTATAAAGGTCAAAACCAGCACCTTGAATTGCACCCGGAGACAAAATGTTAACCAGTGCAGCCCCCGAAGCAGTGGTGAGGCATGGGCATAACGTCCACACCCCATCACCACCCGGGCCGCAGCATTCTGGACCAGCTGCAGCCTCCGAATGGTCATCAAGGGCAGCCCCATGTAGAGCACATTACAGTAGTCTAGTCTGGAGGTCACCAGAGCGTGAGTGACCATGAGCAAAGAGTCCCGGTCCAGGAGCGGGCGCAACTGGCAAATCACCCGAAGTTGGGCGAAGGCCCTCCTGGCCACAGCCGCCACCTGTTCTTCTAGCAGCAGCTGCGAATCCAAGAGGACCCCAAGTTGCGCACCGGGTTGGTCTGGGGCAAAACAGCCCCATCCAAAACCAAAGATGGTAGCTCCCGGGATAACGCAGGACCCCCTATCCATAGCCACTCAGTCTTGCTAGGATTCAGCTGTAGCCCATTTGCCCCCATCCAGACCCCAACAGCCTCCAGACAGCTGGAAAGGACTTTGACTGCATCACTGGGGTCCCCACGGGCCGAGATGTACAACTATGTGTCATCCGCGTACTGCTGGTACCGCACCCCGTGGGAATGGATGATCTCACCCAGCGGCTTCATGTAGATGTTAAATAGGAGAGGAGAGAGTACCAAGCCCTGAGGCACCCCATATTTTAGGGGCCTAGGTCTCGACCTCTCACTCTCCAACCACACCGACTGGGTCCGGCCCCTCAGAAATGAGGAAAACCAGGACCACACCGTGCCCTGGATCCCCAATCCTCGGAGCCGTTCCAGAAGGATACCGTGGTCAACGGTATCGAAGGCCACTGAGAGGTCAAGAAGAGCAAGGACGGACAAATGACCGCCATCCCGCTCTCGCCAGAGATCATCCATCAGCATGACCAATGCAGTCTCAGTACCATATCCAGGTCTGAATCCTGACTGGAATGGGTCAAGATATTCCGCTTCATCCAGTACCCCCTGCAGCTGACGTGCCACTGCCTTCTCCAGAACCTTCCCCAAAAAAGGAAGGTTGGAGACAGGTCTGTAGTTGGTTAGGATTGCTGGATCGAGGGAAGGCTTCTTCAGGAGGGGGCGCACAAGAGCATGTTTCAGCAGTGCAGGAAACATCCCCTCTCGAAAAGACGCGTTAATTATAGCCCCGACCCAGCCACCTGTCACCGTCTTAGAAGCTTTTACCAGCCAGGCGGGACAGGGATCCAATGGACAATTAGTGCCACGGACCGCCGCAAGGAGCCTGTCCACTTCATCCGGGGCAACTGGATCAAACCGATCCCAGGTAACACCGCAAGACTGCGCACTGGCTCCCCCCGGACCCTCCCCGTCCACGCCAAGTTTGAACCCCAAGCGAATCCGATCGATTTTCTCCACCAGATGGTCAGCAAAGTCCCTGCCAACCAGGCACAGGCCCCGCCCTACCCAGGAGGGACCTGGTCACCCGAAACAGGGTGGCTGGGCGATTATCAGCGGAGGCAATAAGGGAGGTGAAATACTGCCTCCTCACCACCCCCATTGCCACTAGGTAGGCCCTAATAGCGGCTCTAGCTAGCGTCCAATCGGAATCGCTCTGGGTCTTCACCCAGCGGCGCTCAAGGCGTCTCTTTGCCCGTTTGAGCTCCCGTAGTTCTTCAGTGAACCACGGGGATGACCTAGCTCCACGGGCTCTGAGAGGCCGTAGTGGAGCGATTACATCCAAGGCAGATGAATTAACTCATGCAACAGCATGAAGAGCTAACACATGTGTAATAAGAAACTTTGGGAGGGCAAAAAATAATCTACTTTTGGGCTCCAGTAGATTTAGCTACAATTACAGTTTTTCCTCATACAGTAATTCTGAAATGCTAGTTACCAGCTACTTGAGGCTAATGGACTGTAAAGGATACTAAGATGGTAAAGGTTGTTGTAGACTTTTGCAGGGCGGGGTTTGCAGGGGAGATGAAGGAGGAGACAGTCATCTAGCACTTCAATTACTCCAATGTGACCACAGATTAGCAGAGTCAAAAGCATGGCAAGACAACTCTTGTCTCCTTCACTTCCCTCCCTTTAAAAAAACTATATACGATTTGGATGACAAAAGTAAATTTAAAAAAGGGTTGTCTTTTAATTTGATAATTTTATTACTATATTCAAACTTGGTTATTTTAAAAATTCAAACCCCGCCCCCATTTTTAGTTTCTCTTACAAAAATGAAGCCTCTTCTTCCTAATAGAAATACAAGAGAGAACTAATGTATGATGAAGTATTCAAAATGCGTCTGAGTTTGAAATCTAAGCACATTTAACCAGGAGTCAATACACTAAAATCAACAGAAATTGCATTACATCTTTCTTTTATTGTTTTGGGGAAGAAATATTAATTATTCATCTTTTTCCATTCCTGTCATTTATGATTATCAGCCATCACCTTTTGGAGAAAAGAATTTTTCTTATTCTCCATCTTAGATACACACTTTAACATGGTGAGGAAGTTTTGAGTGTATCAGAAAACTAGACTCTGTTATGAGTCTAAATTACTAGCAGGTTTACTGATGCAGAATGGTTCTGGGGCTGGAGAAGCGCTTTACCCCTTGGAAAGCGCTTCTCCGGCCCAAGGCCCCCCTGCGGTGTGAGTGAAACGGATTCTCGCTGGTCCTCCTGTCGTTTGCGCAAGGGGACTAGCGAGAATCCCTTTCACTTACAGCTCGGGGCTGCTCTCCCCCTGGGAACGCACTTCCCAGGAAGAAAGCAACCCAGAGCTGCCAGTTCACAAAGGGGCGTTGGGGGTGGGGAGAGGTTCCCCACGCCACCCGGCTTTTGCTTTTAAATAAAAAATTGTATCATACAACAATGAAAATCGTATGATACAATTTTTTTTAAAAGGCACTTGTACAATTTCATCATTGTACGATGCAATCGTTATGCGGGGTTCCACTGTATAGAGAAACAGAATGGTTTCCCATATATGATGGTATCAGGCAAGCGTGCTTTTTTCAATTTCTGTTCAATCTGCATATCATGAGGAAAGCTGGACTAGATCCAAATGAAGGTGAAATGAAAATTGTTGGAAGAAACATGAGTACAGTAATTTAAAATATTCAGATAATACCACATAACTTGCAAAAACAGCAATAAAAGAGAGTAAAAGAAAAAAGTGTAAAATTAAAGCATTAAAAAGACAAAAATCAATTCTATAAAATTACCTAGATTTATTGCTGATAATGAAGACATCAGAATTATGAAAGATTTTCTATACTGATTTCAATATAGTTTAATTGTTTTTAATGTTTTATTGTTTTTAATTTTACCACATGAGGTTTATTCTATCTAGTGCAATGGTTTGGGATAGCACATATTTTCCAGACAGGATTAGTGTAGGAGAGAGATGTATGGTCATGATGTACATATTTGCACTAATAGCAATGAGAAATCTTAAGTACAGATCTAAAAAACTAAGCCTAGGACCTTAAGAGATAGTATTCTGAGAAATGGTATATGGAGATGACTAGATAAGAGTTCTTAGGCACTGAACAGCTTGTCAATTGATTTCTTAGGAAAAGATATTATAACCCATGGAATACAATAATTCAGTACTGATAATACAATAATTGGAATACAATAATTCAGTACTGAAACTTTTGGGTACTAGTTCTCAAACAAATAAGAGAAAGTACTTTTTCACCCAGAGGATTACTGGTCTATGGAACTCCCTGCCAGAAGAAGTGGTGACAGCTGTCAGTCTTGACAGCTTTAAGAAAGGATTAGACAAGTTCATGGAGGACAAGAGTATCAATGGCTATAATTATGGATACTTAAGGACAACCTCCGGGTTGGAGAGATAGGCAGGATATCTCTCAATATCATTTCCAGGGAATCCTAAGCAGGCATCTGCTTGGGAATACCCTGAAGGAAATGGTGAGCCACTGTGTGAGACAGAATGCTGGACTGGATGGGCTGTAGCCTGTTCCAGCAAGGCTGTTCTTATGTTCTTATGAAAGGTATCTAAAAGCTTTCAGGTTCCCCAAAGTGATAACACAATAGTCTTGGCAACCATTCAGAAGAACATTGCAGCCAAGAAGCCATAGGATACATGGAACAGACTCAAAAAAGAAGCAATTGTTATGCATTAGTGCTAGAGAGATGCAGGAAAAATGGAGGACTCTTCATTCCTGCTACTAAAAATAGAAAGAATGCAAATACCCTGGTTACATCAGAAAAAACACTCAACAGCTAGTTTTAGTGTGACATGATTATTCCCAGAGAGCATATCGTACAGAAACAAGAGCATAGCAGGTATGCACAGTAGTGTGTCATGTGTGTGGAAAAAATAAGAGTACAAATATGCATAAAGCCCGAAAGTTAAAATCAAGTTGCTCCATAAATGTCAAAAAGCAAAAATATTTCCAGATAGCGGATTCCCTATGCTATGTTGCCCATCAGTGTTATCAAGTCCAAAAAGAAAGCTGCTCAGAAAGTCCAAATTGGTTACATTTCAATTTTAAAAGCAGAAATCTTTAAAATCAACATATTTGTTAAAATCAAGCTAAAACGTTACCTCTTCAGGACTTACAAAATTTATTTAAATTTACGTATAGCATAGTAATACAAGCTAAGATACACCATGTAACTGATTATCTATACCTATAAAAAAGGGGTTGGGCGTGTGCGGAATGCATGTCCACACATGTGCAGCCTATCTCGTAATGCAGCATTCACACTTACCTTACTTCCCGGACATCATCGCCGCAAGGGTCGGAGAGCTGAGAGTGGGGCCAACGCCCCACAAATGCGGAAAAACAAAAAACTACGAGTCCCAGCGTCCTCCGTGCCGCGGCACACCTCAGCCAATCAGGCAGGAGGACACAAGCGCAGAGGAGGCGAGACAGCTGGTGCACGCGAAAGAAAAAATGGCTGACGCACAGAGAAAGCCCGTTGGCACTCCGTTCGGTCTCCCCGGGAGGCCAGGGCAGAAAGCGGCACTCTGTACTGCCCTTGCTTCCCAGGGAGAAGCAAGCGCCTACCCGGGGGGGGGGGGAGCACGGCTGCATTCAGACCCCGCGTACTGGGGGAAGCAAGCCACTTCTGCGGCGCTCCGTTCTACCCTCGCCACCCGGAAGGAAGCAAACACCTACCCCGTGGGGCGCGGGCCAAAAGCACAGCTGCCTTCGGCCCCCGCCTAGCGAGCCACTTCCCCGGGAGGCAGGGTGAAGAACGGACCAAGTGAGCCGACCGGCGAAGCCAGGTAGCCCATGCTAGTAAAGATATATAAACATGCTTGAGAGGATGTCAGTGTGTCAACTCAGAAGCTGACCTAACCCTAACCCAGAAGCTGTAAAGAGCAGGAAGATATCTTTTTAAAAGAAAAGGAGAAAAGAAGAGAAAAGAACACAAATTCACAAATTGTGAATTGGCAAATGGGGGGGGGAGGAAATAAAGAGCACAAGTAGACCAGAAGAAAGTTATTTTAAAAAATAATATAGATGCAGAATAGCAATAGAAAAATTTGCTAGACGCAACACTACAAAATGCTGCAAAATGGTGCTCCTGTGTACAGCTGGCTGACCTTGTGTTCCTTGAAAATGCTACTTTCTACACCACCCACAATCTTCCATTTTTCCTATCAATATTCTGTAACTACTCAACGTCAAACTTCATTTGGTTTTCCAGATGGACTGGCTTCTCAAGTTTCTTCTTATAATATATATACTGCATCCTAAAAACTTCTACCTTCCTCTTTCTCATCTAACTTATCTTGTTTCATCAACCTTTACCTGCTTCTCCACATCCTCTTTTTCTTACCTTTTCCTACCTTCTCCTCCACCAGTCACCAACATTATAATTATTCTTCAAAGTTTGACTCTGGCTTGTGCTCTGGGAGGAAACTCAGATAATGTAGTCCTGAACTTCTCGTTTCGATTTGTGCTCCTTACTCTCTCTCCTTTTCTTTACATAACCACACACATTTAGAATCTTGACATTTTCTGTCTTGGGACAATTCCAAAGAATGTATGTATGCTTTCTAAGCTATTTTTACACTTCTGTTAATCTCAGGATTTTTCCCCATAAGAGTGATACATCCCTTTTTCCTTTTGTGGTAAAATTTTGGTTTCATAACATTCAGCACATACCATCCACCACAACAACCAACAGGAACAATAAGAGGGGAAATGTAGAGACAACTATAACAAAGTCTTTAGATATAAAAAGAACAAAATAAATGATTGGACAGTTAGATGAAAAATGTGTAAGGAGTGCAGATCACAGAGAAACAATCTATTTCTTATTAAGTCTTCACTTTGGAACATGCTTCGGTTTACCATGCCCTAGCCATGTTTTTTTCCTTGAACAAACATTTGATTTGAACAATGATATCAAGCATCTGTCAAAAATCAGCTCAAAAAGATGAAGCTGTAATTTTTATTAACAAATCAAAGGGCCCAGATGGAATAACATTAACAGCCACTAGTACTGGACTCAGACTGGAGAAATTAAAGGCTTGTCTATACAGTAATACCCCGGACAATGACAAAACTTGGTTCCACAAGTCGTGTCGTTGTCCAGTTTTTGTCGTTTGCATGTTTTTGTTGGTGCATGTATTGGATATCGTCAGCTGGAGGTTTTGCCTTGCAGCACCACCCAGGGGGTGTCGGAAAAAGCTCAGACAGGTTCCCCTGAGCCTCCCAGAGGGGCAGGGCACAAAATGGGTGGAATAAACTCCATTGTGACTGAATTTTTTCCGACTATTTCAGGTTCTCCGACACCCCTGCCACCTCTGGGTGGCTCAGGAGAACCTATCCACACTGTTTCCGAAGCCCCGTGCCCCTCCCCGGGTGGTTCTGCAAGCCAAGACACCGGGGAAAATTCCTTCCTCAGCTGGAGGTTTTGCCTTACAGCACTGCCGTGTGTGTGTGTGTGTGTGTGTGTGTGTGTGTGTGTGTGTGTGTGTGTGTGTGTGTGTGTGTGTGTAAAATTCCTTCCTCAGCTGGAGGTTTTGCCTTACAGCACTGCCGTGTGTGTGTGTGTGTGTGTGTGTGTGTGTGTGTGTGTGTGTGTGTGTGTGTGTGTGTGTGTGTGTGTGTGTGTGTGTGTGTGTGTGTGTGTGTGTGTCAGGGGGCATCGGAAACAGTGCAGACCGGGGCCCTTGAGCCTCCCAGAGGGGGCAGTGGCGGCGAAGGGCACAAAATGGGCGGGAAAAACTCTGTCGTGACGGAAATTTTTTTTGCCCATTTTGGGTTTTCTGCCTCCCCTGCCACCTCTAGGAGGCTCAAGGGACTCTATCCACGCTGTTTCTGATGCCCTATGACCCCCCCCCCCCGCCCGACCCCCAGGCAGTGCTGCAAGCCAAAATGCCAGGGAAAACTCCTTCCTCAGCTGGAGGGTTTGCCTTGCAGCACCGCCCGGGGGGGGGGGGAGGTGTCATCGGAAACAGCACAGACAGGGTCTCCTGAGCCTCCCAGAGGGGGCAGAGGTGTCAGAGGGCACAAAATGGGCAAAAAAAATCCATCGTGCTGCAAGCCAAAACACCGGGGAAAACTTCTTCGTCAGCTGGAGGTTTTGGCTTGTTGCACCACCTGGGGGGGGGGGCGAGGGACGTCTGAAACAGCGCGGATCGGCTTCCCTGAGCCTCCCAAAGGTCTTTGAGTGCATGAATAATAATCCTCACTATAATCCCTTCAAACTGTTAAACAAGAAATGAGGCACAATATAAACAGAAATCACAACTGTCCTTCTCAATTTTACATACACAACGATGCGGTTAAAATAGACCATGACTATACTAATAATTTTGTGTCAGAAATTATTCTGAGTTGAAAGGATTTTTTTTGCTGGAGAAACTCTGCTCAAGGGTCAAATGAGGGTCCTTTCATGGGGATGCAGTGGCTCATTGGTTAAGAAGCTTTGCCTTCTTAGCTGGAAGGCCGGCAAGTTGGCAGTTCGAGACCCGAGTACTGTATTATGGTTTGAGGGCCCGTCTCTGTCCCAGCTCCTGCCAACCTAGCAGTTCAAAAGCAAGGAATTGCAAACAAATAATAATTTCATGTCAGAGATTACTCTGGGTTGAAAGGATTTTAGGGGGTTAAGGCTCCTTTCATGTCCCCATGTGCCGCTCTCAGGTATTGAAACCCGACCTTCCAGTCTCCAGCTTCAGCACCTTAACCACTAAGCCACTGGAGGAGCTGCTGCAAGTAGCTAAATAGGGACCATTTCGGTAGGAAAAGATCTTGGGAACATGAAAGGAGCCTCATTCAGGCATCCCGAGTGGAGTTTCTCCATCAAAAATCCTTTCAACCCAGAATAATTTCTGACACAAAATTATTATGACCCAAAGAGCTGTGATAGAGACAGTCGCTCAATCCATCATGCATTACCCGGGTCTCAAAATGCCGACTTGCTGGACTTCCAGTTAACATGGTGAGCTTCTTAACCAGTATACAGTGGTACCTCGGATAAAATCTGATTTGGATAAAGTTGCGGTTTTCATGCACACATGATGCATCGCATAAAGTCCAAAACTGCTTAAAAATGGACGTTATCCGAGGTATTTGGTATAGGAACCTCGGATAAAGTCCATTTTTTGGATGTTATCCGATGCATCGTCCATTTGATTTGGATAAAGTCCAAAATCGGATAAAGTCCAAACTAGTGGAACGGAGTTTGGACTTTATCCGAGGTTCTACTGTAATGTAAAGCAAAGATTGAAAAGCTGAAATATATGAACAAATGAGGTTAAATTGGTTACAAGTAGTAAGACTTAACAACTGGAATATAAAATATTTAAAAGGACCAAGTTTGGAAAGGAATAAGACAGAATTTGAGGAGTTATTATTTAAAATAAGACAAGGTGATATTGGTTAAAGGGGTTAGTACCAAAAATTTACAAGATTTTAAATAGAGACAGCAATTCACAAGCGACACAGAAAAATTTGGGGAAAGGACTTAAACATAAAAGTATCAGAAATAAAATGGCGATCTTTATGGAAACGAAGGATAATGAGGACATTGTCGATTAGAGTTAAGGAACACAATTACAAGATGTTAGGGAGGTGGTATTTGACCCCGGTAAGATTGAATCAGATTGACAGGACAAAAAATAATACGTGTTGGAGATGTAATAAAAATGTCGGAACCTATAATCATATGTGGTTGAATTGTAAAGAGATCAGAGGTTTTTGGAAAGAGATTGAGATAGTGGGGATGATGGGAAACAGGATTAAGATTGGAATATGTGCCGCTATGCTCACAGATCTAGAAGGACTAAAAATAGGTAAGGATGAGCAAGAATTGATTGCGATTCTTATGTCAACGGGTAGACAGTGTATAGCAAGAAAGTAGAAGGATCCGATGAAATTAAAATTGGAAGATTGGTTTAAAGAAATATGGCAGCTAGCTTTGAATGATAAATTGACGTGGGATTTAAATGAAAAGAAAGGAATAGTTAAAGAAAATAGATTTTGGAAGATTTGGAAACCTTATGTGGAATATTCACTTTTAAAAATGGAGAATACAAGCCAGTACCAGAACAATTAAATTTTTGGAAATATTGATTTCTGATGAGAGGCCACATCCCTCTTTGGCATTGTAATATATCACTGGGTGATTTATATTGTTTGATTCTTTGTATTTTAAGTCGAGAAAGAGACTGTAAACTATGGTGAGATGGAGCTATTATAAATGGTTAGATAATGATTAAGAGATTAGGTTTTTTTCTTATTTCTTTAGAGTATTTAATAATAATAATGATAACAATAACAAAATAAGTAGCAATTAAATGTGAACATTGTTTAAGACCTCACTGTTTTCTACAAGTGAGTTTATAATCAGATATTATTTTATCTTGATGTAAATTGGATGTGTTAATGATACAATCTATAATTACTTTTTTCTTTATTTCTTTGTTTCTTTTCTTTATTATATTAATCTCTAATGTGATGTATGTTTTATTGTTTTTTTCTGTTTTGTTGTTCTTTATGTATATTTGAAAAAAAATAATTAAAAAATTAAAAAAGAAAAGCTCTGGTCTACAACTCCAAGCACAGCTGTCAGCCATGGATTCAATTGAGAGCAAAAAAGAGGCAAAACGAAAAACATACCCACCCACCCCCCAAAATCTATCAATACAATGAGGCAATCTAGCACAATTACCTTTCCCTTGCCCCTCTACAGAGCAGCAGGGGAAGTGCTAGATTAAATTATCTGATACTGCATACAGTAGACCCTCGCATAACGATGTTACTTGGTTCCCCAAGTAGTGTTGCTAAGCGATTTTTGTTGTTATGTGGGTTTCTATGGAGTTTCCCGCATAACATTTTTAGCGTCGTTGTCCGGTTATTTTAGCGTTGTTGTCCAGACGACACTAAAAATGTTATGCGGGGGAACACGTGGTGCATAACAACGCATTGTTAAGCGAAAATGATGTTATCCGAACGCGTAGTTATGTGAGGGTTGACTGTACTGAAGAGGTATACTGGATGTTTATTCTGGAAGCAGCCTTTGAAGGCTGGAAGCCTTGTTTGTACTTGGTGTTCCAAGTGCCTAGAGGAGCTTGGAATGCCATGTTCCTGAGTGTTACATAAAGGTAGAATGAGGGTCCCGAAACAAGCGCTCAAGGAGGTGGCTCAGTGGTTAAGAAGCTCGCCTTGTTAGCTGGAAGATTGGCAAGTTGGCAGTTCAAGACTCAATGTCTGCATGACGGAATGAGTGCCTGTCTCTGTCCCAGCTTCTGCCAACCTAGCAGTTCGAAAGCAAGACATTGCAAGTAGATAAATAAGGACCACTTTGGTGGGAAAATATCATTCGGGCATCCCACGAGTTGAGTTCCTACAGCAAAAACTATTTCAACCCAGAAAGCATCTTTGTGTGCTTCTGACACGATAAAAAAAATATCATGCCCAGACTGACCCCTAATCAGCTGAAAAGAAAATGCTAAATGTCCATCTGAACATGAGCTCATAGCTGCCTTTACCTGCAGGTGAGCATTCTGGACATACAGTAAAACCCCGACTTATATATGCCTCGAGTTATATAAAATTCGACTTACATAAAAATTTTGTGGTAAAGCAATGTCCCAATTTACACGATTTCCTATGGGCTTGAGTCGAGTTACATAAAGATTCTTTTTCCTATGGGTTTGCTTCGAGTTACGTAAAAATTCATTTCCCTATGGGTTTGCTTTGATTTACATAAAAATTTCATTTTTCCTATGTGTTTCCTGCGAGTTATGTAAAAAAAAATTTTCCTATGGGTTTGCTTCGAGTTACATAAAAAATGATTTAAGCAAAATCCTACACAACGGAATTTTTCGTAAGTTGGGATTTTACTGTATTTCTCTACCCACTGTTTAAAATGACTTACTGAATTACCACAGCAGTATCTACCGTTTTATTTTTTAGAATTGTGGACTGCAACTTTCCAAATACTTTATCATCAAGCCAACATGGCTAGGTGTTCTGAGAGCTGAAACCCACAATGATTCAGGGACCATGACTTCCCCACTTGATCCTATCCTTTCCTAATTTGTGAAAGCAGCCAGGGAAACAATGGTGGTTTGTGTTAATTCTTCTTTTCAGGAGGTTTCCTATTTGAGGAAAGCAATCACCAAGCCCATTAAAAAAATTGGTAAGAATGGGGATCTTAATAGCTTCAGTACGGTTATATTCCTTTTACTGTCATTTTTTGCCCGGCCTTGCCATGCAGGTTTGGTTTGTGTGCTGGTGGCAGGGATCTGTCAGGGAAGGTGGTTTTTCCCAAACACACAATTACAACATGCACACACGACACACACACACGACTCACAACCCACACCCACCACAATCACACACGACACAACCCACACGACACCCCCACACAAAACATACTCCCACACATACAGTGTTTCCCCAAATATAAGACAGTGTCTTATATTTTTTAAAACTCCTAAATTAGCACAAGGTCTTATTTTCAGGGGATGTCTTATTTTTCCATGAAGAATACCAGTCTCGATCGCGCTTCCCCACTCACAACCAAGGGACGCTTCCCTTGGTTGTGAGTGGGGAAGCGCGATCGAGACTGGCCTCAGCTGTGAGGCGGCCGGCGTGGCCCATAAGAAAGCCTGCCGCATCAGAGTCTCGATTGCCTCCCCGCTCACAACCAAGGGAAGTTTCTCCTGGTGAGAGCGGGATCGAGACTCGGACGCGGCAGGCTTTATGGGCCACGCCGCCCGCCTCACAGTTGAGGCCAGTCTCGATCGCGCTTCCCCACTCACAACCAAGGGACGCATGATCGAGACTGGCCTCAGCTGTGAGGCGTGTTCGGAGCCAGCCGCCTTACAGCCGAGACCAGTCTCGATCGGGCATGGCCCATAAGAAAGCCTGTCGCATCGAAGTCTCGTTTGCCTGGCAGTTCGGCCAGGGGAGACAGAGGCGGGAAGAAGAGCCTCGCAACATGAAGAGTCTCTCCGGCGGATGTAAAAAGCCGCCTCTCTGCCGCCACCGCTGCCGTTTCCTTTGTATTATCCCCACCACTGTTTCGAGAGCTAACACAAAACAGGGAAAGGGCCTCCCCTGATGAATCGTTGGCTGCCACATTTGCATTTCCCTCTCAACTGTTTCGAAGGTTGTTTCGTGTCAACCTTCGAAACAGTTGAGGGGGAAATGCCTAAGGCGGCAACCAGCGATCCGTCAGGAGAGGCGCTCTCCCTGCTGGATTGCTAGCTGCCTCCTTTGTATTACCCCCACCGCTGTTTCGAGAGCTAACACGAAACAGCGGTGAGGGTATTACAAAGGCGGCAGCCAGCGATCCGCCAGGGAGAGCGCCTCCCCTGTCGAATCGCTGGCTGCTGCCTTAGGCATTTCCCCCTTAGGCAGTGAGCCAGGCAGACTGTTCCCTCAGCCCGGGCTCTGTCTGCCCCTGGGCTGAGCTGTTTTAGGCGCATATCAGCCGGGTTTTTTTACACACGCGCCAGCTGTCCCGCCTCCTCCGCGCTCACCTCCTTCCTGATTGGCTGAGGGGTGGCGCGGCATGGAGGACGCTGGGAAACGTAGGGTTTTTTTGTTCCAGTTCATGGGGCGTTGGCCCCACTCTCAGCTTCTGGACCCTTGCGGGAGTGATCTTCGGGACTTAAGGTAAGTGTGGCTGGCTCATTACGGGATTGGCTGGACGTGTGCAAACACGCATTCTGGACACGCACAGCCACATCCCATTCTTATAGGTAAAGATGGGCAAGTTGGTGGAATGAATGGCTGAATGCCTCTTTATAAAGAATGCCTCTTTATAAATCTATGGTGAGGCCCCATCTGGAATACTGTGTACAGTTCTGGTCGCCATACCTCCAGAAGGATATTATGGAGCTGGAAAAAGTGCAGAGGAGGGCAACCAGAATGATTAGGGGACTGGAACACCTTCCTTACCATCTGAGGCTGCAACGGTTGGACCTCTTCACTCTTGAACGACGACGTCTAAGAGGTGACCTGATTGAAGTTTATAAAATCATGCACGGTGTGGACAAAGTAGATAAGGAAAAACTGTTTTCCCTATCGCATAACACTAGAACTAGGGGACACTCCATGAAACTTTTGGGTACTAGTTCTCAAACAAATAAGAGAAAGTACTTTTTCACCCAGAGGATTACTGGTCTATGGAACTCCCTGCCAGAAGAAGTGGTGACAGCTGTCAGTCTTGACAGCTTTAAGAAAGGATTAGACAAGTTCATGGAGGACAAGAGTATCAATGGCTATAATTATGGATACTTAAGGACAACCTCCGGGTTGGAGAGATAGGCAGGATATCTCTCAATGCCATTTCCAGGGAATCCTAAGCAGGTGAAGGCATCTGCTTGGGAATACCCTGAAGGAAATGGTGAGCCACTGTGTGAGACAGAATGCTGGACTGGATGGGCTGTGGCCTGTTCCAGCAAGGCTGTTCTTATGTTCTTATGTTCTTATGAAGATCAATTGTAGGTGTTCTTGAAATATATTGATCCATGTCAAACAGGCAGGCTGCAGGACAGAACAGAGACATCACTGAATGCCCTGCTAGGTGACCTCCTCGGACTGACAGGGCTAGTATGTCCCTGCTTGTCTTCTTGGATCGCTCAGCAGCTTTCAATAATGTCGACCACGGTGCCTTACTGAGCAAGTTAGTGCAGTGTATCCCAACCTTTGGTTTTTGGACTTCAATTCCCCAAAACACTGATCAGCCAATGTACTGACTTAGGCTTCTGGGAATTGAAGTCCCACATTGGGAACGACTTATTTAGTGGGATCAGGAATTTGAGAGTCAACACTGGAGTGGATCCAGTCCTTCCTCACTGATCATATCCAGAGTGAAGTCAGATGATATGACTTCAGCATCATGGGTACAACAATACTATGTCTCACAGGGAGCTACCATCTTGCTTGTGTTATTTAATATCTCTATGAAGCCGCAAGGCAAGGGACTCAGAGTGTGATATCAGCAATACACTGATAATACACAAGTCCCACTCTCTCTAATTTTCATTGTCAGCAGAGGATTCTGTGGAGGTCCTGGAGTACTGTCTGACCGCAATAATGGATTGGACAAGGGCTAACAGGTTTAGGTTGAAACCAGAGAAGTTTCTGTTGTTTGGAGGTTCATCTGATAGGCTGGATGGTTTCCAGCCTTATCTAGATTAAGGTGCCTTTATCTCTGAAGGATCAGGTTCATGATACAAGTGTTGCCCTGGGCCTGGCTATCACTATGGAGAAGCAAGTATCAGTTACCTTTTTCCATTTTAGGCAGATAACTCTGCCCTGCCCATTTATTGATCTGAATAAATGTCGCTCATGTTTGTTCATGCACTGTTAATCTTGGGGATTGATTACTGTAATGCACTTTATGTTGGGCTTTCTTTGAAGATACAATAAAACCCCGAGTTACGAATGCGAGTTACAAAAGTTGGGGGGTTTTTTTTGGTAAATCGGTGTCCCGATTTACACAAAAAAAAACCAACTTACGAAAGGGTGGGTGAAAAGATTCCTTTGGTCTGCAACTTTCTTCCAAGCTCACAGCTTTCGCAGTGACCGAAAAAGTAGTGGGGGGGGGGGGGGACATTTTCAGGCACAGAGAAGGCTCTGTGCTTGGGAGAAAGTCGCAGACCGAAGGAATCCCCCCCCCCCTTTAACCTGCAGCACCAGCGGACACACCGGGTACAGCAGCAGAAAGAGCCACAAGGATTTTTACGGTCCTCATGGCTCTTTCTGCCACTGTCCCTGGTCTGTGCGCCGGTTCTGCAGGCTAAGGAAAGGGGGGGGAGAGAGATTCCTTTGGTCGTCACCAATGTCCCAAGACCCGGGGCTTGCCTGTAGCCTAAAATGTCCCCTCCACTTCTTAGGCTACAGCAAAGCCCCAGGACTTGGGAGACAGACGGCAACTGATAGGATCTTTTCCCCTGACCGATGGGGAAAGACCTCATTGGTCGCCGTCCGTTTCTCAAGTCCTGGGGCTTGGCTGTAGCCTAAAAAGTGGAGTGACATTTTAGGCTGCAGCCAATCCCTAGGATTTGGGAGACACAGTGACCGATGGTATTTTTTCCCATCAATCGGGTGAAATGATCCCACCGGTCTCCACCACTCTCCTAAGTCCTGGGGCTTGGCTGCAGCCTAAAATGTTCCCTCCACTTATTGGGCTACAGCCAAGCCCCTGGACTTCGGAGACGGACGGTGACCAAAGCGATCATTTCCCCGGACCGATGGGAAAAGACCCCATCGGTCGCCATCCGTCTCCCAAGTCCTGGGGCTTGGCTGTATTCTAGGAAGTGGAGGGGGACATTTTAGGCTGCGGCCAAGCCCCAGGATGTAGGAGAGCGGCGGGCTCCTATTCACCTCTCTGGTCTGGCTGGGAAGGAGCTGCGAGGTGAATTGGAGCCTAGGACTGGGCTCCAACTCACCCCGCAGCTCCCCTCATAGGAATGCCTCAAGTTACGAAAAAATCAATTTACGAAAGAGGCCATGGAACTGATTTTTTTCGTAACTAGGGGTTTTACTGTAATTTGCAAGCTGCAGTAGGGGTTGGTGGCAAGGAACCATCAGTTTGACTGGATTTCTCCTACACTGGCTTGGTTGCACTGGTTACCTGTAAGCTTCAGACACTATTCAAAGTTTGGGTATTAACCTATAAATGCCTGAAAGGTTTTGGATTCATTTCTTGGCATATTATCTCTTTTAGCCTATATAACCAGATGCTTCCAAGCTGTCAGACTGCAGTTGCCCACCCTGATAGAGGCAAGGAATAGGACATTCTCGGTGGTGACGCCATGGTTATGGAACTCTCTTCCACTGCATGTATGCCAACCTCCCTCCATTGCTGTATTTTTGAAATCTGCTGAGGAGGTTTCAGAAGGCTTTTGCTAACATCTCTGTTAGAAAAGCTGATTTTGCTTTTGCCTTTGATTAGAATCCTATCACAGCTATCGGTGTTAGACTAGAAATGATATTTTATAGTTGCATGTGGAATGTTAATGCGTTGGAATGGGTTTTTACTTGTTTTAATCTGTTATATTTTGTTATGTACACTGCCCAGGGAGACAATTAAGACAGATAAGCCTATAAATAAATAAATAAAATTTAATTAACAAACTAAAACCTTTGAAGACCAAATATTCTCTAACCCTTGACCTCATGAACCTTTGATATAATATGGCAACTCCCATCCTCTTCCATACAGATTAATATGTAAACTCTTAATTTTAAAAAAAATGCAATACTGCAAAATATCAGTCCCATGTTTAAAAAAAGATCATTGCAAAGCCATGGACTTGGGGAAGAATTCCTTACATGCAAGATGTGAACTTCTTTTCCTTTGAGATAAATGGGGTGGGGGTGGAATGAATGAAGGAGGTTTCTTAATGGGGAAAGCCATCTTTCCACTGCTGAAGGGGAAACGAAGGATAAATATGGAGGGGAACAGGGATTGGGAGCTACTCCCTTTCAGGAAGATGTTGAAAACCTGGCTCTGCCAACCGGTGTGGGGCACATTAGGCTCCACATCTCAAGCCGGTTGTCTTATTTAGCCTGCCTGTTGTGGGATTGAGACCTCCCCCCCTCTCGTTCTTTGATAAGCCTGTTTTACTGTGGGTGGAGGGAGGGTTAGGGTAGCTTTTAATGATGTTAGTTTTTATGTGTTTTAATTTTGCTTTTAGCTGAGGTTTTTATGTAATGTTTTTATTGGTAATGGTTTTATCTTTCTTGTACTGTACATATTTTTTCCCCGTTGTTGCAGCCCTGAGTTGCACTAGAAGGGCGGGGTAGAAATCTAGAAAATAAATAAATAAAAATAATAATTGGGAAAGCTGAGCGGGAGGGGAGGTTTAGAAGACACTATGATACTAAGAGCCCTGGTGACGCAGTGTCTAAAACTGCGTCCTGCAGCCAAAATGTTGTGAGTTCGATCCTGAAGGGTGCAGAAGTTGACTCAGCCTCCCAAGGTCGGTAAAATACAGATTAATTTGCGATAAGGGCTACGGAGCGGTATATATAAGTGCAATTACTAATTGCTGTGAAGCACTTAGTGGCCTCCACAATTAAGGGAGAAATAAAAAGAAACAATCAGAACTGAAAGATAATTCCTGAACAAAAGAAGAAAAAAAGAGCACTATTTTCTCAGGAGAAAAAGGTGTGGCGTTTTTGAGGACCAAGAATAAGAGGGGTTTCAGTGGCCCAAATACACACAGCAAGATGTTATTCCATAATGATGCACACGGACTTCTCTCGGTTCCTCACGGCCGGCCGGCCGGCCGTCCACCCACCCACCCACCCCCTTCCTTCCACGGAGCCCAACGGGCGCGAACGGGCCTCACAGACACCTCCCCTCTAAAGCACGTATTTATGGTCCCCCGCCCCTCTCTCTCTCTCTGGGCCTGAAGCCTACCCCGGCCCCCTACCCCCCCCCCTCCAACAGCTAGGCGAACCCGCCCGCCGTGCCCCCCCCCCCCCCTTTCCCCTCAGCGGCGGTACCAGAGCTGCGGCTCATCCGCTTCTCCCAGCCCGCGGGGAGCTTCTCCTCCTCCGCCATCTTTCTTTCCTCCTCTAGCCGCGCCGCGGCAAAGCGGCGCAAGCGCAGAGCTCCGGCCACGCCCCCACTTCGCCCCGGCTGGCTTGGCAACGCCGCTCACCCTGGGCCGCACGCGTACAATGGCTTACTCCTCCCACTGCCGCCCACCCCTCATTCGCTATTGGCCTGCGGGAGCAAAGGAGGGGGTCTCTGATTGGCTGCTCTGTTTTTTAAAAAAGGCAGTGGGGGGGGGGGAGAGAGAGAGAGAGAGAGAGAGAGAGGAGGCAGGTTAGGTAGGTCATCAGCCTTCATTGAAACCATGGAGGTATAGAAAAACAGGAGATGGCACTACAAGCTTCATGCTGTCAGTTTTTTGAAGCCAGTGGGCGTGGCCTGCCGCCATATTAGGTGGACCAAAACACTAGCACTCTAACAGACTACCGTTTACGATTGCTTCTTGTGTTGGGGGTGGGTGTTGGATTGATCCCCTCTCCTGGGGGTGGGGGGACAAAAGGGGTCTGTCCCCCCAACCCTTCCAGAGCCAGAGGACCCGGCAGAGAGGGGAATCCTAGGACACCCCCTTATTAAAAAGAAGAAAGCAAGCGGTTTCTTCTCTTCAACAACGGAGTGTTGGAGGGGGGTTGGAATCGATCACCTCTCCCGGGTCTCGACCCCTTTTGTCCCCCCAACCCTTCCAGACCCAGGGGACCAGGGAGAGGGGAACGAATCCACCCCACCCCCAACTCTCCATTGTTAAAGAGAAGTAACTGCTTGCTTTCTTCTCTTTAATATAGGGGTGTCGGGGGGATTCCCCCTCTCCGCTGGGTCCCTTGGGTTCAGGAGGGTTGAGGAGACAGACCCCTTTTGTCCTCCCAAACCTCCCATACCCAGGGGACCAGAGAGAGGGGATCGATTCCACCACCCCCCCAAACACTCCATTTTTAAAGAGAAGAAACTGCTTGCTTTCTTCTCTTTGATATGGGGGTGTTGGGGGGATTCCCCCTCTCTGCCGGGTCCCCTGGCTCTGGAAGGGTTGGAGAGACAGACCCCTTTTGTTCCCCCAAATTTCCCAACCCCAGGGGAGCCAGCGGAAAGGGGGATCGCAACCCCCCACCCACTGATATTAAAGGGAAAACTCCAATCGGGTTTTCCCTTTTAATATCAGGGGGTGGGGTGGATTCGATCACCTCTCCCGGGTCGTGAGGGTTGGGGGGACAAAAAAGGTCTGTCCCCCCCCAACCCTTCTGGGGGAGCCAGCGGAGAGGCGGATCTCAAACCCCCACCCACTGATATTAAACGGGAAACCCCGATCTACTTTCATGACTCCACAGAATCAAAGCACCATAAGGCAATGTTTTGGGCCAACTAACATGGCGGACTGTCAGATTAGTCGGCTTCAAGTTTGTGACGTCATGTCATCTATTTTATTATACCTCCATGATTGAAACTCCGGCCGGGGGGAAGGTTGGGATGGAGGCTGTGAGGGGACTAAAAGGTGAGGGCCAGCAGATAACACGCCCGAGAAACCCAAGGGCACCGCGACCACACATGGTGCCTCGCCCCGGCCGTGATTAAGTCAGGTGGGTGGGAGGCGTAACGTGCAGCTGCAGTGCAGGGGGATCTAAATGCACTTTCAAATGACAATCAACACACACCCTTTTGTAGGGCTACGGGAGTCAGTGACCTCCAACACGTCCTCGCTCCCCTCTGCAGCCTTGCTCAACTTTTGCAGATTCAAGCCTGTGGTTTCTTTTGGGGCGTCAGTCTGTCTCACACTTGACTTTCCTCATTTCCTGATCCTTCCCCAGCATGGGGAAGCCATTCCAGAAAGCCTTGCCTTCTCAGGATGTGCCCAAAGCAGGTCATCAGCCTCGGCTTCCTTCTTTTTTTGTTGTATCACTTCAAGGTAACTATGCATTGGCCCCGAGCATCTCCGCGGCATTCCTGTCAACCATCCCGATTTGGCCGGGATTACACCGTAATTCGGCGCCGATTTGCGCCATTTCCCGACCCGCGCTGCCAAAACCCCGTAATTTGGCAGCGGAAAGGAGGCACTGCGCAGCCCATCTGCGCAGGTTGCGTTGCACGCATGCGTGGAAGGGCTCTACACTTCCGTAGCTCCCTTCCATGCATGCGCAGAAGGCTACGCCGCCTGCGTAGAACGCTACATAAGTGGCATAGCCCTCCACACGCATGCGTACAACGCGACCTGCACAGGTCGCGTAGCACGCATGCGTGGAAGGGCTCTACACTTCCGTAGCTCCCACGCATGCGCAGAAGGCTACGCCGCCTGCGTAGAAGGCTACACAAGTGGCGTAGCCCTCCACGCGCATGCATACAACGCGACCTGCGCAGGTCCCAGATTCACCGGAGCTGCAGTTAACAGGTATGCTCCGCAGCAGGGTACGCTGCTCCAGGATGGAGCATCCACACACATGAAACAAGTTGACATCGCTGTGAAGCCATGCATATAGTGACTGGATGCCTGCAACCTACACCAGTAGGGAAAATATGCCTCTGGTTGGTGTCATTCCACCTAAGATCAAAAAAGAAGGAGAACGGGCCTCTGAGAGATCTAAGCAAGAGGACACTCGACACCCTCTGAACTGATCCAGAAAGAGCTTTATGGCAAGAACAAACACTCTTGAGCATACATACGCAAGAGCAAAACCAAATTAGAAGATGGAGGAAGGAGCTCACCCGACAAAGAATAACATTAAAGGAGGAACTCAGCCTCCCCTACCTCAATTGGTGGTCCTCCCAGTAGTAACCCTGAATAGGCTGAGTGCCTAAATGCAAGACCAACATGTTCAAGTTAGACCTTCTGGCAGTGAGTGTGGATGTGGAGATACCAAATCCGGCTCATTTGCTGGTCTGCCAATTATTACCAGAAACATGTACTGATGAGGACTTAATTTTGGCCAATGACAAAGCCAACAAAGTGGTTTCATTTTGGCATTCCAAAGTTTGATCTGGACGTGAAAGATGAGTTAGAATATGCATGTAGGATCATCTCATTTTGAACCGATGTCTTAGATCGGTCGTTGTGATGTTGTCTTTTTCTGTTTGGATTTATGCAATGTTTGTGAGCCACCCAGAGGGGTGCTTCCACCCATTGGGCAGGATACAAGTCAAATAAATAAATAAATACATTTGTTAAACTTATCTAGGTGGGAAGGCATAGCCCAGGACTAAGTGTTGAGGAAGGGACCTTGATTTTTTATTTTATTTTTGGTATGCAAGGGGAACTTAAAGCTTAAGCATTTATGTCCCTTTATTTGCAGCATATAGGCCAGTGATGGCGAACCTTTTAGAGTGCCCAAGGAGGCAGTGGCGGCATGTGAGCAGGCTCCGCATGTGTGCGGCTTGAGGCGTGCTGGTGATTTTATGTGGGTACATGTGCATGCACAGTGCCTCCGCCTCCTTGGGCATGCACGCACAAAATTAGAAGTATAGGAGGGGTGTGTTTGGTGTGTGTGTTTGGTTGCCTCACCTCGCTGGGGCGACAGCACACATGGCCAGAGAGGGCTGTGAGTGCCCCCTCTGGCACGTTTGCCATAGGTTCGCCACCAATGATATAGTCGCTTCCTATTTGGTCCCAGGGCCCAAGAATGTTTACCCATCATACATTCTCTCCTCTACTTCCTTTCTTCATTCTTGGTTTTTGTGGTTATGTCTGCCATTAAGGATAAAGCACTTTGGAGATGACTCATTGATAGGGTCACCCTAAGCCTGAGCAACTTGTGAGCACATAAAAACTCGTAACACTTTGTTTCACATGCTCCAAAAACAAAGCCTGGGGGGGGGGGGCTTTTCCTCCCAGAACCTTACTATTTCCATGAAATGGGCTCATCCCTGTGACACCAGAGGGGTTAACATGCAGCCTCTAATTCTCAGACCGTGAAATCTGAGTGAGATGCTGATGTCTCCTACACCATTATTTTCAGCTCACTACTGTCAGTTTTGGAGGGATAAAGCTAGGAGGGATAAGCAAGACAGTGTAAAGCAGGAAATTGAGGGCTCCAGCAAGAAAACCTGCACAATGACTATTGAACACATTCTTCTTGCTGAAAAACAGCAAGTGCACAGGGCTTTTCCTACCAGGCAGCTCGGCCTACTCTAGATCATGAAGCATTCCAGTTCAGCTTTTCTCCAGGTGAGCCCAACTGAGCTGTGGTTCTGTCCAGTGGAACTTCGCACAATAGAAGTGTCTTGAATATGTAATTTGAAATCAAATGGCAAATGCCTGCTGATGAGATTTCTAAGCACAACACTTGGGAGCAATAGATTCTGCAACCCAGTTCCAGAACCCACACCCAGGAGAGGCTATATACTGTAGATGTGCAGCAAAATATATATCTTCATTCCTAACCCTTCTCAGAATACTGTACTGTAGAACTTAATGAGAGGATGTAGAAAAGACACAGAAGGCAAGCAGCTCCAAATCAACATTCTCTTATTTTTCTCTTTACAATAAGAGCTAAACTAGTGATTAATCACTAGGTGAAAGCAAAAATGAAGGCATCTCATGGTGCTAAACCCTAGTGTACTGATACTAGGATTTGTCCATGAAGCTCAACATTCTCTTTCCAAGGGACACAGATATTTCCAGCAGAAGCTAACAGAGAGGACAGCCATCTTTAGAGATTGTATGACCAATGGAAGATTAAGATAACCCCCCCCCCCCAAACTCTTCTATCCATAGCCTTCACCTGTTTGTTATGTCACCAGCATCGTAATTAAATTGTGCCATTTAACTACAATAACTAGTTACCATTGATTGCCCTTCCTATGAGTTTAAAGCCATAACAACCACCTGTGGCTGTGAACTGTGTATCCACTGCAAGTATGCAGCTGCCTTGTAGGCTAGTCTCATGTGGTCTGTTAAGGGCTGAAAAATATATTTCCTAGCTTGACTGCAGTGGCTCAAGTGGCTAAGATGCTGACTGGGAGGCGGAAGAGCAGCAGTTCGATTCCAGAGTACTGCAGGATGGAATGAGCTCCCGTCTTTGTCCCAGCTCCTGCCAACCTAGCAGTTTGAAAGCAAGAAATTGCAAGTAGATAAATAGGGACCACTTCGGTGGGAAAGTAACAGTGTTCTGTGTGCTCCAGTGTCTAGTTATGCCTGACACATGACCATGGAAACATCTGCAGAAGCAGACCGTGCTGGCTCTTCAGCTTTATAACAGAGATGAGCACTAAACCCTAGAGTCGGATACAAGTGGCTTTCGAGCAAGGGAAACCTTTACCTTAGCTTGGCTTACTGAAATCCAATTACTTTGAATATTTTGGATAAAAAGCATGGTGTCCAGCAATGAGCTACAGGCTGTCTTCCCCTGTCTTAAATCACACACTGTATGAAATGCTATGTCCTTATTCCTGATAAACCATTATGTGTATTTTTTAAATGTTAATATGGTTTCTAAATCAGCTTTCAGTTAAGCTTGTGTCATGTCACTCTGCTGTAAGTAGTATAGATTTCTGGGGCTGTCCCTTCATTAAAAAGCCCCTTCTCATGAGTGTATCCACATCCAGAAATCAATACAGTACTACAATATTCTCACTATCATTTTCATGGAGATCATGCTTATAATTTCTTTGCCTCAAAGACACCATGGACACATACTGTCTGGTCACATTTATTAGAAACACTGACATTTAGAAAAGGATGCTTAGGAAACACAGCCCAAACATAAATTTTATATTTTATTGCCACCAAGCTACTTCTAGCCAAAAGTCATGCCACAAACTAAACTATCCATAGTTCCTGTTACATGAGATTGTAAGAACAAAAAAAAAAGACCATAAAAAGGTAAAATCAACAGCCTAACTACTGGTAATATAGTTCCAAGTTCATGCCATCATGGATTTCATCTGAAAATGTGGAGTTAAGGTGAACCCAATTAGAAAATACTGGAATTTACTAACTGCAAGTGAACTTGGTATGTAAGTTTGGAAAAGCCCTTCACCGCCCCGAGGATCATGACCGTAGTGCGGGGAGTGGGGTGAGGAGGCCGGTTGGCTAGGAGCTCCAGGACTTGTGCACGCTTTCGTCCCACCCACCCCTCTGGAAGGACTTGAAAGGACTGTGCTGGGGTATATCTTTATATTGTTACTTTGTGATGATTGTATTGACTTTTTGTATTTTTTATACTGTGTACTTTTTTGATGTGATTAATTGATGTTTATATATTATCTTATAATTGTATAATTGTGTTTTTGGATTTTGTTTGAATTTAGATTTGTATACTGTTTCTGTATTGTTGGATATTGTATTTTACATGTAAACCGCTTTGAGTTCCCTTAGGGGAAGTAAAGCGGTATAGAAATGTGAATATAACAACAACAACAACAACAACAACAACAACAACAACAACAACAACAACAACAACAACAACAACAACAACAACAACAATAATAATAATAATAATAATAATAATAATAATAATAATAATAATAATAATAATGTCTACCGTATCACTAACATGACCACTCTTTAGGGCATTATCATAGAGAAGCTTTACTTTTGTACTTCATGTTTAAACTATTAAAATATTTGCACCTGTCAACAGATTAACATTTAACCTGGCTTAGGTTGCTTGTGACCCTCACAGGAACTGCTTTATACTGAATTAAACCCTTGGTGGCTCTTATACCAAGTCAGACCCTTGATACATCTAACGTGATAAGTAAAACCCCAACTTACATATGCCTCGAGTTACATAAAATTCTAATTACATAATGATTTTGTGTTAAAACCATGTCCCAATTTGCACAATTTCCTATGGATTTGCTTCGAGTTACATAAAGATTCTTTTTCCTATGGGTTTGCTTCAAGTTATGTAAAAATTCATTTCCCTATGGGTTTGCTTCGATTTACATAAAAATTTCTTTTTTCCTATCGGTTTGCTCCGAGTTATAAAAAAAAAACGATTTAAGCAAAAGCCTATGGAACAGACTTTTTTTTTGTAAGTAGGGGTTTTACTATATTGTCAACACTGGGTAGCAGTGGCTATGCAACATTCTTTCCAGCACTATCTGAACATAAGAACAGCCTTGCTGGAACAGGCCACAGGAGCCCATCCAGCCCAGCATTCTGTCTCACACAGTGGCTCACCATTGGCTTCAGGGTATTCCCAAGCAGATGCCTTCACCTGCTTAGGATTCCCTGGAAATGGCATTGAGAGATATCCTATCCTGCCTATCTCTCCAACCCGGAGGTTGTCCTTAGGTATCCATAATTATAGCCATTGATACCCTTGTCCTCCATGAACTTGTCTAATCCTTTCTTAAAGCTGTCAAGACTGACAGCTGTCACCACTTCTTCTGGCAGGGAGTTCCATAGACCAGTAATCCTCTGGGTGAAAAAGTACTTTCTCTTATTTGTTTGAGAACTAGTACCCAAAGGTTTCATGGAGTGCCCCCTAGTTCTAGTGTTGTGCGATAGGGAAAACAGTTTTTCCTTATTTACTTTGGTTAGGATCATACCTTGAACATTTGGCAAGCAAAGTGCACTCTACAATGAAGCTACAACCTTTCTAGGTGTTGGAATACAATCCATCATCCTTTTATATTGGCAGTGCTGGCTGGGGTTTAGGAGAGTTCCAGTCCAACAATATCTGAAGAACCACAAGTTGCTCACTCCAAATGCTAAACTACTGCTGAGTAAACATATAATGAAGTGGCTACATTAGAGCTGTTTCATACATTGATCTGCATCTAACTGGTAGGCCTTGGTAGACTATAGACCCATTGAATAAATTATAATTAAGTAAGTATTGGCTCACTATTCAGCAACAGAACAATGGAACTATACAAATGGGAGTACTAATTGGATTTATACCATTATGGTTTATGGTGCAGACACAAAATATTTAACCCAAAACAGTAAAGCATAGTGAGCATGTTGAGATAATCTAGTTTAGGGATCAACAAACCTCTTGGCATCTTTGCTTCTCCTGTGGAGATCAACAAATTGGTAGCTTCCTATTAACTACAGTTCCCATTATAGTCAAACAGTTAACAGGCTGAGGACAACTGACAACACTGGGATAACTTCAAAGTGTGGTTTCTGGCAGC
This sequence comes from Bradypodion ventrale, assembly GCA_035047345.1. Lineage (NCBI taxonomy): Eukaryota > Metazoa > Chordata > Lepidosauria > Squamata > Chamaeleonidae > Bradypodion > Bradypodion ventrale. The sequence continues at coordinate 179,683,017 of JAWDJE010000002.1, forward strand.
TTCTGAAGATGTTAACCACAAACATGGAGCTATCCAAACCAGAACACCATACTTAACGAAAGACATCCTGATGTGCTTACTTATTTGCGCTAAAGTAATGGGTCTCAATTAGCGAGCGGGGGAATGCTGAAGAGTCCCCTCTGTATTAATTTGATAAAGAGTTGAAGTGTTACTAAATCATTGCTGAAATCCAATAGTAAGTGGCAACTAAAGTAGAATGAATGGGAATTTGGTGAGTCAACTCCATAAGTTTCACTGATACAATAGACCTACTCCAGTTGCCACTTTCAACAGGATTTCATCTCATAATTATATTCTAAGTAACAAGGCTCAGGAGAGCTTCTGCACATAAAAACAATTTTAATAAACAATAGTCACCTCTCTCCCTTCTCATTCAGCAACACAGATAAGGATTGTTTAAGGATACAGTCTGCTAGTGACACATGGTCCTTGAAAATTGTGTACCTATAAAATAAAAAACAAGTCGGTTATCTTTGTTACACAGATGAAAAATACACTGACACCATTAAAGCATCTGCAACCAACATAACAAAAACTCAGGGGCCAGTGACTCTTAAGGAAGCTACCCTCAAAGATAATGCTGAACATATACAATTGTGTTTTAAAACTGTAACAAGGATCTGCAATTGCATTTTATTAATTCAACTGCATTTGTCACGAGTGTCTTTCCAGATGCAATTCCAAATATAGATATGATCTATTTATCTACTTACGATTGCTTGCTAGGTTGGCAGAAGCTGGGACAGACTATAGGAGCTCACTCTGTCACGCAGCACTTTGGTCTTCAACTGCTGACCTGCTGATTAGGAATCCCTTTTTACCACTTTGGTAGGAAGGTAACAGTGTTCCATCTAGTCATGACTGACACATAACCACGAAAACGTCTGCAGAAGCAGACAACGCTGGCTCTTTGGCTTTGAAACAGAGAGGAGCACTGAACCCTAGAGTCGGATACGACTGGCTTTTGAGCAAGGGAAACCTTTACCTATACCTTTCTGTATGCTACACCAAAACCCAGCTATTAAGTTCTATTCAATCCCTACTCCATGTTACATCAACTAGGTGGCTTCTTCCTATCCAGCTTGGGGGGGAAATCCACTGTTAGGTCAATATTTGGGATAAGAAGGTATTACTAAGCTGAGTTTTGCAGATGGGAAAACTTATAATCCTAAATAATAACTAAAACTGAGCTTGGTGGACAAATCAAAATCTTACCAAACTGCTACATACATTTGGCCTCACCCCTGCAACTTCTGGAATACAATTCCGACAATTGAACCCTTCAACAAAGAATCGTTCATTGCTGCTAAATAGTGCATTTATACTGTTAGCAATGAGAAAAGTTTCTTCAGTAGAAACTCCTACCCAACTGTAGATTTCCTCTTCCTCCTCGGATAGGGTTGCCATATGTCCCAGTTTTCCAGGATTTTCCCGGATTTAAGCTGTCCCGGCCGGTTCAAGAAAAAACACGTAAAAATCCTGGATTTTTAAATTTGAACACAGGAAGCAAGATCACCCCTCACCAAGGGATTTTTGCAAAGAGTTAATCCACTGCCTCCCTGCCTTTCTTTCAATTATCCTGTTTGAAAGCAGTGAAGGCAAAACAGCACCCTGAGAAGCCCATCGGGGAGAGGAGACACTTGCAAGCGAGATAATTGAAAGAAAGGCACGGAGGCAATGAAATAACTCTTTGCAATAATCCCTTGGCTCACCTTGAAGTTTGGGGGACAAGGAGTCATCCTCAGCCCTTTTCCTCGAAAGCCGAGAGTAAGAAATACCCATATCTAACAAGCCAAACCTCCACCATACACTGGGATGGAGGATTCCTTCTTCACATGACCACAAAGGGTTAATTGCATAGGGTCGGTATTCCCTGTCTGCCATGGACAAGGATTCTGCGGTGTCTTAGAGTTGCAGTCTCCCTGACAGCCCCCTCCAATGCATGCAGTTTGAAGAATGCAATGGCTGTCCCGGTTTGGCGGGAGAGAATTATGGCAACCCTATTCTCGGGATTAAAGTGTGCTTTTAAATGTTTTTCTGATACTGCTTTATTATTATTGTCTGATGCTCTCTTCCCCTTCCCCTTTTTTGCTCACTACTGCTTATAGTTTTATATTTTTGTGAATTGCTTTATCACTTTGGTTCAGAAGCAATAAATTTGTTTTATAATCAGACTGCAGTGGCTCAAGTGGTTAAGACACTAACTGGAAGGCAGAAGGTCAGCAGTTCGATACCCAAGTACTGCTCCTGTCTCTGTCCCAGCTCCTGCCAACCTAGCAGTTCGAAAGCAAGAAACTGCAAGTAGATAAATAGGGACCACTTCAGTGGGAAGGTAAACAGCACTCTGTGCACTCCGGTGTCTAGGCATGCCTGCCACATGTCCACGGAAACGTCTGCAGACGCACAGCGCTGGCTCTTCGGCTATAAACAGAGATGAGCACTGAATCCTATAGTTGGATACAACTGGCTGTCGAACAAGGGTGACCTTTACCTTTAATGAAACATTGAAGAGAAACATAACTTAAGAACTCTGAGTTCTAAGCAATATAAAATATATGTTCTTGTTCATAACCGCGTGTGCTGATTTGTTTACACAAAATGGTTCACGTCTGAGGTTTCATATACTGAAAGCATTAACTGTATTTTTGAGGTAGTAAAAAGGTAAAGGTTTCCCTTGCTCGAAAGCCAGTCGTATCCGACTCTAGGGTGCAGTGCTCATCTCTATTTCTAAGCCAAAAAGCTATAGTGTCCTAAAATAAACCTAGGATTTTGATACCACATTCCTGAAAGAAACAGCCTTGGTGTAGGTGGGTCTTTTTCTCACTTATACCCACCATTTCTTTAGCACAATCTTGTCCCACCGAGTACCAGTCTGGGCAGCAATTAGCTTTTTCAGGTCCTGAATGGTGTCATCACAGCTGAGCAATGGAATCAATTAAGGAAAAAGTATCTCACATGGGCCTTATATATAATAACTAGTCAACATACTATACGATATATTTTACCCTCTTTCTTCAAACACGTCAATATCTGGGAATACAGTACTGAGGTTGTGCACAAATTACATAGAACATACACACATAATGTGGAAGGCCTGTATCTACTGAAGAACATGTGTCCCAGCATATTGAAAAGGTGTAAATACTGTTAAATACATAGTTACGTTTCCTTGGTCATGGAACAGCTAATAAGCCATCTTCTAAACTTCTTAAAAGTTGATCAGGTTCATACATGGAAGGTGGTCTGCTCAGTAATCTGCTCCCAAGTTTCTGAGAACTTTGAATCTTAACAACAGATCCTTGAACATGTCTCAGTACAGTAATACCTCAGATAACAACCACATCGCATAACACTAAAATCTAAAATCAGATAACGACCCGAGATATCTCTCGCTCTCTCTCTATATATATATATATAGATAGATAGATAGATAGATAGATAGATAGATAGATAGATAGATAGATATAGATATAGAGATAGATAGATAGATAGATAGATATAGATAGATAGATAGATAGATATAGATATAGATATATTAGTGTTATGCGATGCATCATTTTTCTACACTCACCCGCCGCCTCTGGGAGGGTCGGGGGACCTGATCAGCGCTGTTTCCGACATCCCCCAACCTTCCCAGGCGCTGCTGCAAAGCAAAACGCTGGAGGAAAAGTCTTTCGTCGGCTGCAGGTTTTGCCTTGCAAAAGCGCCTGGGAAGGTCGGAGGACACTGGAAACAGCCCGGATCGGGTTCCCCCGACCTTCCCAGGGGTGGCCGAGAGCAGGAAATGGGCGAAAAAAATCCATCCTGATGGAATTTTTTTCACCCATTTTGGGCTCTCCGGGGCCCCCTTCCGCCTCTGTGAGGGTCAAGGGACCCGATCCACGCTGTTACCGATGTCCTCCGACCTCCCCAGGACAGGTGCAACTGCAAGGCAAAACCTGCAGCCGACGAAGGACTTTTTCCCAGCGTTTTGCCTTGCAGCAGCGCCTGGGAAGGTCAGAAGATGCCAGAAACAACCCAGATCGGGTCCCCTGGCCCTCCCAGCAGCAGCAAAGGTGGCAGAGAGCCCGAAATCAGCAAAAAAAAAAAACTCCGTCGTCACGGAATTTTTTTCACCCATTTTTGGCTCTCCACCACCACCACCCGCTGCCTCTGTGAGGGTCGGGGGACTTGACCCGCACTGTTTCCGACGCCCCCAACCTTCCCAGGTGCTGCTGCAAGGCAAAACCTGCAGCCGAGGAAGGAGTTTCCCTTGGCGTTTTGCTTTGCAGCAGCGCCTGGAAAGCTCGGGAGACGTTGGAAACAGCATGGATCAGGTCCCCCGACCCTCGCAGAGGCAGCCAGCTTTTTTTAGCAATATCCAATGCATGCATTGGATAACGCTAAAAATCGGATAACGGCCAGACTTGTGGAACCAAGTTTGGTCGTTATCCGAGGTATTACTGTACTTAAAAGACAGCCAAGCCAGTGCAGGTACTGTAACACATGAGGACCTTTGCTGCCACATTCTGCAGTTGCATTAATTTCTAAACCTCTTCAAGGACAGCTCTACACTGATTTAAAAAACAGTAATGAAATCTTGAAATTGCCAGAGCAAGGAGATACAGAGGCTCAACTTCTGTTAGCCAGGAAGAGGAATAACTGTCACATTGTGAACATTCTGGGCCACTGATGTCACAATGGTCTCCAAGTGGTAGAGGGGGATGGAGAAAAATAAGAACTAGGAGCACCAGAAAACTATATACTGGTTCCTTCAGAGGGAGGGAAACCTCTCAAGAATAGATAAATAGCCCAAAGCCAAGATCCGGAAACCATTCATTTTCAGGGTATTTTTCTTACCAAGATTTAGCTTACGGACTTTATCCAGTCCATAACTGAATGGAAGCAGAAACAAAGATATTTAGCACATGCACAGTTTCCCTTGATTTAAATACAGGGGAAAAATAGAGAACAGAATCCTATTGTTGCTCGTGTAAGGTTTACTCTTTGCAACCACAATTTATCAAGTTAAAAAACTGGCACAAGAAAACAACTGGAAATTTCCTAATTGAAAGTGTGCACGAATGCCTGCAAAATGCCAGAAATATTGTTGTGTAAAAAAAATACCAGGGCACAAAATTCATCCGTGTATGCACACATACAGAGGCTATTGGAAAGGTGCAACATGGCCAGAGGAGGGCAATAAAGATGACAAGAGATCTGGAAACTGAACTGTATGAAAACTAATTGAACAGCCAAGTAAGTTTAGCTTGGAAAAGATTGTGTGATGGATATCTTGAAATATCCCAAAGGTTAGCATATTAAGAGATAATACAAGCTAGTTTTCTGTTGTTCCAGTGGATAGGACCAAATTAATATAGTAACAAGAAATCCGATTTCAAGTAAACATATGGAAGCTTATTAGATCTATTTAACTGTAGGGCAGATTATCTCAAAAGGTGGTACAATCTTCTTCACTATTAAAGTTTAGGTTTCTGGCATTAGCAGAAAATTGTACTCATTTGCTCTTGGGGTTCCTCCAAGCTATACAATCCTATGATTCTAATGTGATGAGGCACAAATGCCATTAAGAATTTCAGCATTTCCTCAACTATCTAAGCCATAAAATATCTACTCATTTAAATAATTCTATTGAACACATCTTGCTGCAAACTGATGTCTCAGGAGATTGGTTGTTTTAATGTTATTTGTCTTTTTCTCTGTGTGCATGTATGTAATGTTTGTGAGCTGCCCAGAGTCCTTTCACCTATTGTTCAGGATACAAGACAAAGAAACAAACATTCAGTTGTGAATAAGATTCTATTCTTCTTCCCATATCTTTTCTAGGGATGTAACCAGGAAGAATGTCATCACAAACAAAACCATCACAAGAAAAAAGCCGGCCAAGAAGATACTCTCCAGCATCTCCTTGTAAGTTAGCTGAAGTTGTATTTTGATGTTTTGGATACTTGCACTTCACTCTCACTTTCTTGCCCAGGCGGTCATTGCAAACCACTTCAATCATCCTGATTTGATGTCAACAGAAAGCAGAGTGCAGAAAACGGGCTCTGGGTGGGAAGGAGACCTCCTGTCTCCTGCCTCTGTAGGTACTGTTTGGAAAATAAGAGGAGAGAGTTGCTTACAGAAGCATATCTTTTACTATCTGATCGAGTATAAAGCTCAGCTATGTAGAATTTCTTAAACGCACTGTCAAATTTGTCTTGCCCCCAAAGCCTTGCAAACAGCAAAACAAACTATATTAATAATAGGTAAGGAACAAAAATAGGGGGTGGCTAGCTCCCCTCCTCCCCCCCAAAACATGAGACAACTAAGTTTTTAGTAGCTAAGTTTTAGTAAGCTGCCAATGACTGCCAGAAACATATACCAATGAGACCTTAAACTTGGCCAAGGAGAAAACGAAGAAGGCAACTTCATTTTGGAAGTCCAGGGTTTCACAAAAGAATTTAGGTGCAAAAAAGAGGACATGCTTGTAGCCACAGTTTGTTACACAAACTGAAATGTTCTCCTCTAGACAGCCACGTACTCAAGGCAAAAGACCCCATCCTCTCCCCCTCCCCATAGGCAGAGGAAAGGGCTTACAAAACATTTTCAAAGCCCCCCCTCCACCCACCGACTTCCTTGGAAAGCCTGCCTTCATGTCTTTATTTTATGTATTGATGATCTTGGTGTTGTGAGCCGCCCAGAGTCGCTTGCTAAGTGGGCGGCAATACAAATTTTATTAAATAAATAAATAAATAATGCCGGATTAATTAAGGTGGGTTTAAGAGAAAGGGGCTGCAGTGGCTCAAGTGGCTGAGACGCTGACTGGGAGGCGGAAGGTCAGCAGTTTGATTCCCGAGTACTGCAGGACGGAATGAGCTCCCGTCTTTGTCCCAGCTCCTGCCAACCTAGCAGTTTGAAAGCAAGAAATTGCAAGTAGATATATAGGGACCACTTTGGTGGGAGGGTAACAGCGTTCCGTGCGCTCCGGTGTCTAGTCATGCCTGCCACATGACCACGGAAACGTCTGCAGGAGCAGACAGCGCTGGCTCTTCGGCTTTGAAACAGAGATGAGCACTGCATCCTAGAGTCGGATACAACTGGCTCTCGAGCAAGGGAAACCTTTACCTTTACTATGAGAAAGGCCCCTTTGGTGGGTGCAAGGTGCTCAAAAATTCCCCCACTGAAGAAAGAATAGCTCTCATGCTCACTCACACACAAACACACAGACTCTTATCTCTCACTCACACTCAGACACAGTCTCTCTCATGTTCACTCTCACTCTCTCACACACAGTCTCAATCTCACTCACAGCCTCTCTCTCATGCTCACTCTCAGCCTCACTCTCACACACTCACTCTCACAGTCTCACTCATGCTCACTCTCTCTCACACAAACATTCACTCATGCTCACACACTGTCTCTCTCACACAAACACTCACTCATGCTCACACATAAGAACAGCCTTGCTGGAACAGGCCACAGCCCATCCAGTCCAGCATTCTGTCTCACACAGTGGCTCACCATTTCCTTCAGGGTATTCCCAAGCAGATGCCTTCACCTGCTTAGGATTCCCTGGAAATGACATTGAGAGATATCCTGCCTATCTCTCCAACCCACAGGTTGTCCCTAAGTATCCATAATTATAGCCATTGATACCCTTGTCCTCCATGAACTTGTCTAATCCTTTCTTAAAGCTGTGGAGACTGACAGCTGTCACCACTTCTTCTGGCAGGGAGTTCCATAGACCAGTAATCCTCTGGGTGAAAAAGTACTTTCTCTTATTATTTGAGAACTAGTACCCAAAAGTTTCATGGAGTGTCCCCTAGTTCTAGTGTTGTGCGATAGGGAAAACAGTTTTTCCTTATCTACTTTGTCCACACCGTGCATGATTTTATAAACTTCAATCAGGTCACCTCTTAGACGCCATCGTTCAAGAGTGAAAAGGCTCAACCGTTGCAGCCTCAGATGGTAAGGAAGGTGTTCCAGTCCCCTAATCATTCTGGTTGCCCTCCTCTGCACTTTCTCCAACTCCATAATATCCTTCTGGAGGTATGGCGACCAGAACTGTACACAGTATTCCAGATGGGGCCTCACCATAGATTTATAAAGAGGCAAAATGACACTTGCTTACTTATTTTCTATACCCTTCCTAATGATCCCTAGCATTGAGTTTGCTTTTTTCACTGCTGAGGCACACTGGGTTGACACCTTCATTGAGCTGTCCACCAGGACACCAAGGTCCCTTTCCTGGTTTGTCGCAGAGAGTTCAGACCCCATCAGTTTATAAATGTAATTGGAGTTCTGTCTCTCTCACACAAACACTCACTCATGCTCACACACTGTCTCTCTCACACACGCGCACCGCACGGCCCCCGCATCACCTGCCTGGGCAAAAGGTTCCCTGGATGGGGCAGGAGCCCCCGAAGCTACGCGACCCCAGCGGAGCACTGCACACAGTCGACGGCCCGGCCTGGGAGGCGGCAATGGCGCCTCATCCCCGGAAGGAAGCGGAAGTCCTTCCCTGCCTGTGGCCTCCGCTCCGTTGCCAAAGGAGGCGGGCGGGAGACAAGAGCGCAGCAATGGCGCCGGCCAGCCTCTCCTCCCTCCCGGACTCTCTTCTGCTCCTGATCCTGGCGCAGTTGCCCCCGCGTGACCGGATGGGTGGGGCCAGGTTGGTGGTGGTCGGTCGCGAATACCACGCGCGCACACAGACACCCCTTACAGCAGCAAGATGGTTCGCCCCGCCAATCTCCCTCCCGCGCTCCATGGTGCGGTCCGTCCCGACGACTCCCGCCCCGCGTTTATCTCCCTAGCCTACCTAGTGTTGGAGTTTGGGAGCCGCCTGCGTCCCTTAGTCTCCCGCGTTCAAATGTAGCCTCGGTCTGGCCGCACAGTTACTGCAGTGCCCTCTTGGCGTCCGACCAGTCTTTATAGCAGCAGGGGTGCCCGAACTTTTTGGGCCACGGGCCGGTTGTGTGGATCCTCTCACCGGAAGCGGCAGTAAAACATGCCTTGCAATTTGTTTTGCACATGGAGGTATAAAAAAACAGGAGATGGCACTACAGGCTTCATGCTGTAAGTTTTTTGAAGCCAGTGGGCGTGGCCTGTTGCCATATTAGGTGGACCAAAACGTTAGCAGACTATCGTTTACGATTGCCTCTTGGGGTGGGGGGGTGGATCCTGGGTCCCCTGGGTTGAGGGGATTGCGGAGACAGACCCCTTTTGTCCCCCCAAACCTCCCATACCCAAGGGACCAGGGAGAGGGGTTCGATTCCACCCCACCCCAAACACTCCGTTTTTAACGAGAAGAAACCGGTTGGTTTCTTCTCTTTAAAAACGGAGGTTTTTTTTTGGGGGGGGGGGGGGGGTTTGCGATCCCCCTCTCCGCTGGCTCCCCTGGGTCCAGAAGGGTTGGGGGGGACAGACCCCTTTTCTTCCCCCCAAACCTCCCAACCCCAGGGGAGCCAGCGGAGAGTGGGATCGCAACCCCCTACCCACTGATATTAAAGGGGAAACTCCGATCGGGTTTTCCCTTTTAATATTGGGGTGGGGTGGATTCGATCCCCTCTCCCGGTCCCGTGGGTCCGTGAGGGTTGGGGGGACAAAAAGGGTCTGTGTCCCCCCCCCCAACCCTTCTCGACCCAGGGGAGCCTGCTGAGAGGGGGATTGCAACCCCCCACCCACTTATATTAAACGGGAAACCCCGATCTACTTTCACGACTCCACACAATCAAAGCACCATAAGGCAATGTTTTGGGCCAACTAACATGGCGGACTGTCAGATTAGTCGGCTTCAAGTTTGTGACGTCATGTCATCTGTTTTTTATACCTCCATGGTTTTGCAACAGGATGAAATAGATTTTCAACTGCTATTTTCTCTGCTTAAACCAGGGGTTCCCAAACTACGGTCAGTGGGCTGGATCTGGCCCCTGATGCTAATTCAGCCTGCACCACCCTCGTCGCGAATGAATTTGCATCAGCCAGATACGGTCCACAGGCCATAGTTTTGGGCACCTCTGCTTTATAGGCAAGGATCTGTGACCGTTTTGATATTTTTCACAATAAAACCCCTTGTCACTTAGTCATGCTGATGGGAAGGCCACTGGAAGTTGAAATCCAAAGCAATCATTGGATTGTTTACCAAAAACTGTAAGGAAAGTGAGAGAGGCTGTCCTTCCCCTGAGGAGAAAAGATATTGTTACTTGCCCTTACAGTTATGTGCTCCGGTGTCTAGTCATGCTTGCCACATGACCACAGAAACGTCTACAGAAGCAGAGCGGTGGCTCTTCGGCTTTGAAACAGAGATGAGCACTGAACCCTAGAGTCGTATACAACTGGCTTTCGAGCAAGGGAAAACTTTACAGTTATTAACTGGTTGGATACCATCAACTGTTATAATGCAGGGATTCTCAACATGTGGCACCATTTCATGTGGGCCCCCCACCACCTCAACCACACCAGGAAGTGCCATGTGGTGGAGGAAGGGCAAAACGGCCATCTGGCCCCTGAAGCTGTCTGAGGGAGCTTGAGCCAGCCCCTGGCTTAAAAAGGTTGAGAACTCCTGTTCTAATGTGTCTAGGCCAGACGTGAAACTGCCAAAATGGAGGCACCTACTGTTTGTATATTGCTAGTTTTAACTATGGTACACCACCCAGACTGGGAAAATGTCCTACATGGGTAGTATAGAAATTAAATAAATTTCCCAGGACATCCCCAGGAGAAGGCATTAGGAAACTACATCTGTGTTTTCTACCTAGAAACCCCTGAAAAGGGTTGCCATAGGAAAAAGTGACTTGATGGCATGCAGATGTTATTTACAGTTATCTGGAATAGCAGCCACCACCAGTGGTCCTACTGCCTCCAAGTTTTCATCTTTTGATGTTTACTCTGACATGCAGGTGCTTAAAGAGGCTCCACGTGTACTGGCAGAGACAGTAATTCATCAGTGAGAAGACTGTCACCTGAAAACTCAAAAAATGCATCCCACCTGACAATATGATACTGGCAGAAATCCTGTTAGTATGGTAAATTGCAATATACAGTAGTACATTCTGTCAGGGGATTCAGGGTTTGCTAAGAGGCTTTGGTGGTATATGATGTATCCACCACAACTCCCTCCTTTCAGCCTCTGCCAGCCTCTCCCAAGGACCCAGACACCCTGATCTTACCCAGTCACAGGGAGTGTGGTTTTTCCATAGTAGTGTGGATGTAGCAGTAGCAGTGTGTGATGGAAGCAGAAAGCTAGGTAACAGTGCTATGACCAAGTAGAAGCCATCAGGGTAAAGTCCCAAAACAGAACTTTATTTTCTATTCCATAAGAAGAAATCCCTGTAGAGAATAAAATACCATAGTTTCATAGGGCTCTTTTAGATCCAGAAAGGTCCATGAAATATTTCAAAGAGCCAATAAGTCCATCAGAATGTCCATAAGCATGTGGAACAAAAGAACGCACGCGCACACACACACACACCAAAGTCCATGGAAATATTCATCAGTCCATGAAATGGCAAAGTGTTGAGATGTTGCAGGCAAGGCATTTCTCTGAGTCCATCAGAAATACATCATCAATCCGTTGGGCAGGGTAGATCTCCAAGATAGAATCTAATTAGCCTCGATGGGCTGCATCCTGCCTCCTGCCTTTGGTGTGTTCCCTCCAGGGAATAGAGTTCAGCCAACAAGAACCAGGTGGTCTGTTGTTAGAGAACCGGTTTTAGGACTCAAAACCTCCTCTTTTTGCCCTCCTTAGGAAGGCATTAGGTAATGTGGCTACATCATGATTTCATCATGGGAAAATCCTGGGTCTCTACAAGTGTCTCCCTCTCCCTTTAGGAATTAACATCATGGGAAGGCACCTGACCCTCCATGGAATGTATTTACCTCATGGAAAAGCACCTTGGCTCCCATGTGAATGGAATGTGTTTATGTCATGGGAAAGTCCCTGTTCTTACAGGTGTCTTCCGAAAGGTGTCTGGGAGCTAACCTTTCCCCCCTCTACCTTGGACCTATGATGTAACAGATCAAGGGCCAGAAAGTACATGGTCAGAAGAAGGGTTAAAAGTTCAATTCCTCTTTGTAACTTCCTGGGTGGAGTGGAACAGTTGTTGATTACTTAATTTGTAAGGTCAATTCACTCACAGCAGACAGAGTTTGGCCATCTCTGTCTTTCTCTTACTGATGTCATTCTCCTGTAATGTCTGAAGGAAAACACTCAGTGAGACGGGTGGTTCTCAAACTCTTCCTGATCACATGGCAACTAAATGATTTCTATCAACTTAACTAAACATTTTTACTGTACTTAAAATTTAAACAGCTAACTTAAAGCATATACACACAAGAAAGAAGTACAGCTGGGCACTGCATTAGCATATTCAGGATCATTACACATTCAATCAATTGAATTGACGGAGGACCCACCAAATCCCTCTGATTCAACTAGCCTGCTCTAGTTACAACTAACTACACTAAGCAACAGGAATCCAGCTAGTTTTTTTACACATCTCTCTAGCCAGTTTCCTTAATGAAAAGATCCCTGTCTACTATATAGAAGATTAACCCTCACCATTACAGGGATGTCTCTTTTTAAAGGAGAAGTATTTGCTGATCTAATCTGTATTTTTCTACAGGGTCTGTAGACGATGGTATCGTTTGGTGAAGGACAAGTTCCTGTGGAGACACTTAGACCTGACTTCCTACAAGGTACAGATACTCACCTACCATTTTCTGGTATTTTCTTTAGCAGGTGTTCATAAGGAAAGGCACTTCAGGTGAGGAACAGACTTTTCACTGTTGGTTTCACCACAGACATGCTATTTTTAAAACACAGGATCTAGTACATTGAAGCAGTGTGAGCTAGTTGATAGGATCACAGCTTTTGGAGAACATGCATATAAATTATACAATTTTAAAAATATATATAGTGTAAATGTGTTTATTTTGGGTTTAATAGTCAGAAGAAATGAGAAAGAACTAGGCAGAACACTAAGGCTCTGCCTCTAGATTCATATACTACAGTCCCAAATCAACTAGATAGTAAATTGCAGTCATCCCAAGAAGATTTACCTCTGGTTACATGCACAGGCATGCATCATCATTTGGCCATACTTCCACATGCTGTGTAATCTATACCTATAAATCTGTGTGTTAACCGTTGGAATGTGACAAAGGATGTTTAACCAGGCCCCACTAGCCCCGTCCGAGCCTCCGTGCATTCGCCCGACCGGGGTTCGCAGGTAACTGTCGGGTTGAATTTTGCACCAGTGGGGCAGGAGCCCCCTGATTGCAAACAAAAAGAAAGGACTCCATTTCCCAATGTTCCTTGGGCCACGCCGCACCACAGCCAATCAGGCTGAGAGGCGCAAACAAAAGGAATGTTCGGAAATGCGCCGCGGCCAATCAAAATGAAGCCGCAGAAAAAAACCACTGCAGAAACTGAAAATGCAAACACCAAACTACAAGCCCCAGCATCCTGCCGCCATGAGCGTGTAGAACGCTGAGGAAGCCGGCGTGTGAAAAATAAAAATAAAAACCCAACGTGAGGGCAAGTCCGCCACAGGCAGACGCAGCGCCTCACAGACACGCCGCAGGCCTTCCCGCGGCCCAGCCAGCAAGGCAAGGCCGCGGGAAGGAAAAAACCCTGCCCCATGGCTTCCCATGGCCCAGCCAGCAAAGCCAGGCCGTGGGAAGTAAAAAAAACCACACTGCATGGCTTCCCGTGGCCCAGCCAGCAAGGCAAGGCTACGGGAAGGAAATACCCCCTGCCGCATGGCTTCCCGCGGCCCATCCAGCAAGGCAAGGCTGCGGGAAGGAACACCACCACCCCCACAACGCCCCCCGGTGCTGGCCTTACCCCGGCCTGGCCAGCAAGCCAAGGCCAGGGGAAGGAAAAAAACCAGCGGTCAGGTCCCCGCGGCCCGGCCAGCAAGCCCAGACCGCAGAAAGGAAAGTGTTTCGCTTTCAAGCGGGGGCCAAGGCACTGGTGCCTTGGCCCCCCTTGAAAGAGAAAAAACCAAAAAACCAAAAAAAACACCAAAATAATTAAAATAAATAAACCATTAATTAAAAAAATCATACAAAAAACAAACAAAAACATTCAAAAACAAACCAAAACCCCAAAAGAAATTAAACCAGCCAACTTACCAGCAGACATCCTTCCTCCACGACGGCCGGAACTGAAATGAGGAAAGAAAGAGACTACTTACCGGAAGAAGCGCCACCCAGAGGCCAGTAGAGAAAAAAACAGTCAAAGTAAAAGAAATACTCAACAACCCACCCAGAGGCCACAAGAGAAAAAACAGTCAAAAACATAACATTGCATCACACACATCACAAACAAATCACACAATAATAAAATAAAAACATTTCTAAAATACTGTGTAGAGTTTTCACTCAAAAAAACCCCAAAACATCTAAACACAGTTTAAAAACATTGAATGTAAAAAAAAGTATTTTCACATTTTTAAAATTATTATCCAAGATATAACTATTTTTTAAAAATTTACATACTAAAACATTATTTGGTTAAATAAAATAATTGTAAAAAATTATATCATCTTTCCTCTTTTTTTAATCTATAAAAACAAACCCAAAAAATCTGATCACAGTTTATAACAGCCCGTGTGCATAAATAAACATTTTAAAAATCACAATTATAGACTAACCTCATTTGTACAAACATTAACAAAAGAAAAACCTACCAACACAATTTAAAACAGCCTGGCACCGCCAGGCAAACTATGCTAGTATATACCTATAAATCTGTACATTAACCATTGGAATGTGACAAAGGATGTTGCACCAGGCCCCACTAGCCCCAACCGAGCCTCCATGCACTCACCTGACCGGGATTTGCAGGTTACTGTCGGGTTGATTTTTGCGCCAGTGGGGCAGGAGCCCCCCGATCCCAAACAAAAAGAAAGGACTCCATTTCCCAACATTCCTTGGGCCGCGCCGCGCCACAGCCAATCAGGCTGAGAGGCGCAAGCAAAAGGAAATGTTCGGAAACATGCCGCAGCCAATCAAAATGAAGCCGCAGAAAAAAACCTGCTGCACAAACAGTAAAAACAAACCCCAAACTACAAGCCCCAGTGTCCTGTGTGTCATGAGCGCGCAGAATGCTGAGGAAGCCGGCATGCAAAAAATAAAAATAAAAAACACACTGGGAGCACAAGTCCGCCGCAGGCGGACGCAGCGCCTCAAAGCCACGCAAACACCCGCTGGCCTTCTTGCACGGAGCAACGGGGAGAAGAAGGACTCCCTCTCCTCCACGCTACCCCGCCGAAGACACAGCGAGACCACCATCGGCCTCAACAAAAGTTGATCCAGGGTGGGGAAAAACCACAACAACAGAGGGAGTTAAAGGAGGGGGGGAAGGTATTGATGCTTTCGCTTCCCCCCCCCCCCCCTGAAAGCAAAACAATTCCTCCAGAAAGCAAAGGAATCGGACGGCGCTCTGCCCAGTGCCTTTACTTTCCGAGTAAGTGTTTCGCTTTCAAGGGATGGTGAAAGCATCATTGCCTTCCCCTCCTTGAAAGCGAAACAATTCCTCCACAAAGCAAAGGCACCAGACTGGCACACCGCCTGGTGCCTTTACTTTCCAAGTAAGTGTTTCACTTTCGGAGAGGGCGAAGGCATCATTGCCTTTGCCAACCCTTGAAAGTGAACCCATTCCCAGGTAAGCAAAGCCAGCGGACGGCGCTCCGCCCGCTGACTTTACTTACCCCAAAAGTTTTTCGCTTTCAAGCGGGGGCAAAGGCAATGGTGCCTTGCGCCCCCCCCCCCCATTGAAAGTGAACCCATTCCCAGGTAAGCAAAGCCAGTGGACGGCACTATGCCCGCTGACTTTACTTACCCCAAAAATAAACTAGTAATTAAAAAAAATCACAAACAAAAACATCCCAAAACATCCAAACCTAAAAATAACACCAAGAATAAACACACAGAAACCCCACCCCCACCCACCCCCAAAAATAACACTACAAACCCCCAAAAGAAATTAAACCAGAGAACTCACCCAAACAACCTTTCTCCATGACGTCCGTAACTGAAATGAGGAAAGAAAGAGACTACTTACCGGAAGAAGCGACACCCAGAGGCCAGTAGAGAAAAACAGTCAAAGTAAAAGAAAACCTCAACAGCACCACCCAGAGGCCACAGGAGAAAAACAATCAAAAATATTCAGAGAAAAAAACCTAAAATTTCTAAAACATTTCTTAAATCCTGTGTACAGTTTTCACTCAAAAAAAACCCCATCTAAACACAGTTTAAAAACATTGAATTAAAAAAACATACTTACACATTTTTAAAATTATTATCTAAGGTACAACTATTTTAAAAAAATCACATAGTAAAACATTGTTTGGTTTAAAAAAATAATTGTAAAAAATTATATCATCCTTTCCTCCTTTTGTTAATCAAAAAAAAAAGCTGATCACAGTTTATAACAGCCCATGCGTATAAATAAACATTTTAAAAATCACAAAACCTTTCGGCACCATTTAAAACAGCCCGGCACCATTTGTTCAAGAAAAATAACCAAACCCTTTACTATCCAACACAATTTAACGTCTTTTTATATAACAATACACATTAAAAAAACCTTTCCAAAACAATTTAAAACAGCCCGGCACCGCCGGGCAAAATCTGCTAGTACTTCATATTTTCACTTCGGCAAGGGGGTTCCAACCTTTTAAAGTCGGGGGATAGGTCATGCTCATTCAGACAGTTAAGGGTGCAAGACTAGTGGTCCCACCACCATAAACGCTGCCTTAAAATGCATCCACAGCTCTCTTAAATGCATTTACAGCAGCTGCATTTACAGCTGTCATAAATACATTTACCACATCTGTGGATGCATTTATGGCTATTTACGCCACTTCCGACGGCAGGAACAAGGGCATGGGGGGGCCTGGATGATTTGGTGCCATGGGCCAGATCTGGCCTGCAGACCATAGGTTGCTGACTCCTGCTCTCCTACCTGTGACATTTTTTAGCTATAACACAAGGCCATGTTTAGGCAACAAGCATACACCAGTGGAATTGACAAGGAACAATGAAAACTAATTTTGTCAGGAATATGATTTTCTAATCAAGACTTGTCTTATGTCTAATTTTCTAATCAAGACTTATCAATTACAGTTGTAATTTATCGTAACCCTCGATAAATTATAACTGCAAAAGTTTCTTGGGGAAGTCACAGCAGTTACTCTTTGGGTACACATCTGCCTGCCATGCTAGCCCTGTGTCCTTGGACTTCAATTACCAGAAGCCAAAGCCAGCACTCTGCTGATCAGGGCTTCTGGGAATTGAAGTTCAAGAACAGCTGGAGTGCCAAGGTTCACCATTACTGTACTAGCCTGTAACTTTTCAGGTGCTATTACTTTTTTCCCCCAGCAGGAGTCAGGTTACTTTTCCAATTTCATCAGCCAACATGCTTGTCAAATGCAAACTCAATTCTGTTTTGGTTTATTGCTGTTGCTTTGGGGAACACAGAAAAAGTCTCCTCGAAGATTGTGGTGTCTTTGAACCACAATGGGGTGTACCCTGGGGAATGGCAACCTTGCATGTGTGGGCTAACCTTTCTCACACTAAGTCGGGCAAAAGGAACTGTGGAATGAATTCACCAAAGGTGGCTTCATTCTGGCAATTTACCGTCTGACTTAGACACAGAAGAAGGAGACTGTTGCTTTTACAGCTTTTAATCTGCATGTCTTAACTGACTCCTCTTTCCTTTGCATTCAGATGTCTTCCAAGGTCTTGTGGCATCTGCTGCGGAAACATTTCCAGGGCAACCTGCGAACCTTGAAGGCACGAGGGTCCCTCTGTTCTATTCGGAAGCAGGAAGTGTTTACCTCCGCATGGATGCGGGCCCTGGGCAAGCAGTGCCCGGGACTCCACTATCTGTGCCTGACAGAGACAGACCTCCGTTCCCTCCCCTATGACTGCATCCCCTCCTCTCTCACCACCTTAGAGCTGAGCTCCTGTGAGATCCCTTCTGGGTGGTTCCGAGTCCCCAAAGTCTCTCTGCCCCAACAGACTTTTCCAAAGATCCAGCATCTCGTCATCAGGAACGTCCCTGCCTTCTCGGACCAGCACCTGCTACACCTCTCCGCCCAAGGCAATCTCAAGACTCTGGTCCTGTCTGAGACCTACCGAGTAAGAGATATAGGGATCAAGGTAGCCGCGCCACATCTTGGAAATCTGGAACACCTCACTTTGAGAGACTGTAGCATTAGCGATTCCGCCTTGCACTTCATTGGGCGCCACTTGAAAGGCCTGCATTCGTTAGACCTCAGGGGATGTTCTTCTCTGACAGATGCTGGCCTCCTTTGCCTGAGCAGCTTGTCCCTCCTGGAGGATGTCTCTCTGGCATCTTGCAACAGGCTGTCTCCAGGAGCCATTCTGGCCTTTTGCCAAGCATTGCCCCAGCTAAGACATCTTGATTTAGACCAAATAGATGAGAAAGAAGCCCACAACATCCAGGCAGGCTTGCCAAGTTGCACAGTGGCCAATACCGTTCCCAGTGTGAAATAACAACCATTAGTGAGCTCTGTCCATGCACGGTGTTGAGAACCAACCTTCAAAAGCAGGAACCTTTCACCTGCTGCAGTACAGACACTTGGGACTTCAGGTTTTAGATCAGGGATTCTCAAGCTGCAGCCCACAGGCCGGATGCAGCCCATGGCACCATTTCATGTCCCCCCAAATGACTTGGGGGCAGGATGAACAGGAGAATTGCACATCTAAAGTAACAGTTGTCAGAACTTACAAGCTTTGATATACCTCTGTTTGATTTCTAAAAAAATAAAAAACAGCCTTTCCACCTGTGAGACAGGGGACCTTTAATGAATGGTCTGAAATCTGTATTCTGAGATAGCTTTTTCCCTTGTAAGATTCAGTGTGCTGCACTTATTAATTTTAAGGACAAAGTTAACAATGTGGTTGTGATTTGGAAGCATGTGATGAATTGTATTTTGTTTTATCTTTTGAATAAAACTTGGATGCAAATGCTCATGGATGCAGCCTTCAGGGTGTACTCTTTATACTCAGATGTTGAAGGTCTCCTTTGCTTGAAAGCCAGTTGTGTCAGACTCTAGGCTGCAGTCCTCATCTCCGTTTCGAGCCAAATAGCCAGCATTGTCTGCATTTAGATGTTCCTGTGATCATGTGCCTGACTAGATGTCGGAGCGTAAGGAACATCAAAGTGGTGCCTATTTATTGACTTGCAATTTCTTGCTTTTGAACTGCTAGGTTGGCAGGAGCTGGGACAGATGATGGGAGCTCACTCTGTCGCACAGCACTTGGGTCTCAAATTGCTGACCTGCCAACCTTCTGGTCATCAAGTTCAGCATCTTAACCACTAAGCAAGTCCCTAGAAGTTGAAACAGGCCTTGTGATGCAAGAGCATATGGGTTTGACAGTAACTTAGGTGCTGGCATCATGCAGTTTGCTTTGGCTATTTGAACATTATGCTGTAGGCTGCAGCTCAATAAGCTTTTCTACTGGCATACTAAGGTCTCTAGGAGTGAACATTAAAAACAAGTGGCAGCTTACAGCCAAGGAAGGCATATGATGTGCCAGTATATGGAAGTTTTTACCTTGACAATTCCCCATCTCTACCTCCTTTAAAAACAGCAACAGAGGAGGTTACATGGAGAAGGAAATGGGAGCAAACAGTGGCTAATCAGGACCCATAAACTTTTTGTATATAACTCTTGAAATAGCCATGCAGGTCTGATGGGAAACCTGAGACATCTAACTTGGGAAGAACAAATGTCTTGAAAGTCCAGGGCAAGCTTTATACTTGAATTTTAACATTGTGGACAAAAGCTGAAAAAATCAAAGAGTAAAGTGTGCTCTTGTTTACTACATAGGTTGCTGCTTTCTGAGAGTAGCTGCATGAAGGTCCTTGTTACAGAATTGTTTGTTATTATTTTAAACTCAAAACCATTAGGCCTCCATGCTGCTGTTTGATTTCTACTATCAACTGACCTTTTAAACTTCATATTTGGTTTCATGTGGAAGTCAGGGAACTGAGAACCCTGGATTCTTGCCAGGTGCATGACAGGTGAGAAATTTAAATACAGTAGGTACAACTTTGCCTATCATAGGGTGGAAATTGTAACTGGATATTCTACCTGTATTTTAGCTGTACTATCAGTGGAACATCAGAGTTATAACTCAACTAGAAAATGCTAGAGTGCACATCACTTGTCTTCTGCTAGGTAAAGTTAGCATAATTCCAGAGCTAAAATCAAAACTAGTGATACCACTGGTGGACTTCCCTCCTCCACTGCCATATCACTGAGATTCCCAGTCTGAAGTATCTGAGAAGTTATCTCGAGCATATTGCCCAGTGGTGGTGAACCTGTGGCACGCGTGCCAGATGTGGCACTCAGAGCCCTCTGTGTGGGCACCCATGCAGTCACCCCAGCACAGAGTTTGCTCTGCCCAGCAGCCCAATGGGAGCACTTCCTCCCTCCCCCCAGCATAGAGTTTGTCCCGCCCCTCTGCCCAGTAGCCCAACAGGAGAGTTTCCTTCCTCCCCTGTTGCTGTGTTGGCACTTTGAGATAAATAAGTGGGTCTTGGATTGCAGTTTGGGCACTTGGTCTCTGAAAGGTTTGCCATCACTGATATAGTCTTTTGGAGGTAAGACGGATTGGCCCAATGGTGTCTATACCACCCCAACCCATCAGGTTAACTTTAATTTATCTGCTTTATTGCATCCCATCCCCAGCATCATAGCTGTCAAGTATCCCTTATTGGCCAGGAAAACCCCTTATTTTTCACTCTTTCCTACCATCATCCCTTATTAATTAGACTGCAAAGCCCTATTGCCGCCATTGGAGGGCAGCACAGGATAAGCATAACTGTCAAGTATCCCGTATTTGCTGGGAAATTTCCCTTATTTCCAAATCCAAAACTTGACAGGTATGCCCAGCATATCTAGCATGAAGTGCATCCTCACATGCAAAACAAGTTGACATCACTGTTAATGAAGCCATGTGTATAGTGACAGGATGCCTCAAACCTACACCAGTTTGGGGTATGTGTGTGGAATCCTCTTGTTGGTATCACTCCACCTAAGATCAGGAGAGAAGTAGCAGGCAGTGGTGGCTACAAATTGTATCTGATAATTTCCTTTTTTCTGAAGCAGGAAAAATGCCATTGGCGTGAATTTTTTTTAGGTGGATCCCAGCTTGCCATGAAGTGACCCACACACTGTGATCTCAGAGCCATCTCCTGCGGCACGTATTAAATGAGACATGCAGGATCTAGCACCAGGACTGCAATGGACTGCCGCAGCCCCGAGGATACTGACAAGCTGTGCCCTCACTACCAGTCCATCTGACGTGGCCTCCTCTGCTTCCATGACTGTTGCAAATCAGAGTTCCTCCTAGGCTCATTTTGCTGTTGGGCCCAATAGGATGGTTTCCAGTGGCATTTTTTCCACTGAGGGGACCATCACCCCACCTAAAGGGCGCTCATCCACCCATAGCCATTGGCCCCTTTAGGGAGTCAGGTTATTTACACTCAGTGTTGAGTCGCTGGCTGTACGGTCTACTTCATTAACTGTAGTGGGATGTCCAGCGAGACAGTCAGCAGTGGACTAGAGTGCTAGCAGTGGACACCGAGAGAACTAAGCAAGAGACTCCCTTGACAAACATTCTTGAGGGGTACACAAGAGCAAAACTAAATTAGAAAATGGAGGAAGGCACTCAATGGACAAGGAATAACAAAGGGGGATATACCCTTCTGTCACTTGGAGGACCCTGAACAACCTGAAGGCCGGAGTGCCTAAATGCAAGACCAACATGCTCAAGTGGGGGCTGCTGGCGGACAACATCACACTGTGTGAATGTGGAGAGATACAGAATCCAGCTCATTTACTGGCCTGCTGGAGACTGCCCGAAACATGCACCGATGAGGACCTAGTTTGGCCAACATCAAAGCCAAGAAAGTGGCTTCACTTTGGCAGTTCTGGGTTTGATCAGGACACAGATGAAGAAGCATCTCCATACTGGAAAGGGGGGAAAATGTGGGGCCACATTACAGCTAAACAAAGATCTCAACTGAAATAAGGTTATTACCCCTGTACCTGCCACTGATATAACTCAGCAGTAGGCTCAAGGGTAACACCTAAATAGCACTTTGCAGCTGGGGTGGGGTAGTGGTGGGAGGATTTTCCCCTTCCAGGTGATGAGAGGTGGTTCCCCTGCCACCAATAATTTCTTCAGCTCCATTGAAGACACAAATATTTGGATGTGGGGATCAATTCTAAATGGTTCCCCTTCCTGTGTTTCACACTCTTAATTACAGTTGTTGAAAGCAGTTAGCTTCCTGACCTGCAATATGGCTCATTTCAAACACACAATTATGATAGACAGTTCATTAGATTTCAGTCTGTTTGGTTGTGTTAGTCCATTTCAACAAGTGTAACAAAACTGAAACAAATATTGGGGTCCCGATTACTGAGGTAGCATGAACACTCATTTTGAAATGTATTTGTTAATCTTAAAGATGCCATAATACTCCTACTTTTTGCATTAGATACAGTTTATGGAGAAGATTAAAGCGGAAGCTTCAGATATTTTTTTTAAAATGGTTTATGCTGATGTATGCAAGCAGTTAACAAGTACTGTAAGTTAAAGTGAAAATGAAGCTAGATGATTGGTTAATTTAATTAAAATAATGTGGCCACACTCCTGTTAGTTAACTTGCCATCATAGCATCTCATTGAAAATCTGGAGTGGAAGCTGAAATAAATGAATGCCCAGTTTTTAAGGATTATAGATTTTAAAGCTGATACTAATGTACCTGAAAACTATCATAGTAGGAGAGAAAGAAGGAAACCTAAAATATTATTTTAAATATTTAGAATGTTACCACTTAGCGTACTAGAAGTTGAATTAAAAATGGAAAATTTTCATAAGCGGTGGAGTTGTGAGCATGCATTGAAATTTTGGCAAATGGTCTTCCACGAGACAAATGAAGTGAAATACTCCCTGGTGGTGATGGGGGTGGTGAAGCAGCAATATTTCACCACCCTCATTTCCTCCGCCAATAACCGCCCAGCCACCCTGTTCCGGGGTAACCAGGTCTCTGCTTAGCGGGGGGGGGGGGGGTTTGCCCAATAGGCAGGGATCGGCTGAGGCTTTTTGCTGATTATCTGGTGGAGAAAATTGCTCAGATTCACTCAGGGATTAATCCTAGCATGGATGGGGAGGGTCCTGTCAGATATAACATCCAAGTGATTCACTCCCCAAGGTTCCATTGTATATTACCCAGACTCCTTCCCTCCTGTATAAAAGACACTTACCTCAGTCCAACTGTCACTCTCGATGATCTCTCTGTTTGAGATGTGTACCTGTGAGAGAAATAAATAAAAGGTATTTCTTGATTACTGCCTCCTGTCATCTATTCGGCTAGACCATCGTAATCTCAACAAATTGGTAGCAGAGGATGGTTGCCAAACTGCAATAAAGAACAAAAACAGGTCAAAAATGACAGAAAGATCAGCGCCAATCTCGAGAGCCTTCTCCTGAAGAATGGCAGCCCAACTGACCCCAAAGCAGGGCCAGCACCGGAATCACCACAGGAGAAGAAATTTAAAACACTCCGAGTGAAGTAACTGGAGAGTCACTGCAGCTGACATCCCCACATCTCTCCACACCTGCTGAATTTGAGTCAAATCAGTGAAAGCAAGAAGATAGAGGGACAGCAGTATTAGCAGCGACAGTGCTCAGAATCATTGACCCATCCATGGGATATGATGACCCCCTCAACGAATTGAGGAATCTGTTACTGCACCCCAGAGACGTGGACACCAGAGGGATCCAAGTAAATCTGGATGATTTTTCATCCCACACCGACAGGGTAAGCCTTTCTCAATTGGGCTTTGGGTCAGTAGAGGTGGGAAAAACAGTCAAGGTGCCATCCCTCAACCGCCCCAGTTTGAATCTCCAGCCAACAAAAATGGCGGAAAGACATCCAATCAGGGGAGAGCATTCAAAATGGCAAGCAGGAAAATACCAAAACCAAGGCCCCAAAACAGATGGGGAACCACAGAATCTAGAGACTAACAGTGCCGGCCGGCCAATTTCAAAAATAATGCAATCAAGCACAATGGAACCCCAACCCTGAACGCGTATGGGAAAACAAGGATGAACCGAACCCCCCACACACTCAATTACCATCAGAAAGAGAAATATCCCTGGCTTTAGACACCCTCACAGCTGCCTTCAGGACTGAGTTTACAATTGCAGAGTTAAAAAACAAAAAGGGTTCGTACCGAGCGGATGCACCCCCAACAATCATCCCCGAAGCAACCCCTTTCCGTCTGCGCTATGGGAACAACTTTCCCACATAAGACCTCTACTTGCTGCAAAACAACCCAGCCATCTTAGATGACCACCCCACTCCCGAATACCTCCAAGCAAGAACTCCAGCTTACCCACGGACCCATTCCGGACCTGAAATGGGAGCCACGGGATGACTGCCAGGCTCCGGAGCCAGATACCTCACCTCAACACGCAGGAGCTCCTTGCTCCTCGACGGCCAGCCAGAAATGAACTTAGCGCATGCACCAGGAGTCAACCATGCGCAGTCCACTTCAATCAACACCAGACAAGCAGAGAGGGTGGGAAATTTAAATTTGACAATCTGTATCCCCATGCCCTATTGCCCTTTCAAGGACACCCCTGGACAGCAGCAACAAAGGTTCATCAGATCTAACTCATCTCTACAGAATGCACTTTCAAACGACTTCCAAAGACTCAGGGTTACAGGTAATAATTTGATCTACTGGGCTCAGCAGATTCAAAGGCTTTTGATGCGGGACAATGCATTGTTTTTAATTTCTGACCCAGCCGAGAGACCATAGTCTCTGGAAGTAGATCATCTGCACTATAGAGCTTTTTATGTGTTGCTGAGTTCCATAGAACCAGCCATTTATTCTGTCATTCCAAATGGTTTGACCATTTCAGAGGTATAGGAAAAATTATGTAATCTGTTCCATAGTGAAAATAGAAGCACCACGAGTAGGATTTCCAGGGAATTCCACTCAGCCAAGCTAAGACCTGGAGCCCGCATGGGTGAACACTTACTAAGGTTAAGTGACTTAAGGTCCCAACTACTTCAGAGAAAGGAGACCATAACTGAGGAAAGCCTGATCAGTGTGATCATAAACTCACTCGATCACAGCTGGGACGGTTTTGTCAGCCAGTTAGACAACTCCAACTACAAGAACTTCTCCCTAGAATCCCTATCTAGTAGACTGATAGTTGAAGATAATCTTAGGAGGGACAGGGCATATTTACATAAGGAAGGCAAGGTAGTAAAAAGGTCGACTTTGTTGATCAAGTGAACACCCTGCCTGGATGTTTTACATGCAGATCAAAGAATCATTTTAAAAGGGATTGTCCCAGAGCCCAAAGGCAAGGCAGAACCAATGAACGTGACCCTTACCACGGAAGAGAATACCAAAACAGGTCTTCCCCTAACCAAAGGTCCAACTACCAAGTTCAAAGCAGAACAACAAAACTAAGAAGGGAGGCTCGGTTTTAACTCAGTTAATGGGTTCAGACATGAAACACCCAAATCAAAAAGGATCAAATTTCGATTCATTCACTAGGGTATCTTTTAAGCAAAAGGTTGCAAACCAAAATTTTGCGCAAGTCATCCTATTCACATACGTAACAACATTCCTTAATGGACTTCTTGCCAGAGCTAAAAGGAACTCCACATCCCAACATGATTTTGAGGTTTCTGCGCATGAAATTGTAAGTAAATTAGCTGGGAAAGGCTACCCTTCTCACATACTGAATAATTCTTTGTGGAAAATTAGTGATACCCCACGAGTTAAGCTTTTTCAAAGAAAAACACGAGGGGGTAAACACAATATTCATTGCTCGTTTGAATTCTCTCCTTTAGCACCTGACATAAAATGCATCATTTACAGACATTGGCAACTTGTTGATCACTTACCTGACTGTAATTCCAAACCCCAGATTGGTTTTAGATGTACCACGTCACTTAGAAAGTTAATAGATGATTTGCCATATCTCTTACCCATTAAAGAGGGTAAAGGTCAAATAAATGTCAATTTTTTTGGTTGGTGATGAAGGTTCAGAAGGGGAGATGGAAGAAGAAAATACTGATGATTTGAAAACTAACAATGAGGGACAAGAAGGAGAGAGGGAAGTGGAATGTTCTGGTTCAGAAACAGAAGGGGTAACTGATAGTACCAAACAAATGTCCATTGGTAAACCACTACATGATAACTGTGCCCACCTATTACATAGAAAATTGGGTCACGTAAACTTCCCAGTTGTTAAAAAAATGCTTGACTGTTCAGAAGGTTTAAAGATAAAAATTTGTGATAATTATTTAGAGTGTGCCGTATGTAAGTGCTCAAAATCCAAGGTCAGCCCACGACCAAGGACTTCTAACAGGAACACTTCACACATATTCCAGCTAATACATATGGACCTAGTGGGTCCACTTGAACATTAATTAGGCTAGAAAAGGTACTTTCTGACAATAGTTGATGATTTCAGCAGATATGGTTTCATATACACATTAAAGCACAAGGGAGAGACCTTCACAAAGTTCAAGGAGTTTTACAAAAGAGTAGAAACCCAACATGAATTCAAGGTAAAACAAATAATGACAGATCGAGGGTCGGAATTTTTATCCAAAGAGTTCAAAAAGTGGGTCGCCAGACATGGCATAATACATTATACCACCTCACCATTCTCTGCATTCCAGAATGGTGTAGCAGAATGCAGAAATGGGGTGCTACAAACAATGGTTAGGTGCATGCTTGAAGACGCAGGGTTAAATCAGTCTTATTGGGGTGAAGCACTCCTGTATTCAAATTACACTTTGAACAGACTTTGTTCAAGTGTAGTTAACAAAACATTATATGAGATGATGTATAAGCGAAAACCCAAACTATCCCATTTGCACATTTTTGGTGTGTTAGCCGATGTTCATGTACCAAAACAGCTAAGGAGAAAGGGCAATAAGGTCACGAGAAAACTAAGGTTTGTTGGTTATGAACCAGGGTCCAAAGCATATAGGTTCATAGACAACCAATGTAAAATAATTGTTTCCAGGTCTGCAAATTTTCATGACAGTGCAAATTGGAGCAAAATACACTCCAATGAGGTCATAACCAGTAAACAGGACCACCCAACGAACCACACAAATGATCCCAAGGAACGCCAAATCAACAACAACAATTGGGATGGGGTACCTTCAGGCACTGAGAATAACATTACCAAAATAGATGATCAGACTGACCTTTCTAAAAATGAAAATACCACAGAACCATTCCCCAAAAGGTCAAACCGATCAAACAAATGCAGCTTGCCCAAAGCCCTGACCGATTATGTAATGGCCATCAATGAACCACCAGTCACTCCCAAAGACTATAGGGAGATATCCACTTTCCCACATGCAGAGCAAGTCAAATGGAAAGAGACTATGGAGAGAGAGATGGACAGTCTCAGAAATTTAAACGTATACATACCCTCTGAAGTTCCGGAACATCAAAAAATAATAGACACCAAGTGGGTTTTTAAGATCAAACCACTAGAGAATGGTAGTACACTTTACAAGGCCAGATTAGTCGCACAAGGTTTTTCACAAACTTTTCCTGATGACTACACTGACACATATTCTCCAACTGTAAGAGCAGAGAGTGTCAAAGCAGCACTGGTCATCGCATCAATTTTAAAAGAAAGTGTTCACCAAGTTGACATGCAGACTGCCTATTTACATGCAGATCTGGACAAAGAGATTTATGTCAGGGCACAGCAGGGGATCGATTACGGTGAAGGAGAGACACGGCTCCTTAACAAAAGTTTATATGGTCTGTGACAATCAGGGAAAAGGTGGTATGATTGACTGCCCAAAACATTGGAACGAATGGGGTTCACCGCCACCACAGCAGACAAATGTGTATTCATTAAAAGGGACCAAGGAAACACAGAAAAAATATTGATTAATGTTGATGACATATTGTACACCGGAAAGAGTAAACACAAATGTTATCTTTTTGCAAAAGGGCTCCAAAAACCCTTCTCCCTGAAAAATTTGGTAAGAGTAGATAAATATTTGGGAGTACATATCACTGAGATTGAAAATGGTTTCGTAGAGTTATTGGAAAGATGTAACATGACAGATGCAAAACCATGTGATACCCCTATGCAGACTGATGTTCTAAAGAACATGTACAATGACGGTGAAGAGTTCAAGGAAAATACCCTGTATAGATCAATAATACTTCAATACATAGCCGGCTGGACCAGGCCAGATATAATTTTATCGGTAAATTTATTATCGAGACATGTAAATAAACAAAATTGGAATGCAATAAAGAGGTTGCTAAGATATTTAAAACACACCATGGATGCCAAACTGTCACTCACCCCAAAGGTATCCACCATCCCGAGGGTTTCTTGTTATGCAGTCTCAGACTGGACTGGTGACACTAAAACAAGAAAAAGCACATCTGGTTATGTATTATACCTAAACGACTGTACTATATACTGATACTGGTAAGCAGAAACTCGTGCCCACCTCCACTACTGAGGCTGAGTATGCATGCCTATCCAAGGCAGCAAATAATCTGATTTGGTTCAATGACCTATTATCCAAAATATGGAAAAGTCTCTCATATCCAATCATAATTCATGAGGACAACAAGGCTGCAATAGAGATATCCAGAGCCGAGGCAGCGGGCCACAGGTCTAGATACACAGATATAAAATTTAAACATATGAGACAATTGTCAGAAAAGAGGTTCATAGAAGCCACCCATTATGAAACTAAAGAACAAATTGCCGATATACTTCCATCTAGTCAACACTCATATCTAACAGAAAAGTTATGTATATATTATATATGTAAATACACCACTTGCATACCTGTCAACCATCCCGTTTTAAAACACAAACATTTACAGAGAGAGAGAGAGAGAGAGAGAGAGAGAGAGAGAAGGCCACAACCAAAGAACTGAACAAGCAAAAAATAATAATTTTGAAACACAAACATTTCCCCCCAAAAGAGCCAACTGTGCAGAAATGCCAAAAAATCACACACACACACACCCAAAATGAGCAAAAAAAATTAAACACAAAAAAACATTGCCACCTCTAATCCCTCCCCCCCAAAATAATTACATCTGTCTACCTGTGCCAAAGAATCAACGAAAAATGATGGAAATTGCTCCAAAACACACCAACTCGCCACTCAATCACTGGGAAACCACTAGGAACCACTGTAGAAATTGCAAAAAAAAACTCACTCCAAAACGGCTCAACACTCTCTCCTTCGCCTCGTGCAACCCACAAGGGGAAGCAGCGCCTACATGCTGCTATTTAAACCCCCCAGGCGCAAGGCAACACGGGAAGAAGGAAACCAGGAAGTGTAGCAAAGTCATCTCCCGCACAACGACGTGATGTCGTTGTGCAGATGGTGACTTTTGAGGAAAAAATGTGTCGTGCGAAAACGTCGTCATTCGAACACGTCATTGTGCGGGGGTCCACTGTACCTGAATGCGCCACTAGCGCATGAAATTTACATGAACATGCCACCGGACTATACCCATTAATTGTCCACCAAGTGCTGGAGGTTACTTAAAAGCCTATATGGCCTTAAGCAAAGTGCCTATGAGTGGAATCAGTGCTTGATTAATCATTTAAATACTCTAGGCTTTACTCAGGCAAAAGCAGATTCCTGCTTACTTACAAAAACTGTTAAGAATGCCATCCATGCTCTATTAATCTTTACAGATGATATTGCTGTTATAATGCCATCATCAGTAGAGTCCCAGCAACTGATCGATAAACTGAGGGAAAGATTCAAGCTGCGGAACCAAGCTCCCATTAGCAACTACTTAGGTATAGAGATTAAAAGATCTGAGAAAGTGTAGGAATCGGGGCCGCTGAGGGCCGTAGGTCCCGGAGGAGACTGATCAAGGAACGATACGAGGCAGTATGGAGGAGGATAAGATCAGTAGTTTATTGAGGAAAAGACATCACCTTTTATAGATCAGAAGGCAAGGTAGAAAAAACCATCACCCGTCAGTGAATCACATCACCTATTTACTCAGGTTAATTGGGAATCTCTCTTGGGGAAGTTAATTAGTGCGGGCAAACATTGACTGAGGAAACATCATTGTTTTGGGCTTAGGAGCTGGGTAAACGTGGCTACTATTTGCGCCGGGGATTTACGCTAAGCTCGTCATGAATGTTTACCTAATTATGTTACAGGAGTTAGCGATCTGTCTACTTGGCAGAGCCTTAGGTCAGGTCAAGGAATTGGGTGAATCAAACCCTATAATTTATCCACCCCCCTTAATTTGGGTGCTCGCAGAGCCCACGGGCCAGGGAGCCTTTCTCACCGAAGTGGCCTCTGCCGGGCCATTCCGTGCCCATTGGGGCACGGGGAAACCACAAGAAAGGATTCACTTTATCCCAGTCCCAGAAAGTGGCCAATATCCTGAAACAGTACAATATGCAAGACTCAAAGCCTATAGGGACTCCAATAACAACCACATTCACCTAGGAGGTTGTAGATAGTCCGATGTTCGATAGACGAATCTATCAGGCCTTAATAGGTAGTCTTAACCATTTAGCACTGTGGACGCGTACGGACATTTCGTTCCCTGTTAATTTGCTGTCGAGACACAGCCAGATTTCAACCGAAAGAGACTGGCAGGCAGCAAAGCGTATTTTGAGATACTTGAAAGGTAACATAACTGCATTTAGAGCCAGGAAAAGAACTAATTTTAGAAGCTTATGCTGATGCTTCATTTGCCTCAGATAAAGAGAGGCGCAAATCCACATCAGGGTTTATAGTACTATTGGGTGGATCTCTAATTGAGTGGAAGTCACTCAAACAACAGCATCTGAGTATTTCTGTCACAGAAGCTGAATTTTCCTTTTTATCTTTGGCGTGTACTGAATTAGTTTGCATGAACTATATAAATTTAAAAATATAAATTTAAAAATTAAATTAAATTAAATTAAAAGATTGCTTCTTTACCTATCCATCAGCATAAATGAGCCGGGAATTGTCTATGAAGACAATCAAGCAGCTATTGCAGCCACCACTAACCCTGCAGTTAGAGGCAGATCGCGCCACACAGATATTAGGTACCAAAATGTCCAGGAAAGCATAAAAGAACGTTTAATCTCTCTGGAATACTGTCCAACCTATCATACCTTAGCAGACCAGTTTACAAAGCCTCAGCCCGCAGAACACCACAGAACCATGTGTACTGCCCTTGGTATCTGAATGTGACCCTCGATTAACAACAAAGTTTGGTTCCCCAAGTCGTGTTGTTACCTGGATTTTGACGTTGTGTGGGTGGAATTTTTCTCGCCCATTTTTGGGTCCCCGCCACCCCTGCCACCTCTGGGAGGCTTGGAAAAGGCGATCCAAGCTGTTTCCGACCCCCATGGTCCTTTCCTGATGCTGCTACAAGCAGAAACCCTGGGGTAAACCCCTTCATCTGCTGCAGGTTTTTGCTTGTAGCAGCATTGGAAAAGGTCCGGTGGGGTCGGAAACAGCTTGGATCGCCTCCCCCCGAGCCTCCGGGAGGTGGCAGGGGTGGGGGTGGGGGACTTGAAAATGGGCGGGAAAAAATTCGCCCATTTTCAGGTCTCCGCCACCCTACCACCTCTGGGAGGCTCAGGGGAGGCGATCCGTGCCTCTGCACACCCCTATGATGCGATCTACCTTTCAAAGCTATAAAATCGCTGCCGGGGGTTCCCTGTTTCCAGCTCTTTGCCTCTCCGGCAGTGTGTAGGAGGCTTGGAGGACCTATTCTGCACTATTCCCGCCTTCCTAGGTGCTCCCTGTGCCATGCAACAGCTGATAATAGTTGTGGCCACCATTTTGAAAAACAAAAAACCCAAACAAAATGGTGGATGCAACTATTATCAGCTTTGCACAGCACAGGGAGCACACAGGAAGGTGAGAATAGTGCAGAATAGGTCCTCACAGCCTCCCACACACTGCTGGGGAGACAGAGAACCAGAAACAGAGACACCCCTCCATGGCGATTTTCCAGCTTGGAAGGTAGGAGATGAAACATGGCCCCTCGAATAACGATGCTACATCATTAACCGACAGATGACTTTGACGCAAAAATGCATCATTAGTCAAAAACAACGTTAATCGAACGTGTCTTTATTCGGGGGTCCACTGTATCTGTATTTGTTCTAATATGTTATATCTGTCACGTTCCATGTATCTTAACAATAGGAGGAGATTGATAGGATTGTGTTGTGTAGCAAAATGTATATTGTATAAGATGCATGTCACTTTAAAAGCTACCTGAGTACAGCACCCAGCTGCAAGCACTGAGTGGGTGACTAAGCACATTTGGATTATAAAGCTAGCATCTCAGGAGCCACACTTTTGTCTGCTAAACTCTGGAAGACTTGACTTTGAATGGCATGACCACGTTGCCAACTTATCTGGAACCAAACTGCATCCTGGATCCTGATTCCAGAAACCCAGCAAGCGGAAACACTGAGCCAGGAGACTCAGGTGTTTCCTCATCTGAGGACTAGGAGACTTTGGACTGGAGCATTGCCAAATGCCAGCCGTGGAGGAGGCTGGAGTCTTCGTTTGCATCCAAGCTAACCAAGGTCTGCCAGTGAGTACATTTTCACAGCTTGTTGAAAACTGACTGTGAGATAACCAAGAGCCCAGCTCTGTATTTGTCTGGGAGATTAACCTTGAGAAACACTATTTGCAAAGACTTGCGACTGCTATTTATTGCTTTGCTTTACAGAGAAGAATCTACTGTTTTTGTTTCTGCCTTATAAACTGATAAGTAACATGCTGAAGTAAAAAGCTTTCTTACTTGCAAAGTGTTAACTGTGTCTTACTGTCGGGGTGTAAGTGAAAACACTGTTTGGGCACCTCTGTTGTTGCCATAAGCCAACTGCTTCACTCTGCTGAATTCGCACTCAGACCTCAATACCTAACAGGCCAGGATACCTAAGAGACTGCATTGTCCCAAGAACGTCTGTCCGTCTTTAGTGTCTTGCATGGAAGACAAAGAAAGAGTCGCAGTGAGGACTAACACAGGTTTATTGTTTGATGATCAGGATGAATATGTGGTAATGGCGGAGGTACATCACGTTATATACAGTAGTACAATACATTTGAATCTTGTTGCACGGTAGCTCATTGGCTGCTACTGGCGTGACGTCGTTCCAAGTCACGCCCCTCTTCCGTAGTTGTTGATAGTGCGGGAGAGTTCCCGCGGCTGCCGGTGATTTGAGGAATGAGAACCATGTGAGTTGAACGCTCGCAGCTGCCCTCTATGGGCAGCTTACTCGCATTCCATAACAGCTGGGCTACATTGTAATTGTGGTCAGGTTACATTCATACATTTCTTAAAGCAACATTGTACATACATAACACCCCTCCCCTAGGATGGGACAAAGTCCCTCAACCATTGTGGTTTGCCGCACATGCGTCTGGGGCGTGCGGCCGCTTGATTTAACACAGGGGAGCCAGGGGCTCCTGGTTCCGTGGAGTCCTGTCCTGCAATGGAAAGGGGGGACTCATTAGTGGCTCGGTGGGGACTCTGCGATAACCTTGCATTGGGGGACGGGAATGGAATGAACAGTTGGGACGTGAACCCCTGCCTACCGCTTGAGGAGCTTGGGGTCTCTCCCAGCACGAATCTCGGGACCGACGAAGAGGCCCTCGTGGCCTCGCCACCCCCTGTTACCTGTCCGGGAGTTCTAGAGACTGTGGTGGGCGGACTCCCCCCTGTTGCCTGTCTTGGGAGTGTTTGTCTCCGGGGAGCTGGAGCTATGGTATATTCTAAAACAAAAGGGCTGGGGGGACTGGACGTACCAGGGGCTGAACTGAAACCCCTCTTCTCGCTAGGACGGGTGGGGGACCACTCCGCGACACCCCCCTGGTACTGCAACTCATAATCAAACTCATCCCTCTCTTCCAAAGTATCCTCCTCTGTGGCTGAGAACCCAGGATATGCATTTGTATCCGCGGATGCCGCCGTGTCTCCCCCTTGGGTAACGCGGGTGGGGGAGGACCCTAACGCTGATTCCCCTTCACTGGTGACTCGCCTTCTGAGTTGGTTGGCGTGCCTTCTCCAGAGTAGACCTGAGCTGGTCTCGACCCTGTAGGATACTGGCCCCGTCTGCTCAATGATCATCCCTGGTACCCACGCTGGCCCCGAGGCCGCGTAGTTCCTGCAGTGAACCGGGTCCCCTACTGAAAAACTTTTGGAGCTCTCTACCCCTATATTTATATTTCTCCCTTCATCCTCCACCCTGGACGGATCCATCCGGTCAAAAAGTGTTACCGGACGCCTCCTCATGAGGAGTTCGGCTGGGGAAAATCCTGAAGCTAAGGGGGTTGTCCTGTAGCAGATGAGGAACTGGTACAGATGAAGGTTCAGCTCACCGGGACCCATGCGCCGCAGTGCGTCTATCGTAGTGCGCACTTGGCGCTCTACCTGACCGTTTGTGGTGGGGTGAAAAGGGGCAGCGGTAATGTGCCTGATGGCGTTTCTTTCCATAAACGTCTTGAACTCTGCAGACATGAAGGTACTAGCGTTATCGCTAACGAGAACGTCTGGCAGGCCGAAACAGGCAAAGACCTTGCACAACTGTTTAATGGTTGCCGCGGAGGAGGTGCTGTTCATGGGGATTACCTCTAACTACTTGGAATAGGAGTCGACTATCAGCAGAAACATGGACCCGCGGAAGGGGCCAGCGAAGTCGACATGAATCCGGGACCATGGCCCGCGGGCTGTGTCCCATTCCCTATGGGGTAGCCGGGACTCCTCGGGGCGAGAGCTCTGGCAGCTCTCGCACGTGCCCACTAAACGTTCTATGTCTGTGTCTATCTGGGGCCACCAAAAGAAACTCCTGGCCAGAGCCTTGGAGCGTACTATTCCCGGGTGACTGGTATGAAGCAGCTTCAGTACCTTAGCCCTTAGTCTCTCTGGGATAACTACCCGCTGGTCCCAGAGTAAGCAGCCCCTTTCCATGGAAAGCTCTACTCTATGTCTGAAAAATGGCTTGAACTGTTCCTCGGGGGGAGTAGTGGGCCACCCTTTCCTAACCCAGGAACTCACTTGGGCCAGCAACTTGTCGGCCGCCGTGGCCTTGGCGAGGTCGGACGGGACGATGGGGGGTGAGTCGAGGGACTCGATCAGCAGGACTTGGTGGTCCTGCTCTACCTCACATGCGGGATCCCCTAAACTAGGGAGGGGTGACCGGGACAGGGCGTCCGCATGGGAGATCTCCTTCCCTGGGCAATAGATTAGGTCATACTGGTAGGCGTTGAGGAAAATGGCCCAATGCAGCATCCTGGGGGATAGAATTTGTGGGGTGGGTTTGCCGGTAGTGAAGATCCCCAGAAGTGGTTTGTGATCCGTCACTACCGTAAACTCGCGGCCGTATAAAAAGTTGTGGAACTTCTTCGTTCCCGCGATTATGGCCAGGGCCTCCCTATCTGTTTGTGCGTAATTGCACTCGGCCTTCGAGAGGGACCTTAAGTAATACGCCACCGGGGCTTCCCGTCCGCTCTCCAACACGTGGCACAGAACCGCCCCCACCCCCACTGGGGACACATCACAGATTAAAACCACTGTTTTTTTCGGATCAAAGTGGGTCAGGACAGCATCCGAGGATAGGAGTGACTTAAGCTCCTTGAACGCTTTCTCCTGCCTGTCCCCCCAACGCCAAGCCGCGTCCTTTTTAAGTAGCGCATGCAGTGGCTCCGCGACCGATGCCTTCCGAGGCAGGAAGGAATGATAGAAATTGAGGAGCCCTAGGAATGACTGCAGCTCCGGTTTCGCGGTGGGGCGAGGGGCATTTTTCACGGCCGCAACCTTGGACTCAGAGGGTTTGATTCCGTCCAGGGTTATCTTAAAACCGAGAAACTCGACCTCCCTCACAAAGAATACACACTTGTCCCTCCTCAGTCGAAGTCCTGCCCTCTCGAACACTGAGAGGACCCCGTCTAGCCTCTTTGCTAATTCTAATTCGCTCCCCGCCGTTATCAACACGTCGTCAAAAGATGGGAGAACGCCTGGAAGCCCCTTTAAAAGGCGTTCCATGAGGGACTGAAAAATTCCGGGGGCCGAATTCACGCCGAACTGAAGGCGCGTAACCTTAAATGCCCCCTTGTGCGTCACGATCATCTGTGCAGCGGCAGCAGCCGGGGTTACAGAGAGCTGCTGATATGCCTGCGCCAGATCTAGCTTGGCAAAACACCTCCCCCCATGTAACGTGGCCAGTAAGTGGCTGACCACGGGCACCGGATATGCATTTGGCCGAATGGCCTTATTGATCGTACATTTATAGTCCGCACAAATCCTGACCTCCCCGTTTGACTTAAGGGCTGTAACAATCGGCGTTTCCCACTCCGCCGAATCAACTGGAACCAAAATCCTCTGCCCCACCAATTTGTCCAGTTCCGCCTCGATCTTGTCCTTGAGGGCGAAGGGTACTCTCCTTGGCTTGAGGCGGATGGGCTGGATTTCTGGGTCCAGCTCAAAGGAAACTGGGGGACCCTTGTACGTCCCAAGCCCCTTCTTGAAAACGTCCGGGTGTGCGTTGCACACGTCCTGCATTGGGTCAGTCTCGATGGCGTTAATGCCGGACAGTTCGATTCCCAGGGGAGCAAACCACTGCGTTCCCAAAAGGCAGCATCTCCCCCCCTTTGAGGACCACTAGGGGCAGTTTCTCAGAGTAATTCTTGAACTTCACCTTGAAGTTCCCCACCCCCAACACTGGGATCCCATTTCCCTGCACGTCCCGTAGGTGTGACTTCATGGCCCGCAGCTTGGGCCGCTTATCTGGGGGAATACGCATAAACTCTTTTTGGGACAGGATGGAATAGGATGACCCCGAGTCTATCTCCATCCTCACTGGGAGCCCCTGTAACAGTACCTCTACGAAAAACGCTGGTGCTCCAGGCCCACGCGGTTCACGCCTTCCTCGCTGTAGTTGGCTGAGACCTTCCTGGTGCCGGCCGCCTTCCATTGGTGTGTCTGGGGATGGCTCGAAACGCCCTTGTCCTCGACTCGCCCGCGCCTGCATACTCTGGCGATGTGTCCTTTTCGGCCGCAATTGTGACACTCGGCCTTTCGGAACGGACACCTCGTGCGGTCGTGGGACGCCCCACAACCGTTGCAGCGGCGGTCTTGCCGTTCGCGGGTCTGCCGCTTCTCTCCTCGTTTCTTGATCCTCTGGATGTCGTCGTCCTCGCTGGAGCAGGAGTCCACCGTTGTGGACGACTCCTCGGATGTTGCTGGTGTGCCGGTGGGCGGCTTGGGGGCCTGCCAGGCCGTCTTCGCTGATGTCCGCCGGGCCGCCTGTACTGGTGACTTGGCCCTTTCGGACGTGGCCCCTCGGGACTTGAACACCCTGACCCCGCTCCTGGCCGCCTCGGCCGCTTGGGCCTCCTGCAGTACCTCGTTGAACATGAGGCGGTAGTCGCGGGTCATCAGCTTCCTCTGGAGCTCCTCGTCCCTCAGACCACACAACATGCGGTCTCGGAGGGCCTGGTCCAGGTCATCCCACTGGCAGTGCACCGCTGCAAGCCTGAGGGCCGCCGCGTAGGCGGACACGGATTCGCCCGGTCGCTAGTCTCGCCTGTGGAACGCGACCCGGGCTGGGAAAATCAAAACGGGAGGCTGGAAATGCTCGCCCAACAACTCCAGAATGCGGTCGATGGGCACCACGTCCACCTTCCGGGGGGCCACCAGGTTCATCAGGATACGCAGCGTGGCCGGCCCCACCTGGGCCAAGAAATGGGAGCGCATCTTCGCATCGTCGTCGACGCCCGCGGCTTCCATCGCGTGCTGAAACTGGCACTCGTACAGTTCCCACTGTTCGGGCTCGCTGACATCGAACTGGTACGGCTTGACCTTGGGATTCGCCATCGTATCCCACCTTCGTCGCCAATTTAGTGTCTTGCACGGAAGACAAAGAAGGAGTCGCAGTGAGGACTAACACAGGTTTATTGTTTGATGATCAGGATGAACATGTGGTAATGGCGGAGGTACATCACGTTATATACAGTAGTACAATACATTTGAATCTTGTTGCACGGTAGCTCATTGGCTGCTACCGGCATGACGTCGTTCCAAGTCACGCCCCTCTTCCGTAGTTGTTGATAGTGCGGGAGAGTTTCCGCGGCTGCCGGTGATTTGAGGAATGAGAACCATGTGAGTTGAACGCTCGCAGCTGCCCTCTATGGGCAGCTTACTCGCGTTCCATAACAGCTGGGCTACATTGTAATTGTGGTCAGGTTACATTCATACATTTCTTAAAGCAACATTGTACATACATAACACCGTCCAACAAGAGTGGACCGGAGGGGCTCTCTAATTGTACCATCGGCTAGAGGGGCTTGTCTCTCTAGCACAAGAAGGAGGGCCTTCTCTGTGTTTGCACCTGCCCTTTGGAACCTCCTGCCAACAGAATTGTGGTTGCAGACGGAATTGCTGCCCTTTAGGAAAGATCTTAAAACCTGGCTGGCGGGGTAGGTGTGGGGCCCTGATGGAAATGTGGCCCCCGCCTGCTGGCTTGTACAATGATTAAGACCCTCCCTCTTTTTATGAATGGGGTGGGTGGGTGGGTTTTGATGGGAAAGGTATTTTTATCTGTTTTATATTTGTTATGTTTTTATTTGTGTATTTATTGTATATTTTGCTTAATTTGCTTTGTGAGCCACCCTGAGTCAGGTTTCCTGAGTGGGTGGCTGTTTTGTATAAAGCTTTATTCTGTTTTAAAAGACAAACTGCGCCAAATCAGAAGAATGAGATGCACACCATTTCTAAAGGTGCGAAATTCAAACAACTGTCAAAGCGAGAAAGGTTGAACTTTGCTTGTCCTCCGGAAGCCCACCTAAATGTATCTTGTTTTGCAATGGTTAAATCACTGTATATATAGAGGCCACCCCTGTACATATTCCCCAGTCGGGTTCATGAGCTGAATAAAGAATCACTGTTGTTAACCCGATACTGCTGGTTAGACAACTTCTTGTGCCGGACTCAACAGCGGCATAGAGGCATGAAAATTAAATTAAATTAAATTAAATTAAATTTAGAAGTACAGTAATACCTCAGATAACGACCAAACTTGGTTCCCCAAGTCTGGTTGATATCCGATGCATGCATC
Source organism: Bradypodion ventrale (assembly GCA_035047345.1). Taxonomy (NCBI): domain Eukaryota; kingdom Metazoa; phylum Chordata; class Lepidosauria; order Squamata; family Chamaeleonidae; genus Bradypodion; species Bradypodion ventrale. Next base: position 179,722,215 of record JAWDJE010000002.1, read on the forward strand.
GGAAATCACTTTAAAAAAAAGAAAGAAAAAGCCGGCTGCCTCTGTCCCTTGCAGCAGCACCTGGGAAGGTTGGGGGATGTCAGAAACAGCATGGATCGGGTCTCCGACCCTCCCAGAGGTGGCAGCTCATCCCCACAAAAAGGACAATGTGATTAAAGAATTAAAGAAGATTTTTAAACAAAATGGCGGCCGCAACTCCCTGCCTCACCGGGGAGTGGAGGCAGGTGAGAACCGCTGCCATCCCCACCCTACGAGCCTTGCCTGCTTGGAGGGCTGAAAAGGGAGCCAACATCGACACAGCCTCCAATGCTCCCTGCCTCGCCCCGGGACCCTCGCCATCAGCCCTGGGGAGTGGAAGCAGGTGGGAGCCACCGCAGACCATCTTTGCTGGCACTTCCCCCCTCCCCATGCCATTGAGGGACTTGGACCTTGGTGGCATGGGTCCATTGCTTCCATTACTTTCCATCTTCGATTTTTTTTGGGTGAGTGGGGTGAGTGCTGGTCGTGACGTATTTTTGTGTTGGTGGGGCGATTTTTGTATATTATTGTATTGTATATTATTTTATACTGTGCTTTTGTATTGATCTGTGATTATAACTATATTGTACCTGTATTTTGCATTGCTGTTTGATAGTTTGTTGGTTGTTATTTATATGTATTATATTGTATTTATTTCACTTTTTTTCTGCTGTCTGCTATGCAGACAGCATGCATTGGTATAAACCGCTTTGAGTCACCTTCGGGCCGAATAAAGCGATATATAAATAAAAAGTGAAAAAAGTGGGGGGGGGACTATTTTCAGCTGTTGTGCAGCCCAGGGATGTCCTAGGAAGGCGGGAATAGCACGGAAAAGGTCCTCCAGCCCTCCCAGAGGCTGCAGGGGAAGCAGAAAACCCGAAAAATGCACCCAACAATGGCAATTTTTTTGGCCCCAAATAGCGTGAAAAGGTAGAAGATCAAACACGATGCATCAGATAACACTATAGGAACGTTGTCTGATGCACCTTTCCCCTCAAAATAGCTGGTCGTTATCAAATTTTGGCGCTATGCGATGCGGTCATTATCCAAGGTATTACTGTACAGAACATATGTCCTAAAATAGGTCTATCAATATATGATAAGGTTCAATGTAACTGGTCAAGTAAAGGACTAATTTGAAAGTTGTTAACGGCAACAAAATTAACTGGACAGCATGCAGAGTGGGAAATTCTCCCAGATGGGTGATACAGAAATGTATTAGATTGTTAAAAATGAGAGTTAAGATATAGAAAATATAATATTATTTTTAATTAAATGAGCAATATGAAGAGGTTTGGGACATTGCTGTTAATGATAAATTAACTTGTAATATAAAAAGTTAAGAGGGGCTATTGAAACAGGATTATTTTAAAGAGATCTGGGGAGAATTTACACTTTATGTTATTAAAGGGAAAAAGGATCAACACCTTTACAAGAAGCAATGCAATTTTGGAAATTAAATAATGATCCATAAAGAAGTAGGAAATTCTGTAACTCTTAGGAGATCTGAAGATAAATAAGTAGCAATTAGTTTACATACCTGTTGTGTTTGAATACAATTTATGCTGTAATGTTTGTGAACTATTTAGGATCATTACGATGCTCCAGTTTGTCTCCTTCTTGGTCTTCTAAATATTGCGGGACTGCATTCCCGCCTAAACTATGTAGTTTGTACAGTTTTCACTCCGGTCCGATAACCTCCAAGTTACCCCTCTCCCTTCCTGCCTCTTCCCGCCAAATGTATCCATTTCTGAGTGTATATATTGAGCAGTGCTGCACCACTGTTCTCCATGTTCTGACTACCCAATAAACGGTTTAGCCCTGTTATGCCGGCTGCTTCGTGTTTCTACCTTTCAACGTGGCTGCTCCAGAGAAATGGCTCCTGTATGAGCGGCAGTTTTGTCATGCCATGGCAGCACAGGACATCGCCGACGAGGACAAGATGCGCTCCTGCTTCTTGTCGCAGTACAGCCTGGTCACTCTTGAACTGGCCACGCACCTCATCTTGCCCAGGGACATCAATACTGTCCCACTGGCTGAAATCTTAGCGGCTCTCTGAACACAGTTCCAGCCGAAGGTGTCCATCTTTCCGGCCCGGATGGCATTCCACAGACGGGATCAACGCCCCGGGGAGTCTGTGGCTGACTACGCCGCAGCGCTGAGACTGGATGCCGCTCCATACCAGTGGGATAACCTGGAAGAGGCGTTGCGGGATCATCTCCTGGCCAGGTTGCAAGATGAGGAGACTCAATGCCGGCTCATGATTAGGGACATCTTGACCTTCAAGTCGTTCCTCCGGGAGGCTCTGGCATCCAAGGCTGCCAGATCGGGCGTCACGTCCTTCAGGCATAGGCCTGCTGCCTCCGGCTCCTCGGAGTCCACCGTGCAGGCCCATCGCTGCTCATCTCCCCACTCCTCCATATCTTCAGCATCGCTAGCGTCCTCCTCCACATCCGGGTCCGGGTCAAGCAACAAGGATGGCGAGGTCTGGAAGGTCCGCAAGAAGGCGGTGGACAAGCAAACCACCGAGAGGGCCCAGCACAGATGTGTCGGTTGTGGAGCAAGGCACGACCGCCATCAGTGCCCCTTCAGGAATGCCAAATGCCATCATTGCGGCAAAAAGGGCCACATCACTAAGGTTTGCAGGCAGTGTGGAGCCACACAGCCGACCAAGCTGGAAGGGTGCACAAGAGTTGAAGATCTCAGCCAACGAGCTGTCCACCTGCTGTCTGTCCAGCATCGCCCACCATTTCTTCACGGAGGTCCAGCTGCATGGCGTTCCGGTCAGGATGGAGGTAGACTCATGGACATCCTACTCCATCCTTCCCCAGAGGGAATTTTTGAGGATTCCCCCCCCCCCCCAAAGCTTCACCTGAAACTTCAGGCTCTGAAGACATCTCTCCATGACGTGCAAGGTTCCCTGATTCCAGTCCTGGGGGTGGGGGATTTCTCCGTTGCTTTCAAAAACATTAAAACTAAACTGCCCCTTGTAGTGGTCAAACGCAGCACAAACTGCTTGCTGGGGGTGCAGTGGTTTGGCCCATTAGGAATTAAACTGTCTGGCATCAATGCCCTCCATGCTGACCCAGTGCAGGACGTCTGTAACACACACACGGCAGTTATTGAAAAAGGTCTAGGACAGTACAGAGGGCCCCCAGTGTCCTTTGATCTTGATCCGGCTGTGCGGCCAATACGCCTCAAACCTCATAGAGTGCCATTTGCTTTAAAGGGCAAACTTGTGGGCCAGGGTTTTTTGGTTCTGGTGGACTCCACAGAGTGGGAGACCCCTATCGTGACTGCTATTAAATCCAATGGGGGAGGTGAGGATTTGCACAGATTATAAATGCACCATTAACAAGGCTATCAGGCCTAATGCTTATCCGGTGCCAGGGGTTAGCCATCTACTGGCTGCTCTACATGGGGGCAAATGCTTTGCCAAATTGGACCTAGCACAAGCCTATCAACAACTACTAGTTACACCTGCTGCTGCGGCAGCACAAACCATTGTCACACACAAGGGGGCTTTCAAGGTAACACACCTTCAGTTTGGGGTGAATACAGCCCCGGGTATTTTTCAGTCACTTGTCGAGCATTTACTGAAGGGTCTCCCTAGGGTCCTCCCATACTTTGATGACGTCCTTATAACCGCTGGGAGTGAATCCGAACTCGCCAGCAGGTTAGATCAGGTGTTGCAGGTTTTCGAAAATGCGGGGTTACACCTTAGGAGGGACAAATGTGTTTTTCTTGCAAGAGAAGTGGAATTCCTTGGGTTTAAGGTCACTCCCGAGGGAGTTAAACCCTCTGATTTAAAGGTTGCTGCTGTCCGCAATGCCCCCCGTCCAAACCCAAAGTCTGAGTTGCAGTCCTTCCTGGGTCTGCTCAACTTTTATCATTCATTCCTGCCAAGGAAGGCTTCTGTGGCGGAGCCGTTACACTGGTTGCTTAAAAAAGATGCAGTCTGGCAGTGGGGACGGGCTCAGGATTGTGCGTTCCGTGAATTAAAAGAGCTTCTTTCATTTGAAGCAGTCTTAACTCACTTCAATCCCAGGAAACCTGTGGTTCTTGTGTGTGGTGCATCACCAGTGGAGGTGGGGGCTGTCCTGTGTCATGTCTTGGAGAATGGGAAAGAAGCCCTGATTGCATTCTATTCAAGGTCCCTATCTAAAACTGAGCGCAACTATGCCCAGACCGACAGGGAGGCTCTGGCCATAGTTGCTGGAACTAAAAAGTTCCACGACTTCCTCTACGGAAGGGAGTTCACCATTGTAACGGACCACAAGCCTTTGTTGGGGATTTTCGTAACTTCCAAACCAACTCCCCAGATTCTTTCCCCCCGCATGTTACATTGGGCCATTTTCTTAAACGCTTATCAGTATACCCTGGTGCACCGTCTGGGTAAGGAAATCAGCCACGCTGATGTGTTATCACAGTCTCCATTGCCAGACCTGGGGGAGGCGGATTGCGAAATTCAGCAGGATGTTTAGGTGCTGTTAATCAAGTCTCTCAACTCACCCCCCCCCCCTTGTGCCTTCCGACATTACTAAGGCAACTGCGTGAGACAAACTCCTGTCCCAGGTAACCTCCTGGGTTAGGAAAGGCTGGCCCACATCTCCTCTTGGTGAGAAGTTTAAAGTGTTCTTTAGGAGATATTTCAAGCTCTCGCTAGAGTGAGGTTACCTTCTATGGGGTCAAAGGGTGGTTGTCCCTACCACACTATGCTCTGAGGTACTGAGGCTTCTACATATTAGTCACCCTGGTATAGTATGCTCAAAGGCTTTGGTCAGGAGTTTTTTCTGGTGGCCCCAGGTAGACCGTGACATTGAGCAATTGGTGGACACTTGTTGGAACTGCCAGAGTTCCCGTCCCAAGGAGTCCCGGCTTCCAGCCAGGGAGTGGAACACTGCCCGTGGTCCGTGGTCAAGGATTCATGTCAATTTCACAGGCCCTTTTCAGGACACGTTTTTCCTACTGGTGGTCGACTCGTTTTCTAAATGGCTGGAGTTAATTCCTATGCCTAGTACCTCTTCTTCAGTCACCATCAAACAACTCCGGAGGTTGTTCAGTTGTGTCAGGTTACCGGACATGCTAGTATCTGATAACGCCACAACGTTCACCTCTGCCGAATTTTAGGCATTTCTGGAGAGGAACACCATTCGGCATATAACTTCTGCCCCTTTCCACCCTGCCACCAACAGTCAGGTGGAACATCAAGTTCGCACTACTAAAGAGGCACTTTGCTACATGGGTCAGGGGGACATAGAGGTACAACTTTGCCAATTCCTTATGTGCTACCAGACAACGCCCCTGGCTTCAGGGCTGTCGCCAGCCGAACTCTTAATGCATAGGAGGCCAGTCTCATTGCTCAACCAGTTGGATCCTTCCAGGATGTAGGACAGGGGTGTTAGTGTTGAAATTGCTCACAAAAAGGTATTTTCTGCCAGGGATCTGGTGCACCGCAGGAACTATGTGGCTGCAGGTCCAGCTTGGATTCCGGGCGTTGTGGTGGAATAAACAGGGCCAGTGTCCTATCATGTCAAAACAGGTACTGGTTTGCTTTGGCAGCGTCACACCGACCAGCTCAGACATAGGGTCACGGAGCTTTCAGAGGTATCCGGTGATTCATCATTTGGTAATTCCACGTTAGGGTCCTCCTCACCCGCTTACTCCCAGGGGGAGACACAGGCGGAGCCTCGGACGATGATTGTGGTTCCTAGCCTTCTAACTCAGGACAGCTCCACTTTCATTGGAGGTCGTCAGCAAGCCCAGAGCATGGAATTCTACCTTTTGAGTTACGGGATCGGGGGGAGTTTGTAGAGTGTTCCCCCACTCATCCAAGCGAGAAGCGGGGTTTTGATTTCTCCCAAGGAACCCCCATCTTGCTGCATTCGAATCTACCTCAACTCCCACCCAAATGAGGCATGCTTGTGTTGAGTCGCCCCCACTCATGATTCTCAAAGGCGGGACTTTTCATGGTATTTTATCCCTCCTGATTCTAGTTTTAATTTCGAGTGATCCCCTACTCCTGCTTCATCTAAACGGGGTTTTGATTTAGTTTGCCCCCCTTCCCGGCTCCAACTCAGAGTCGGATCAATGCTCTCTTAATTCAAATGGGTCAGGTAAAGTCCTATCACTCTATGGAACCAAGTCTACCTCAGACGTCCGAGTTTAGCGAGGTACAAGCGCAACCCAAAAGGGTTTGTAAGCCACCACACTGGCTGAGGAACTTTGTCCCATCCTAGGGGGGAGGAATGTTGTGTTTGAATACATTTTGTGCTATAATGTTTGTGAACTATTTAGTATCATTATGATCCTCCATTTTGTCTCCTTCTTCTTGGTCTTGTAAATATCGCAGGACTGTGTTCCCGCCTAAACTATGTAGTTTGTACAGTTTTCACTCCGGTCCGATAACCTCCAAGTTACACCTCTCCCTTCCTGCCTCTTCCCGCCAAATGTATCCATTTCTGAGTGTATATAATGAGCAGTGCTGCATCACTGTTCTCCATGTTCTGACTACGCAATAAACGGTTTAGCCCTCTTATGCTGACTGCTTCGTGTTTCTACCAGAACATCAAAATACCACTCCATTGCATTTAGTGCACTTTCTGGGCAGTTTACAAGGTAATTAACATTCCCTCCCCCCAACACGCTGGATCCTCATTTTATTGATCTTGAAAGGATGGAAGGCTGAGTCATTCTTAAGCCCGATCAGGATCAAACTCAGAAAGTCAACAATTTGGGCTGCAGTATTACAGTTTTAACCACTGTGCCATCGGGGCACTTATAAATAAGTACCTTCCTAAATTAATAATTAACCATTTCAGTAGAGCAACCCCACAAAATGACAAAGTCCTACTTTCTGAAGCAGTTTCAAAACAGAACAGAAGACTACCCCTTCCTATACACAACTTTCCAAGATGGAGGAAGGCAAGTTTCCAGATGAGTTCCGCCCTTACACCGGTAAAATGTGCTTTTCTCTTTGTGTCATTTTTGCTGAACTAGTTTATGGTGGGAACAATTTACCTTGATGTAACTCTGGAAATTTCAACAGAACACTTTTGCCAAAAACAAACAAACAAAAACTGTTAATTCAGTTCTGGAAAATCTCAAACCTTGACTTTCAGATCTAGAAATCTGTAGATATTGGAGGGGGTGTTGCATACAGAGACAAGCATACGAGGATAACTGAGAATAAAACCTGACACCACTAATGAAAGAAATTATTTTTTGCAACTGCACCTCCCGACAAAAAACAAAAAACAAAATGGCCCAACATATGTAGAGGATTTGTATTCCGAGAAAGTAATATTTCCCGGTAATATAATTAACGGTCAACACCTGCTCTTAGTTTGCTTAGTCTTTAGTTAGCCCTGCGATTCGTAGCAGCAAAGAGCTAAAATTTCTACCATCTCATTCTCCTCTTTCATGTGAAGGAAGAACATTTTCTTTGCAAAGTCAGAAGAACTACTTCCTAATCTATGCACTGCTGGGTGTTTCTTTCTTCCTGGTTCTCACTGGTTTCGTGGTGTGTCTCTCCAAAGGTATGTTTCCCCTACTATGATCTAAATCAGTGTCTCCCAATTTTATTCTGTCATGGAACACTTTACAGATCCTAAAATTTTAACAGAACACTTTGCATTTTGTAAATTGTAATAGAAAGATAGGTTTGGATTTTTCAGTTTTAATAACAAATAGCGTAAATAAGTATAAAAGTTAAAAAAAACATTTATTCCAAAATTTTAGTTATACAAAACAGAACTCTTGAAAATAATTGGTGACTGCTACTCATATCTGAGTATACATTTTCCCTGGAAGTCATTTTCACAGTGGATGGTTGTGTCTCTGATGACTCAATAAACTGATCCTGGCATGAAACATGCGACCACACACATTATACTGAATAGATGGTGGAGGGCATAGCTGAGTTAATTCAATTGTAGATCAAGAGTTATAGATGAACATTTACATGACACTTTAAGGCAGGGGTGCCCAAACTTTTCAGGCTGTGGGCTGGTCACTTGGTTCAGCAGCCCGGTCAAGTGGTTCCTCCCACAAGAAGTGGAAGCAAAATGTGCTTTGCAATCTGTTTTGCAACAGGATGAGATAAATTTTAGGTTGCCATTTTCTCTGCTTAAACTATGGCACCATGCAACAGGCAGAATAGTAAAAGAAAATGAAGGGAACACAGTTGTCATTTGAAGAGTGCAAGACCATTTCAAATTTGAGAATATTGTGAAAGTCCAATGGCAATGGAGGTGTGAATACACAACAGAATCTCCAACATACCTAACAATTGCTCACATTCATGATAAGTTTGAGACACATGGTACTGGGTATGATATTGTTATGTATGTACAATGTTGCTTTAAGAGATGTTGCCTTGAAATGTATGAATGTAACCTGACCACAATTACAATGTAGCCCAGCTGTAAAGGAACGCGAGTTAGCTGTCCATAGGGGGCAGGTGCGAGCGTTCACCTCACATGGTTCACATTCCCCAAATCACCAACAGCCGCGGGAACTTTCCCGCCTCCTCAAAGAACTACAGAAGAGAGGCGTGACCGGGACGATGTCACGCCGGTAGCAGCCAATGAGCTACCGTGCAGCAAGATTTCAAATGTATTGTGTGACTGTATATAATGTGAGGTATCTCCGCCATTACCACATGTTCATACTGACCATCAATGAATAAACCTGTGTTAGTCCTTCCTGCGACTCCTTCTTTGTCTTCCGTGCAAGACACTAAATTGGCGACGAAGGTGGGATAGATGGCGAATCCCAAGGTCAAGCCGTACCAGTTCGATGTCAGCGAGCCCGAACAATGGGAGCTCTACGAGTGCCAGTTTCGGCATGCAATGGAAGCCGCAGGCGTCGACGACGACGCGAAAATGCGCTCCCACTTCCTGGCTCAGGTGGGGCTGGCCACGCTGCGGATCCTGATGACCCTGGTGGCCCCCCAGAAGGTGGACGAGGTACCCATTGACCATATCCTGGAGAGACTGCGTGAGCATTTCCAGCCACCCGTCTCGATATTCCCAGCCCGGGTCGCGTTCCACAGGCGAGACCAGCGACCGGGCGAATCCGTGTCCGCCTACGCGGCGGCCCTCAGGCTTGCAGCGGTGCATTGCCAGTGGGACGACCTGGACCAGGCACTCCGTGACCGCATGCTGTGTGGTTTGAGGGACGAGGAGCTTCAGAGGAGGCTGATGACCCGCGACCATCGCCTCACGTTCAATGAGGTACTGCGGGAGGCCCAAGCAGCCGAGGAGGCCAGGAGTGGAGTCCGGCTGTTCAAGTCCCGAGGGGCCACGTCCGAGAGGGCCTAGTCACCAGTGCAGGCGGCCCGGCGGACACCAGCGAACACGGCCTGGCGGGCCCCCAAGCCGCCCGCCGCCGCACCAACGTCATCCGAGGAGTCGTCCACGACAGCAGACCCCTATTCCAGCGAGGACGACGACGTCCAGAGGATCAAGAAGCGAGGTGAGAAGCGGCAGACCCGTGAATGGCAGGACCGCCGCTGCGACGGTTGTGGGGCGGCCCACGACCGCACGAGGTGCCCATTCCGAAAGGCCGAGTGCCACAACTGCGGCCGAAAAGGGACACATCGCCCTAGTGTGCAGGCGCGGGCGAGTCGAGGACAAAGGCAGCTCCAGCCATCCCCAGATGCACCAACGAAAGGCGGCCGGCACCAGGAAGGTCTCTGCCGGCTACAGCGAGGGAGGCGTGAACCGCGTGGGCCTGGAGCACCGGCGGTTTTTCATAGAGGTACTGTTGCAGGGGGTCCCAGTGAGGATGGAGATAGACTCAGGGTCATCTTATTCCATCCTGTCCCAAAAAGAGTTTATGCGCATTCCCCCAGAGAAGCGGCCCAAACTGCGGGCCATGAGATCCAATCTACGGGACGTACAGGGAAACGGGATCCCGGTGTTGGGGGTGGGGAACTTCAAGGTGAAGTTCAAGAACTACTCCAAGAAACTGCCCCTAGTGATCCTCAAAGGGGGGAGGTGCTGCCTTTTGGGAACACAGTGGTTTGCTCCCCTAGGGATCGAACTGTCCGGCATTAACGCCAACGAGACTGACCCAATGCGGGACATGTGCAACGCACACCGGGATGTTTTCAAGAAGGGGCTCGGGAAATACAAGGGCCCCCCGGTTTCCTTTGAGCTGGACCCAGAAATCCGGCCCATCCGCCTCAAGCCAAGGAGAGTGCCCTTCGCCCTCAAGGACAAGATTGAGGCGGAACTGGACAAATTGGTGGGGCAGGGGATTTTGGTTCCAGTTGATTCGGTGGAGTGGGAAACACCGATTGTTACAGCCCTCAAGTCAAATGGGGAGGTCAGGATTTGTGCGGACTATAAATGTACGATAAATAAGGCCATTCGGCCAAATGCTTACCCAGTGCCTGTGGTCAGCCATTTGCTGGCAATGTTACATGGGGGGAGGTGTTTCGCCAAGCTAGATCTGGCCCAGGCGTACCAGCAGCTCTCTGTAACCCCGGCTGCTGCCGCCGCGCAAATGATCGTAACGCACAAGGGGGCGTTTAAGGTAACGTGCCTTCAGTTTGGCGTGAATTCGGCCCCCGGAATTTTCCAGTCCCTCGTGGAACGCCTTTTAAAGGGGGTTCCAGGCGTCCTCCCCTACTTCGACGACGTGTTGATAACAGCGGGGAGCGAATTAGAGCTAGCAAAGAGGCTAGATGGGGTTCTCTCAGTGTTCGAGAGGGCAGGACTTTGATTGAGGAGGGACAAGTGCGTATTCTTTGCGAGGGAGGTAGAGTTTCTAGGGTTTAAGGTAACCCCGGACGGAATCAAACCCTCCGAGTCCAAGGTAGCGGCCGTGAGAGACGCCCCTCGCCCCACCACGAAACCGGAGCTGCAGTCATTCCTAGGGCTCCTAAATTTCTATCACTCCTTCCTGCCTCGGAAGGCATCGGTCGCGGAGCCACTGCACACGTTACTTAAGAAGGATGCGGTTTGGCGGTGGGGGGGACAAGCAGGAGAGAGCATTCAAAGAGCTTAAGTCACTCCTGTCTTCGGATGCTGTCCTGACCCACTTCGATCCGAAAAAACCAGTGGTGCTAGTCTGTGATGCGTCCCCGGTGGGGGTGGGGGCGGTCCTGTGCCACGTGTTGGAGAGCGGGAGGGAAGCCCCGGTGGCGTACTACTCAAGGTCCCTCTCAAAGGCCGAGCGCAATTACGTGCAAACAGATAGGGAGGCCCTAGCCATAATCGCGGGAACAAAGAAGTTCCACGATTTCCTATACGGCCGCGAGTTTACTGTAGTGACGGATCACAAGCCGCTTCTGGGGATCTTCACTAACGGCAAACCAACCCCGCAAATTCTATCCCCCAGGATGCTGCGTTGGGCAATTTTTCTCAACGCCTACCAATATGAGCTGGTCTATCGCCCAGGGAAGGAGATCTCCCATGCGGACGCTCTGTCCCGATCCCCTCTCCCTAGCTTAGGGGACCCCACATGCGAGGTAGAGCAGGACCACCAAGTCCTGCTGATTGAGTCTCTCGACTCACCCCCAATTGTGCCGGCCGACCTCGCCAAGGCCACGGCGGCCGACAAGATCCTGGCCCAAGTTAGTTCCTGGGTTAGAAAAGGGTGGCCCACCTCTCCCCCCGAGGAACATTTCAAGCCGTTTTTCAGGCGCAGAGTAGAGCTTTTCCTGGAAAGGGGCTGCTTACTCTGGGGCCAGCGGGTGGTGATCCCAGAGAAGCTGAGGGCCAAGGTGCTGAGGCTACTGCACACCAGCCACCCCGGGATCGTGCGCTCCAAGGCTCTGGCCAGGAGTTTCTTTTGGTGGCCCCAGATAGACGGAGACATAGAGCGTTTAGTGAGCACGTGTGAGAGCTGCCAGAGCTCTCGGCCCGAGGAGTCCCGGTTACCCCATAGGGAATGGGATACGGCCCGCGGGCCATGGTCCCGGATACATGTCGACTTCGCTGGCCCTTTCCGCGGGTCCATGTTTCTACTGGTAGTCGACTCCTACTCCAAGTGGTTGGAGGTAATCCCCATGAACAGCACTTCCTCTGCCGCAACCATTAAACAGTTGCGCAAGCTTTTTGCCTGCTTCGGCCTGCCAGACGTCCTTGTGAGCGATAACGCTAGTACCTTCACGTCGGCAGAGTTCAAGACGTTCATGGAGAGGAACGCCGTCAGGCACATAACCGCTGCCCCGTTTCAACCCGCCACAAACGGTCAGGTAGAGCGCCAAGTGCGCACTACGAAAGACGCACTGCGGCGCATGGGTCCCGGTGAGTTGAACCTGCATCTGTGCCAGTTCCTCATCTGCTACAGGACAACCCCCTTAGCATCAGGTTTTTCCCCAGCCGAACTCCTCATGAGGAGGCGTCCGGTAACACTTTTTGACCGGATCGATCCGTCCAGGGTGGAGGATGAAGGGAGAAATATAAGCATAGGGGAGAGAGCTCTAAAAGTTTTTCGGTAGGGGACCCGGTTCACTGCAGGAACTATGCGGCCTCGGGGCCAGCGTGGGTACCAGGGACAATTGTTGAGCAAACGGGGCCGGTATCCTACAGGGTCGAGACGAGTTCAGGTCTACTCTGGAGAAGGCACGCCGACCAACTCCGAAGGCGAGTCACCGGTGAGGGGGAATCAGCGTTAGGGTCCTCCCCCACCCGCATTACCCAAGGGGGAGACACAGAGGAGGATACTTTGAAAGAGAGGGATCAGTTTGACGATGATTATGAGTTGCAGTACCAGGGGTGTGTGGCGGAGTGGTCCCCCACCCGTCCTAGCGAGAAGAGGGGTTTCAGTTCTGCCCCTGGTACTTCCAGTCCCCCTAGCCCTTTTGTTTTAGAGTATACCATAGCTCCTGCTCCCCAGAGACCAACACCCCCAAGACAGGCAACAGGGGTGAGTCCACCCACCACAGTCTCTAGAACGCCCGGACAGGCAGCGGGGGGTGGCGAGGCCACGAGGGCCTCTTCGTCGGTCCCGAGATTTGTACTGGGTGGTCCCCAAACTCCGCAAACGGTAGGCAGGGATTCACTTCCCAACTATTCATTCCATTCCCATCCCCCAATGCAAGGTTACCACAGACGCCACGCCGAGCCACTAATGAGTCCCCCCTTTCCATTGCAGGGCAGGACTCCGCGGAACCAGGAGCCTCCGGGTCCCCTGTGTTAAGTCAAGCGGCCGCACGCCCCAGGCGCACGTGCGGCAAGCCACAATGGTTGAGGGACTTCGTCCCATCCTAGGGGGGAGGGATGTTATGTATGTACAATGTTGCTTTAAGAGATGTTGCCTTGAAATGTATGAATGTAACCTGACCACAATTACAATGTAGCCCAGCTATAAAGGAACGCGAGTTAGCTGTCCATAGGGGGCAGCTGCGAGCGTTCACCTCACATGGTTCACATTCCCCAAATCACCAACAGCCGTGGGAACTTTCCCGCCTCCTCAAAGAACTACAGAAGAGAGGCGTGACCGGGACGATGTCACGCCGGTAGCAGCCAATGAGCTACCGTGCAGCAAGATTCAAATGTATTGTGTGACTGTATATAATGTGAGGTATCTCCGCCATTACCACATGTTCATACTGACCATCAATGAATAAACCTGTGTTAGTCCTTCCTGCGACTCCTTCTTTGTCTTCCGTGCAAGACACTAAAGATATGCCTAAGGGAAGATCCTGGAGGCTACACAAAGCAACAAGTCCTGCTTCCTCTGCTATGATAAGTTTACATGCTCACCACAGAAGTCTACCAAACAATGTGCACATGAGACAGTTGTTAGCAGAGCAATCATATGATGCATTCTTAAAACAGCAAAATGCTGCATACGCATCGATACAAGTGGACACTTTGGTCAATGTTGCTCAAGCAGAAGCTTGTCTTAATCAGAAGTGTCTGGATCAGTATTTCCCAACCTTTAGTTTTTGGACTTCAATTCCCACAAGCCTAATTCAATTCCCCAAAACACTGATCAGCCAATGTACTGACTTAGGCTTCTGGGAATTAAAGTCCCCCTGTGGGATCTAGGCCCCATGTAGGGAACCACTGGTCTTGATGCTGATGGTAACCACTTTGAGCACCTCTTGTAATTGCAGAAGTCAAATGTAGCTTGTAATCATCTTTTGTTATTGGTATATATTGAGTACTGTATTACAATTTTAATACAGTTTTTTTTCCTTTCTTAAAATGTGTATACATTTTTGGCACCATCTAAACAGCAATTGCAGAAGGGTAGCTGCATTTGAAAAAATTCAGACATGTGCACCACTCTTCTTTCTCTGTTTTTCCAGTAGCCACAGTTTCTTCCGAACTCCACAAGATGCACAATGATATTTCAAAGGATCCTTTTGGCCATGATTTCCATTGTAAGTAATATCTATATGCTCCTTTGTAGGAAATGGGACTGCCTTCCTTGTTTCCACAAGGGTTCTGCGCATGCGTAGAAGGATTCTACGCATATGTAGAAGAGTTCTGCGCAGAAGGGGATGCGCAGTAACTACTTTCCCCCCACCATCAAATTATGGGATGGCAGTGGCTCTGGGCTGGAAAGTAAGAAAAGCGGCGCTGGAATACGGGAAATCCCGGCCAATACGGGATACTTGACGGGTATGAATGGGGGTCATTTGAAAAATTAAGTAATCCTCCCTGATACTTCAGATTACAACAGATATAGCTCCCAGTTGTAGATTATTAGAAAATAGAAAGCTTTTGAAACGTGAATCTACAGATGGCTGCTAAGGATATTATGGGTTGACCATGTAACTAATGTAGAAGTGTTGCAGCAGTTGGATAAAGAACAAGAATGGTTTAAGACCATTAAGCAAAGAAAGCTATGGTACCTTGGCCATATCACGAGGAGGAATGACATGAAATATAGAATACTCCACTTCGCAATGCAAGAGAAGATTCTTGGGAAGGGAGGCCCTGGATATAGAGACAAACTTCATGGCTGAAGAACCTGAGAGACTTGTGTGGCATGTCCTCCTTGAAACAACTGTTCCGATGAGTTAATAACCAGAAGACTATTGCCATGATGCTAGCCAATATCTGGAACAGATATGGCATCTGAAGAAGAAGTTGATTTTTACAGGGAGGAAGCCATGCAGCTACCATGAAGATTGCATCTAAATTCAGAAGGGAAAGGGAAACTATAGAGAAGATGGTATCATCACTCCTACTAAATATAAAAAAGCCCAGAGCCTCAGGCCTAGCTGAACTGCCTTGTCTTCACAAATGATACTACTGACCGACCATGACCATATAGTCTTTGGATAGTATTCTGTAACAGGGGTGTGCTCTCTCTGTCTGTCTATTCAGAGTCCAACAGCCGGAGTTCCCAAAATCTGTAGAGCTTCAACCCTCAAATACGTATAGAGACCTGTATTTCACTCATCTAGAGCTGGCCCTATTTTTCAGGCTGCCTGGCATTTTCCAGCCTTGGTTCCTTTGGTTGATAATAATAATTTTAAAAGGAAGCAGTGACGGTTCGTCTTGGGAACAATAGTCTCTCTGTTCTACAGAGTGTCTCCAGAAGACCTATGATCGTTTCTTTTCTTTTTTACATTAACAAGAAGGCCATGCAGTATCAGAGATAGGCCCTCCTCCACGTGGATGAAATGCAGGCATCTGGAAGTGTGGGTTTGTAGGCTTGGAGAATTTGGGGAGTCGAAGTCCAGAAAAATGAAAGTGCTTTGTAATCACTTGTAATTTGACCCCCTGACACTCTTTTGACACTCTTGCCTTGACCTTTTCTTTTCTTAGTGTTCCCATGTGGACCTGATACCAGACAATGGGAATATTCCAATGGGAAATGCTACTATTTCTCCCTGAAGGCAGTTTCCTGGCACCAAGCAAAGGCAGAATGTGAAAAGCAACATTCACAGCTGGTCATCATCAAAAGTTTAGCAGAACAGGTAAAAAGAAGATAGGACATAGACCTGGGTGCCCAAACTATGGCCTGCAGGCTGGATCTGGCCCCTGACACCAATTCGTCTGGCCCATAGTACCTTCCATTCTTTTAAAGCAGAGGTAACGAACCTATAATCCTCCAGGCCAGCTGAACATCATCTTCATCTCAGCCTACAGCCTGTGCCTTTTTGGACTGACCAGAGTTGGAATCTAACAACATCTGGATGTGTTCTTCATCTATAATTTAATGGGCAGTAGATGTCATCTATCTGCTTCTTAAATTCTCTTAGGGAGGAGTAAGAAACTTTTGGCCTTCCACATGGTCAACCTGGCCAGTGGTCAAAGATCGTGAGAGTTACAAAGCTAGAAATCAAAAGAGTTAACAGTTCCCCAATCTAACTGTTGAGGAAAGTCCACGAAGGTATCCTAGTAACGCAAAAGTCCAAAGTGACAGCTCCAGAGTTTTCTAAGTTTTCTAAATTTTCAGAAATGTGAATGACCATCCAAGCTCCTCAATCTCATTTTTAAAAGCAGGATAAGGCAATCAAGGTTATTTAGTGCTTCCACCTATCGGCTCCAGATGGGTCACCACTAGTATAGTACAATTCACATGTACATCTGTCATGAAATAGACCCAGTTCTGAACTGCGCTTTTTCATGAGATTTTGCCCACTAGATTACCTTGTGCTTTGCCCTCTCAAAATGGAGATTGGAGTACGTAGGAGTTGCTGTATGCCACACACCAAAGAGAGAGAAAAGATTGTAGCCTAATTCCAATTGGGTGAGATTCCCCACGTGGGGAGGTTGATATCAAAAGCATAAAACTAGAGTGGGAGAGATTCTCTTTCGCTGTGGAAGTCCAGGGCAAGGGCATCACAGAATGGACCTATGAATACAAGCTGGCCAAAATGGCCTAAACAACTTAAGTTTTCTTATGTTGTATGTATTCTTTAAATGACTACAGAGTCTGATTTTCAATGCTATATTCATTTCTTTAATTCACTCAAATAAACTCCATAAAATATAGATCCTTTGTGTCTATTGAATTGGGATAAAAAGTGGCTGACTAGACCATGCTTGTGGCCACATTTATGCTACCTAAATAGTAATTTAACCTTGTGCACTCACTAGCCAGGAGGAGGAGCCATGTGGGGTCACATGGGAGCCCATAAGGGCCGGGTTGCCCCATCCAGAGGTGATGGACATGGATGGTAAGGAGGCAGAGAGTGATGTGCGGCAGGAAGGCATGATAAGATCTCTAGAAAGAGACTAGCTATTGTGCCCGACCTTGCCGGGCAGGTATGGAGTTTGTGTTGGTGGCAGGGATCCGTCTGGGAAGGCGCTCTCCCACACACACAGTACACACAAACACAACATGCATACATGACACACACCCACACGACTCACAACCCACACCCACACGACTCACAACCCACACCCACAACAGCCACACTCATCACACATGGCACAACACACACGACACCCCTACACTATACACACATTCACACACATATCATATGCTTGACACACAACCCACACCCACCACAGCCACACCCATTGCACACGACACAGCAAACCCACACAACACACACCGACACAGCACACACTGACACAAGACACACCCACACAATATACCCACACACACACTATATATACACGCACAACACACACACAACACACACACAACACAAGCACACACACACCACCTGATACTGCACACCCGACACAACACACTCACGCAAAGCTGCCTCCCCGTTGCCACTACTCCCGCTACCACTGCCCCAGCAGAGTTAGCCCGGCAGTTCGGCTAGGGGCAAAGGAAACGGGGTGGAGAGTCCCGCAACTCGAAGGGTGTCTCCGGTGGGTCTAAAAAGCTGCCTCGCCACCCCCGCCCCCACTGCTGCCCCCGCCACCGCTGCCCCACCCCCAGCTATTTACCTTTGAGTTTTGGGTCTCTCCTCTCGGCCTCCTTCTCCCCCGGCTGACCTACCGGGTGAACTCCACTGGGGCGGTGGCGGCTGGTATGGCAGTGGTGGTGGTGGTGGTGGTGGTGGTGGTGGGGAGGTGGCTTTTTAGTGCCACCGGAGAGACCCTTCATGTTTTGTTGTCTCTCCTCCCCGCCTTCTTCTCCCCCGGCCGAACTGCCGGGTGATCTCCGCTGTTGCTGCTGTTGAGGGGGGAAAGGCGCATGAGGCTTTTTTTTCTGTTGTGCGCGCCGGCTGTCCCACCTCCTCTGTGTTTGCGTCCTCATGCCTGATTGACTGAGGCATGGCACAGAGGATGCTGGGGACCATTTTGTTGTTGTTCCTGATTGTGGAGCGTTGGCCCCACTGTCGGCTTCTGGACCCTTGCTGGGTTGGTCTTTGGGAGGCAAGGTAAGTGTTGACAGCTCATTACGGGATAGTATGGATGGGTGTAGACATGCATTCCAGACACGCACGGCCACATCCCATTTTTATAGGTATAAATTAACATCATGACAGCATCTTTGGCTCAAGTAGAGGTAGTCGCCACTGAACTTGAATCCAAAATTTCATTAATAAAAACCTACTGTCTAAAACAGGGGTGCCCAAACTTTTTGGGCTGTGGGCTGGTCACATAGTTTCTCCTATCAGAAACGGAAGTAAAACACAAATGCCAAAATGCTGCCATAAATCCACCCGCAGGTGTCGTAAACACATTTACGACAGCTGCAGGTGCATTTACGGCAATGTTTTGCACATGCATGTGCACGTTTTACCTGGCTTTCGGAAGCGGTGAGGGCAGCAAGGTCTGGATGATTTGGCACCATGGGCCATAGTTTGGGCACCCCGGTCTAAAATGATACAGCTCCTCTCAGATAAAACAACATCAACAGCAAAAGTAGTAGCCATTTCTCACAGCTCTTTCTGTGAGTTAGCTGAGTAGGCTCGCATAGGACAATATCAGAGAGTAAACAATATGATATGCTTACACAGACTAAGTTGGCTACCACTTCAAACATAGGACAAGATCTTACACAAGATCAAAGCTGTAAGGATGAAGGCCTGATTCATGTCCCTGATACAATAAATTATACCAAGCACAACTTCCAAATCACCACATTTCCAAGCAAGTTCTGTCCAGTATCTCTCCTGAGACCATAGCTTCTTCAGGTGCGTAGGTCTTAAGTAGCTCTTGCCAGTTTGAAAATCCTCCTTCCCCCAGCCTCATTTTAATATATCTAAGAGCTTTTGTTTGGGTAATATATCCAAGAGTAGCCTGACAAATATTTTTGCCATGTTCAGGAATTCCAATTAGCCAGCCAGATATTTCGTTCTATCTATTCTACCACCAATTTCCTTTTTCAAACCGACACTCTAGCATTCTGACACTCTAGCATTCTAGTATATAATGTATGTGCTCAATCCTTATTTGGGCTTTTGGATTTTAAAGTTTAAGAGAGAGAGAGAGAGATTGTTATCCCTTTAGTATGCTGGTATCTCCCTCCTGCCTAATTTTGGCTCCAGTCCTATTGGTACTTACCTCCAGAGCTTGCTTTTAGCAAGGATGGCTTCCAGTGTCCTCTCTCTTTTTATATAATGCAAAGAGGACATTCCCAGCTATTTTCATCTTCATGCCACCACGCCACAGCTGCATTCACTGGATTTTCTCTTTGCAGAATTTCTTACAGACCCATACCAGGAACGAGCGGTTTTGGATTGGCCTCCATGACCAACCCGCCGAAGGAGAATGGAAATGGTTGGATGGTAGCGATTATACAACAGGCTTCACGTAAGCATTGGTGAACCCCTTTAAGATAATAAGACATATACTCCTAGGGCAGTAGTGGTGAACCTTTTAGAGACCGAGTGCCCAAACTGCAACCCAAAACCCACTTATTTATCACAAAGTGCCAACACAGCAACAGGGGAGGAAGGAAATGCTCTCATTGGGCTGCTGGGCAGAGGGATGGGGAGAACTCTGTGCTGGGGGGAGGGAGGAAGCGCTCCCATTGGGCTGCTGGGCAGAGGGATTGGGTGAACTCTGTTCTGGGGTGACTGCACAGGTACCCACAGAGAGGGCTCAAAGTGTCACCTCTGGCACCCATGCCATAGGTTCGCCACCACTGTCCTAGGGACTCATGTACAACTCTTTGTGAATGCATTTTCAAAGAAGATCATCCATGCCCTTGGACTCGGGTGCAATTTGTGATTAGCAATCTGCACCATTCTTGAATGGTCTAGGTCTGCGTAATTAAGTATAATGTTTTTATTTTATAACTGGGCAATTTCATTGAAATGCATTGAAAGGGAATGTTAATCAATCAGATCTAGGAAACAATGATTTAGGCTTCCTGATGTTTATACAAATAGGTTTAATATCTCTTATTTATTGGAGACATCTTGCTCTCATTGCAGGAACTGGAAGACAGGTGAACCAAACAGTTATCAGGGCATTGATGAAGATTGTGGCCAACTTTGGATCAATGGAGAATGGAATGATTTCACCTGCAGGTCTAACAGCTATTACGTCTGTGAGAAACCTTCGCCAAAGAAACCTACAGCTGCACCAAAGAGGACCTAACCATTTACTATGGTCTTCCCAGAAGGTCTGAGAAAATGTGAATGGCTACAAGATTCACACCGGAGCAGATGAAGCCAGAAGAACATCTAAGTTGCTTAGGAAAAGATGTTTTGTTTTGTTTAAACATTTCCAACAGATTTTATTTTATTTTAAAATCTAGTCTCTTTTTCTTTTAGGCAGCAGGTTTGAGAAGTGGTCAGTCATTAATGTCAGATAACTGGGCAAATCTGTAGATAAATCAAAAGAAGTCACATCTGGTATCATTTCCTAAGCAGCCATTCCCTGCAATTCAATGTAATAAATACTGACTTCTCCTGTGCAAAGTTTTTTTTAAAAGGATTCATGAGATCAAGTTTTCAAAAAGGCATTTTAAATACAAAAATAGTACATAAATGCTGTTGCTAAAATTACTGAACTTTGTGAAAATTGTTGCTATGTGCAATTCAAGATGCTCACAATGTAGGGTGACCCTAATAAATTATTTGACATTCAAAGAATGATTTTTATAATTGCCACCTTAGTAAATTTCCATAGCCAAGAAGGGATCTGAACCCAAGTCTTATGAATCCTAATCCAAACCTAGATCCACAATGTCTTATTGTCTCTATTACATACACTGAACTATACCTACCTCACACACAAACATTTCTTGGGGGCATTTCATATTTGTGTGATAATAGCAGTGCCCACCATAGGGAAGGAATGAAGTTCTCTGATGGGGTGCGGTACCCCACGGGGTGCGGTACCATCAGTACGCGGATGATACTCAGCTGTACATCTCGGCCCGTGGGGACCCCAGTGATGCTGTTGAAATCCTATCCGGATGCCTGGAGGCCATTGGGGTCTGGATGGGGGCCAATGGGCTTCGGCTGAATCCCAGCAAGACAGAGTGGCTGTGGATAAGGGGCCCCGTGTTATCCAGGGAGTTACCACCTTTGGTACTGGATGGGGCTGTTTTGCCCCAGACAGACCCAGTGCGCAACTTGGGGGTTCTTCTGGACTCGCGGCTGCTGCTGGAAGAACAAGTGGCGGCTGTGGCCAGGAGGGCTTTTGCCCAACTTCGGGTGATTCGCCAATTGCGCACACTCCTGGACCGGGGCTCCTTGCTTATGGTCACCCATGCTCTGGTTACTTCCCGACTAGACTACTGTAATGCGCTCTACATGGGGCTGCCCTTGACGACCATTCGGAGGCTGCAGCTGGTCCAGAATGCGGCGGCCCGGGTGGTAATGGGGTGTGGGCGATATGCCCATGCCTCTCCGCTACTCCGGGAGCTGCACTGGTTACCAGTTTGTCTCCGGGTGCAATTTAAGGTGCTGGTTTTGACCTTTAAAGCCCTATATGGCAGGGGGCCAGGATACCTTAGAGACCGCATCATCCCAAGAGTGTCTGCCCGTCCAACTAGAGCGGACCGGAGGGGTTCTCTAATAGTGCCACCAACGAGGGATGCACATTTGTCTAGCACCCAAAGGAGGGCCTTCTCCGTGTCCGCACCAACTCTCTGGAACCTCCTGCCAATAGACCTAAGACTCCAAAGTGAATTGCTGCCCTTCAGGAAAGGAGTAAAGACCTGGCTGGCAGGGCAGGTGTGGGGCCCGAATGGGACTATGGTGCCCGCCTGCTGGCTTGTATAAGAACTCTCTCTTCTTCCTTTTTATAGTGGATGGGATGGGTGGGTGGGATATAGGGGTTTTTAAAGGGGGTGGGTTGGGGTTTTTATAATGTTTTTATGTATTTTGTGCATTGTTGTGATGCCGCCCTGAGTCGGGTTTGCCTGAGCGGGCGGCATATACAAATTTGACTAATAAATAAATAAATAAATAAAAATTAGAATCTAACCATTAGATGTTAGGGCAGCCTCCCTCTGGTCTTGATGCCTTATTATAACATAGCCCTAA
Source organism: Bradypodion ventrale (assembly GCA_035047345.1). Taxonomy (NCBI): domain Eukaryota; kingdom Metazoa; phylum Chordata; class Lepidosauria; order Squamata; family Chamaeleonidae; genus Bradypodion; species Bradypodion ventrale. The sequence goes on from JAWDJE010000002.1 coordinate 179,744,566, forward strand.
TTAGATTCTTTGAAATCAATTAGACTGACATTGCTTGGGACTAACAAATCCCCTTCAACTCTGCAGGCCTACTTTAGGTAGGACTATAGTTGAATGTAGCCCCAAAGTTCCATTAAGCACTCACTATGAATGCTCACCATTGAAGCTTAGAAACGAGCTCTCCAACAGCACTCTCATGTTCCTGAAATACCTGCTGCAGAAAGAAAAATTATCTAGGCCAGATCTCACAGACACTGAATGAATACCATCCAGAAAAACAAAACTTTGGATCCTATTCGTGTGACAAGAGAAGAGAAGGACGTGTCATTGTGTGATGGTGCTGACAGAATGGCCAGCTCACCTATACATGATGAGGCCAAGACCAGAGTAATAGCAGGGGGACAAAACCACAGCATGCTGGAAAACAACCCTAGTGTTCACCAGTTAGGGCAGGGGTGCCCAAACTATGGCCCGGGGGCCGGATCCAGCCCCTGGTGCCAATTCATCCGGCCTACAAAGCTCTCGTCTCTCCTGGAAGCGGAAGTAAAATGCGCCCACATGGGCACGTTTTACTTTTGCTTCCAGGAGTGACGGGGGCTTTGTAGGCTGGATGAATTGGTGTCAGGGGCTGGATCCAGCCCCCAGGACATAGTGACCGGCTCCCTGAACCATGTGACCAGTCCACGGCCTGAAAGGTTTGGGCACCCCTGAGTTAGGGACTCTGCAGGTGTCACTTGTATTCCATAGTCTCAAAGGCAGAACCAAGAAACCCACAGTGAAGGAGCATGCCTCCAACATATACCCTTATCTATTATATTCACAGAGAGCATGCATGACTAGATGGCACATATACTCTCCCCAATCCATCAACCTCCATCTGCATGCCCAGCAATAGTCCTGCCACTGGCAGCCCCATTACAGTGTCAGGAAGAAGAGAGCAATACTACTTCAGATAGTGGTTTGGGAAGCAAGGCAGAAAGTCTGTCTTGGAGCATGGCTCTTCTTTACACACACACACACACACACACACACACACACACACACACACAGATATATATATATATATATATATATATATATATATATATATATATATATATATATATATATATATATATATATATATATATATATATATATATATATATATATATATATATATATATATATATATATATATATATATATATATATATATATATATATATATCTGTGTGTGTGTGTGTGTGTGTGTGTGTGTGTGTGTGTGTGTGTGTGTGTGACCCCATTCCCAACAGCTAAACTCACCTGCATGGATGTGTGTATATAAAGGCCTCCTCTCCAGGCACCTCCATCCTCCACCATCCTCCTCAGCCCTCCAAGCTCTGTGCCCATTGTGTCCACAATACCATCTATCCATCTCATCTTTGGACGCCCCCTTCTTCTCTTGCCCTCCACCTTTCCCATCATCAAGGCCTTCTCAAGTGAGTCCTCCCTTCTCATTTGATGTCCAAAGTACTTTAGCTTCATCTTCACTATTTGTCCTTCCAATGAACAGTCAGGATTGATTTCTTCCAGTATTAACCTATTTGTTCTCTTTGCTGTCCAAGGGACTCTCAGGACTCTCCTCCAACACCACATCTCAAAGGTATCTATTCTTCTGCACTCAGCCTTCCTAATAGTCCAGCTCTCACACCCATACATTACCACTGGGAATACCATTGCTTTGACTATGCGAATTTTTGTTTTCAAGGTGATGTCTCTGCTTTTCACTATATTCCCCAGGTATCTCATAGCTTGTCTCCCCATAATCAGTCGTCTTTTTATTTCATGGCTACAGTCGCCATCTGCAGTGATCTTAGATCCCAGAAAAGTAAAATCTGTCACTGCTTCTACAATGGTCCATGGGGTCGCAAAGGGTCGGAATTGACTGTGCGACTGAACAACAAAGCTACTTCTAAGAGAAGGAAGAAGGAGTGGTAGAACAACACAGCTGAGATCACACAGAGTTTACATTCACATTGGGCAAAACACTGAGAGCAGGAAAGATGAAGTGCTGTTGTTATAGTTGCACATTGCAGCAAGAATCTCCAACCCTTTGGTCATTGAGCACATTTGAGATTTCTGAGCAGGTTTCATTAGTTGTGCTACCAGAGGGGAGAACATCCAAAAATGGCTGCGGAGTTGCGCATAGCACCCATTTAATAGACGGGCAAACAGCAACCATTAAATTAGGAGCAACTTGCCCAACAGCTTGGCTACTTGTCAGGAGTGGGATCTGAACCCCCAAACACAAACCCACTCTGTTGAACAAACAGTTCTCTCTCTGGTTACTGCTGCCACGCAAAACACACACTCTGCAAGGTAATTTAGCTGTCTCAAAATGTAGAAGGGTGAGGGGGCTTGGCAATTCTTCTCCACAGAGATGTCCAAAAGCAACACATTGCTGACCTGAGCATCACAATACCTGCTCTGTAGTGGCACTCCCAAGTTGGGATATTCCCAGGAGTATTGGTAAATCTTGTAGCGGTTCACATTTTCTCACAGCTTTGGGAAGAGCATAGTAAATGGTTAGGTCTTCTTTGGTACAGCCATGGGTTTGTTTGGCAAAGGTTTCTCACAGATATAATGCTACCTAGGTATTTAAGTTCTCAGAAGAAAAGCTGAGGAACTGCAACTCCTTTCTGTGAACCCTGAAAGAAGTTTCTCTCCATCCCTGCATTGGTGAGAATTTTTTGATGTGTAAAACAACCCAATATGCACAATAAATAACCAATTATGTGCAAAACTGGCAAAGGTTTGAACACTAATGATCTTGTAGAGTTCTACATCTTGCTCTTTTTTAGTGGTTTTTAGTGGTAGTAGGAATTTTTCAAGAGTGAGAAAATGTAAGACTTGTTTTTAAAGACAAAGCCATCCCACTGTGAAAGTGCCCTCTCTACTTAGTTTCCCAGCAGCAGAGTTCCCCCTTGTGTACAAATCATGGGTCCAGAAAAATAAAACTCCACAACACATACCCTATCATTTGGGTTATATATCTTTATGTGGAGTTTATGTATCAATAATAGTGTCAAAGGGAATTTCACCAGAAATTAAAATCTTAGCAACAGAAGTAGGCATGGATACTGTCATTGAATTCAACAGAACGAATATTTCATATGCGGGCCTGAATCTAATGTGAAATTGTGCTGTCATCAGAAGCATGGCCTTAGGTATAAGTTAAGGTAAAGGTAAAGGTCGCCCTTGCTTGAAAGTCAGTTGTATCCAACTCTAGGGTTCAGTGCTCATCTCTATTTCTATGTAATAAAACGTCCCATCTGAGGCAAAATAAAAATTGAATCTTCATTTATTATCTCAGAATAACCAAAAATACTTAATTCAGTGTACGGAAATCAATTTCATAAAGTTGAGTTATTCATACTTCATAACTTCATAACTTCAAAACACAATTATCTTCAAAAGACACAACCACACCGACACCGTTCCGGTAAATCGGTATTTCGGTACTTCATGAAAGGTGTGTGTAATCTAAATGATAGGAGGATACAGAAAATAATTGTCAATTATAGCGGTAACATAGTAATAATTATAACAATTCTTAATAATGCAACATAGAGTTTGAATCCCTTAAGATACATAACCAAAGCAGGTACAAAACTCACAATTTACCATTTTATAAATAAACAATACTAATAAATACCTTGTAATACGCATCGTAACAGCCTCTAAAGTAAATTCTTTTAGTGCTATAGACGTTAATTATGGTCATACAAGCAGTGATATTTAACTGTAGCTAAAAGGGAGTCAGGTGGTACCAATAGAGCACAGTAAGAACATCCAAAATCAGGTCTTAAAGAGAGAGAACATTCACAAAACACTAACTGGAAATTAACAACAGTCCCGTTACAAAAAGTATGACATGTCATTTTCAGAGTTGAGTCCGTGCGGTTCCATGGAATTAAATCTATGAATAAAATATGCTTCTTGTTGCAACAGTCTCTTTTTTGTATCTATTCTTGTAAAGGGTTTTGGTTTAATTACATCTAGAACTACAAATCAAATCTGATCTTCAGTGTGACGATGTTGAGTAAAATGTGACACAAGAGGAGCATTAGGAGACTGAGTGTGTATGCGGAAACGGTGCTCACATATCCATGTTTTCAGAGATGTAGAGGATTGGCCAGTGTAATTCTTACCACAAGGGCAAGAAATCATGTAGACGGTATTGACCGAATTTCAATTACTAAGAAAATTCAAAACATGTCGTAAAGAGCAATCAGGAATAGTCACCTCCTTAGTCTCTATAGAGAACCTGCACACGGAACAACCCCCACATTTAAAATGTCCTGTGATAATACTGGAAACATCAGGACGCAGCAGAACATCAGTATGGGTAAGAATGTTACTCAGTGAGCTAGTTTTCCGAAATGCTATCCTGGGTTTGTTCTCACACCCTGGGATATCCTGTACCAAATTCCAATACTTATGGACAATCTTTTTAATATCCATTGCCCGGGGAGAAAAATCGATAGACCAATTGAGTGGGGAACCCCGAGAAGACTGTGTTTTTGTGCTAACATTTGAGATCTAGGAGTGGTACATGCTTTATCAAACGATCGTTTAAGAATATCCTCGGGATAACCCCTATTTCTCAAATCACGCTGGACTGCTCTAGAAGAATACAGAAAATCTTGTTCCAAAGTCGAATTCCTCCTGGTTCTAGTAAGCAAACTGAAGGGAATGTTACCCTTTAAATGATATGGGTGGAAGGAGGAAAAATGGAGGTAGGTGTTGCGATTTGTGCTCTTTTTAAACAATTTCATATTTAATTTCTGATGTTGAATGTAAACTGAGAGATCCAAAAATGAAACCATGTGAGTGCTGAAACTATGAGAAAACTTCAAGTTAACATTTGCACTATTAAGCCAAGACACAAATTGTAAAATACAGTCAGAATTATCAAAAAGAAAAAACAAATCATCTATGTATCTTTTATATGTGAGCATGTGATCAAAGTATGGGTTTGAAGCTAGGTTCATAATGAATTCTTCTTCGAACTTAATCTATACCTATAAATCCAAGGGTTAACCATTGGAACTTGCTATATGTTTCTGCACCCGTCCATCCTATCCCGTACTGAGCCTCCTGCACTCGCCCGAACCTGGTCCAGAGGTTAACGCCGGGTTGAGAAATGCGCCAGTGGGGCAAGAGCCCCACAAATGTGAAAAAAAGAAAAAACTTCACTTCCCAACATTCTCTGTGCCGTGCCATGCCACAGCCAATCAGGCTGAGAGGAGCAAGCGAAAAGAACGTTGGGAAACGCGGCGCAGCCAATTAAAATCAAGCCGCAGAAGAAAAAACTGCCGCAAGAACACAAACGAAAAATGAAAAACTACAAAGTCCCAGCATCCTGCGTGCCGTGAGCACGCAGAACGCTGAGAAAGCCGGCGTGTGAAAAATAAAATTACAAAATGCAATGGGAGCGCAAGTCCCCAGCAGACAGATGCAGCGCCTCACAGCCTCACAAAACAAAAAAGCCACAAAACCCCACTGCAAGACACCTGCTGGCCTTCTATCCTGGAGCAAGGGGAGAAAAGGGACTCCCTCTCCTCCACGCTACCCCGCCGAAGACACGGCAAGACCACCGCCCGCCTCAAGGAAAGTTGAGCCAGGGTGGAAAAAAACCAAAAACAGGCAGCAGTTCATCAGGGGAGCACCCTCCCCGGCAAATGACTGGCTGCTGCCTTTGTACTTCCAATGGAGGTAATACAAAAGCAGCAGCCAGCAATCCGCAAGGAAGAGCACCACCCCTTACGGATCGCTGCCTGCCGATCTCCGGTTAGGTAAGCTGGGAGAGAAAGGAGACAGAGTGGAGATAACCATCGTCAGACAGAGATAGCTCCTTTGCCTCCTTCTCCCCCAACCTACCTAACAAACCTTACCAGCCAGGGGAAGAACGGGCTGACTGCCTCCCCCTCCTTTTCCCCATTGCTGCATCGAAACCAAAATTCGAAGCAGCAGTGGGGAAAAGAGGAACTGACAGGCAGCCCATTCTTCATGCAAACCTACACACCAACAACAAACACCAAAATTAATAAAAATTAATAAAACAAAAATAAATAAATAATTTAAAAAACCATTATAAACAAAAATGTAAACCACAAAATATACAAACAAAAACATCCACAATACCACAAAAGCACAGACAAAACACCTAACTACAACACGAAAATACCTAACTCTAACAACACAACAACCACAAATAACACAAATAAACAACAACAAAATAACAAAAATAAACAACACCAGAAATAAACAAACCAATTACACAAATCTAAAGCCCAACCAAACCACAAAAGAACAAACAGAAACACCTCCCAGCCCACCACCACAAAAACAAAACAAAGAAAAACCCCAGCACGTCCTCCCTCCACGAGATCCGAACAGAAATGAAGAAACAAAGACTACTTACCGGAAGAAGCTTCACCTAGAGGCCAGGAGTGAAAAAACATGTGAAACAAAAACAAAACCACTAACAGCCCCACCTGCAGGACAGAATAGTAAAAACAACTCAAAAACAATAAAGCCCACCTAGAGGCCACAAGAGTAAAAACAAATCAAACAAATAACAATACATCAAAAGTTTACACAAATAACAAACATATGCTACATAAAAAAAATTATAGCATCCTCTGTTGATTTTTAACTCAAAAACAAAACCCACCCAAAAAAGAGAAACACAAATTAAAACAGCCCAGCAACGCTGGGCAAACTATGCTAGTCATGTATAAGTTAGTGGTGGATGGAGCAAGAGAACAGTCCATAGCCACACAGCTGATTTGTAAATAAAACTTATCACCAAAATCTGAAAAAAAGTGCTCAAAAACAATATCAAGTAAATCAAGTAGAAAGTGAGTAGGAGGATGCAGAGAATCACGTGAGTCAAGTGTGTAGGCTATGATAGATCTGGCTTCATCAAGAGGTACGTTAGTATAAAGAGAAGACACATCACAAGTTAATAAACACCCCCCTTCCGGAACAGAAAATCCCTCCAAAGAATTAATGAAATGTGTGGAATCCCTCACGAAAGAAGCAATCTTGCATGTGAACGGGTTAAGAAAATGATCTAAGTATTTTGATAGAGGCTCAAGCGATGAATTATTCCTGGATACAATGGGTCTGCCAGGTGGGAAATTACCAGAAACCTTGTGCACTTTAGGTAAAAGGTAGAAGACAGGGACTCTTGGAAATTTATTGAAAAGGAACTGACTAGTTTTTTCAGAAATATAATTGAGGGACAAACCCTCCAATAATACTGTCCTAATAATCGATTGAACTTTGGCTGTAGGATCTGAATGAATCTTCTTGCAAAAAGAACTATTGGAGAGTTGTCTGTCTGCTTCCTTACGATAGTCATCCCTATTCATTACCACAATTCCCCCACCCTTATCTGCAGGTTTAATGACGATTGTTTTGTCATGTGATAGACGATCGAGAGCTTGTCTCTCCTTGACGGAAAGGTTCCAAAATGTCTGAACTGGTTCCTGTTCTAATTTAGCTATTTCCCTCATGATAAGTTTGCCAAAAACCTCAATGTTGGCATTCTCAATAGGAGGAATAAATGTAGATTTGGATCTGAAAAGATCTACATGCTGTGAATCCATACCCCTATAAAAGGCTTTAAGTTTTAGAAGTCTTAGAAGTTTGAAAATGTCCTTCCTAGTTTCAAACGTCCGATAATGGGGAGTGGGGACAAAGCTTAAACTAAGTGACAATACCTTCATCTGGTCGTTGTCTAATCGCCGTGATGACAAGTTGAAAACTATGTTTTCTTCCTCGATCTGACGTTTCTGGGTCATCTCTATTTCTAGTCAAAAGAGCCAGTGCTGTCTGCGTTTGCAGATGTTTCCATGGACATGTGGCAGGCATGCCCCAATACCTGAGTGCACGGAATGCTGTTTACCTTCCAATCAAAATGGTATCTATTTATCTACTTGCAATTTCTTGCTTATAAATTACAGCACTGCTAACTCAACTTCAGCCATGATAGCAGGTTGCAATCCAAGTTACCTGGAAAACACCCCATTTGGGAGATGCTAACATGCTATCACTATGAAGACATCTACTTCTGAATCCCAGTTGCTCTGCTGATCAAGTGCCAATATATGTCAATATTATGTAACCCAACCTGTATATATTATAATTGAATTGTTAAATGTGTGTGTAAGAATGAATGGGATGTATTATTTGCATGAGGCAACATGCATAACCAATCAGATTGTGCCTAGGTGCCTAGAGGGTTTATCAGTCAGGGAAGGTGTTACTGATACTTTCTTGAGTTGGTCTACAGTTTCAGCTCATCTTCTGTCAGTTAGATTAATATGCTGTAACATCAGTTATTGATCTGCAACAGTTGGTTAGGAAGATGTTAGGAAGCTAAATGTCTGTAATTTTAAGAAAATGTTATAAAAAGTCCATCAAGCACAAACCAAATCTATACCAAGTCAAACGGTCAAATATTGTTACCTAACTCTTCAACATGTTTTTAATTAAATGTTCTTAAAGTTTACTATGACCGATTGGTTGTTTTACTCTCTTGTATTATTCATAATCTCTGTTTTCTTTTCCTTTTTATTAATTAATGTGTTAACTTATTCATGCTATTAACCATGTGCAGACTCACAATAGTGTGTTATGGCTGGCAAGATGGGGTGCCAGCATGACAGCAGTGGGGCCATAGCTGTCATGTGGATGGCACATCTTGTCTTCCACTGGCACAACAGGGTTTCTGCAATCTTTTAAAGCCCTTTAGCTAGGGTAATTAGAATACAAAATTAGAAGTAAAGCTTAGAAAAGTTACTTTTCAGGAGTTTATTCATTTATTTATCATTTGTTACAGACCTACGGCAGCTCAGTGGTTAAGAAGCTCTCTTTGTTAGTTGGACTGCTGGCAAGTCGGCAGTTCAAGACCTGGGTTCTGCATAATGGTTTGAGCGCCTGTATCTGTCCCAGCTCCTGCCAACCTAGCAGTTTGAAAGCAAGAAATTGCAAGTAGATAAATAGGGACCACTTCGGTGGGAAAAAAATCTTGGGGACATGAAAGGAGCCTCATTGGGGCATCCCCAGAGCGGAGTTTCTCCAGAAAAAATCCTTTCAACTCAGAATAATTTCTGACACAAAATTATTATTATTATTCAATATGGATTTATTTCATTTCAGTTGTATCTCACCTTCCTCCCAATTCAGAAATACAAAACCCAAAGGTTAGGCTGTGCCTCCCCCTCAAACCCTTATATTTCCAAGTTCTGATTAAGGTATTATTCTTGTATTTTTATGACTGAATATCTGACTTGTCTAAAAAATATTTGAAGCAGTGTATCATCAGAGCAAGCTTCAGATTAAAAAACAGTATGTAGATAATAAAAACAAAAATCAATAAAGGAGTCCTCGGGAATATTTGTTCATTGAAATACAAAGTACATGCAGACTAAACCAACAAGAACTATTGATTTTCACTTGGTTCACCTTCTAATCTTGATGATGGCCAGCATCTGGAAACATCTGGAAACTCATAAACAGGTAAGTATCTCCATCTGATCTGGAAGTCTTCATTCCTTGCTTTTATGAGGGCTCAATTATAGTATCCAACTTTCCACTGATTTTGTGACTCTTGCTGTGAAAATACTTGTGACAACGCAACAAAACAGATAGGAAGCATCTATTTATAACTTTATCCTGGAAGGTAGGCAGTTGTTAACTGCCCCCTTTTACGATATCCTACCTTTTAAGTTAGTTGTAAACCGAGAGTGGGAAATCTTTTCCACCTTTGGACTGAACTCAAAATTGGGAAGGATTGGGATGTGCCTTCCTGAAATGGACAGAGAAAAGAGGATGGGGTGGTGAGCAAAGCAAAATGGGCACAAATGTGTGGGGGTTTTTTGGTTTTTTTTACAAATTTCTTACGACCTCCTATGATCTTAACACACTTTCCTTAACATCTAATAACCTTTGCGGATTCCACATGCCCAATTGGCATAGAACCTTGGCAGAGGTTAAACCAGTCGAGCAGACTCCTGGCCACTGGCCCTTGCCAGTATGGAAAACGGGGGGTGGGGGGTGGATTAATAATCAGAGGGTTAATTCACCCACATCTGACCTGACCAGCGATCCTGCTGAGAGAAGCAGATCACTAACCTCCGTTACCTATTAGGCAATTACTGACTCACAGAAGAGCCTAATCCTTGGTGCAAATAGAAGCCATATTTACTCTGGCGTAAGCCTCAGACAATGGTTTTCCTCTGTCAGTGTTTGCCTTAGTTAATTAACTTCCCCAAGAGAGGTTCTCAATTAACCCGGGTAAATGGGTGATGTGATTTTCTGTCAGATGACCATTCTACCATGCGCAGCCTTGAACATAATATATACTGATGATTTTCCCTCAATAAATCACTGGTCTTCGCTCCATCTTGCCTCGTGTCGTTCCTTTGACCAGTCTCCTCCGGGACCCCAACGGCCATCCTAGCGGCCCCGATTCCTACATCTGGTCACCCCGAGACGTGATCTACTTGAGAGTAAGCGATCACACGGTCCGGTTCTGCGCTTGAACCGCGTCCGATCGTCCCGGAGGACAGCGCGGCAGCCCGGTCGGTAAGCCAGCCGATCGGGAAGACGGCCCAAGTGGCGAGGCATTACAGAAGAGGCATCCTACAGCTTGCTCCCGACTTTCGCGGCGGCTTGCAGCACGTAAAAACGCGTTCCGCTCAGGGTCGGCTGTGAACCCCTGACAGCGCAGAGGCCACCGAGGGCCCGTGGTGGGAGACCACGCTCCGAGCTCTACCCAGAGAATCGTCGCCAAGACCTATTACCTTGCCCAAAGATGCGTCGCTCGTCCCGAGGAGGAATCTTCGGAGACCCTCGCAGGTAATATGGGGACTTGCCCTCAGCGGCAACATCCATCCGCTAGCCAAAGAACTCATGAGGAAGAGTTCAGAATCCTGGCCAGGGTATTTCAGTTACGCTTTCACAGTGGAGAGCTAGCGAGACTTTTGGTGTACCTAAGGGAACACTGCCTGCTTTACCCAGAAGTAGGTACGTTACCCCTTCAGCTCTGGGATCAGATAGGAGACTGCATTCAGCAACCCCCGAAAGCTCCAGAGGGCATAATTCGCACATGGAGCAAATGTAGGAAACTCTCAGTAGAGGATGACCCAGTCCGGATAGAGACCCAGAAACCCCCAGCGCAGTCACAACCATCAGCCCCAAGGAGTCTCTATCCGTCATTTCAGCTTAAGCAGGGCAGGGTAGGGAGCATTCCCTCAGTGACAGCTGCAGACGTCACTAAAGGAATTCATGGCATGAGAGGCCTTGGCGCTTCTCTGACAGTTAAAAGTCCCCTGCCAATTAAGAACATTCAGCGCATGGGTGAGGAAGATCCATTCACGGGGAAATTGCCAGTGGCACAATTAGCTAGCGCCCAACTGCTGTGCTCAGCCTATCTGAAGGCAGACACACGTTCAGGCAGGGCTGCTCAGCGCCCACTGCTCACGGAAATCCGCACGGCCCCTGGCCACGCAGGGCTCCAGAGCAGACCCATTACCACACTCAGGCGCAGAGCATTGCCAAAACCCCAAGGCGCCTGCTTCCAGTGTGGTAAAATGAGACACCTTAGAAGAGAAAGCCAATCTAGACCAGGCAGATCTTCAAAAGGTTGTCTTAACGCCCAATGGCCATGCTGGCATGTATCTGGCCCAGGCTAGAAAGGAGGCAGCCATCGCCCTGGCTATGCCAGAAGAACCATCCCAGCAATAGTACCCCGAGTTCCCCCAGGGCACAGGCAGAACCTACTTGTCTCACCCTGGGAGTAGCCCGGAGAAACTCGCCCCTAAGTAGAAGCACCCAGATGGTTGTAAATAGCCAGCTGTGTATAAGTCATCTCCTCATGTGTAGGATAGAACGCTGCAGAACAGGGGAGGAATGTGCGAATGCGTAAATAAATGTGTGTATGTGTGGTGCACCACTGAATGTATGACTGCAAGAACTGTGTATGATTGCAAAAGCCTTGTCTCTATGACCACAGTATGACTGAAAAAGTGTTCCTTGTGTGTAACTGCATGGTAATGTCACTGTGAAAATATGTGTTAAACAGTTTGCACTCTGCTCATGGGCAAGAACTATTTAAAGTTTGAGAAAGCATGATGAACAAAACCCTTTGCCTTGCCTGCTTAGCAGCTTAAGGGCGGCGAAAGCAGGAGGGGGGGGAAAATCCTAACCTACAATAGGGCAGGGTGACCCCCCTTCTTCCCTTGAGACTTTTTTCTTTGTCAAAGGATTAAGCCACTCTTGGAAACCGGTTTTGCAATCCTTGCCACTCAGGAAAACAGATTTTTCTTTTCAGAAGCGCGATCTGAAAACTAAAATCACTTCTATGAGTTTTCCTCACTAAATCATAAACTATGGGGCCCCTCCCTACGTCTGTGTTCCTCAAACCCCCATCTCTGTGTTTTAAGGTTTTTTGAATGTCTCTTAGCGTCTTGAAGTCACGTATCTCACTAGGAGTGAGAGAATTGCATTGTCTTCATGTGTGTACTGTGTTATCATCTTGTAACCTAGGTGCTCAACCTTTTAAAGTCAGGGGCCAAGTTCCGGGGCCTCAGGCAGCTCTGGGGGTCCGGACAGTCATCCTGCCCTTCCTTCGCCACACAGCCCTTCTTGGCTTGGTGTGGGTAGTGGCAGAGCAACGTGGGCCGCTTCTGGCCCACTTGCCCACATCTGGCCGCAGGTTGAGAATCGTTCTAACTCTCCTTCATTCTCTTAGGAAAGATACTGTTCTGGTATTTTGACTTTAATCTGTGCAAAGTAACTCACTCATTGTACCCCTTTCACAGGAAAAAGCACGCAAACATTCTTGCGCTCTATATATTCAGAAAATGCTTACCGTTTTACAGGAACAAAACTCCTATCCAGGCCTTAATAGTAACCAATTTATTTATTTCTACAGCCTTAAATTGCTTCCTTTCACAGGCTCCAGAGTTAATTACTGATAGGGATTTCTTAACAGGAGGACCCGGTTGTCTTAGTTACCTGACCTAATCTGATCTCGTTATGATAAGAGTTGTTGCATTCTCCTTGTGCTAACTTCTGACTTGTCTTTCCTCCTTTCCTCCTTTCGCCAGTGGAACTCCCTGCTGGAAATGTTTAACTTGTGTGTCTTTTCATTTTTGTGTATTATTTCCTTACAGCTGGTACGTCATAGTTGGCTTGTTTTTGATAAGTCTTAGTCGGTCATTTTAAGTATGGCACCTGGCCCACAGCACCCTCTCTAGTGAGCAGACACATTTTGCAAACTCCAGAGCACAGAGGAAGGATTAGTCCCTGAGCTCCTGAGCATGTGCAGAGTGCCACCCATTAGCCAGGACTGCCTAGGACCATTTTTAAGAGTGCAGTCAGGTCACACCTTTCAATCAGATACAGGCATTTTTAGGCCACCCCTTCCCTTTTTGCTGCTAGTCTAAGCACAGGCAAAAGGCTAAGCCAGCATCTGGCACCCTTCTCACAGGAGCACCAGAATCGCTCCAGTGAAAGTGTGCACGCACACCATGAATGGATGTGCGCCAGGGGGCCTTCATGAGAAATTTACCCAAGGGAAGCCTGGCGCTTCATGCGCCAAGGTTTGCCATTATACCCCAGACTCGTCTCGCTTCAAACGCAGACAATTACTGACTCACAGAAGAGCCTAATCCTTGGTACAAATAGAAGCCATATTTACTCTGGCGTAAGCCTCAGACAATGGTTTTCCTCTGTCAGTGTTTGCCTTAGTTAATTAACTTCCCCAAGAGAGGTTCTCAATTAACCCGGGTAAATGGGTGATGTGATTTTCTGTCAGATGACCATTCTACCATGCGCAACCTTGAACATAATATATACTGATGATTTTCCCTCAATAAATCACTGGTCTTCGCTCCATCTTGCCTCGTGTCGTTCCTTTGACCAGTCTCCTCCGGGACCCCAACGGCCGTCCTAGCGGCCCCGATTCCTACAAACCTTAAAGTCACTAGAGTTGGAGGTTGGCATAACATCCTTCCTATCACTCTTAAACAAATACCATTGCAGTCTCACACTCAGAAACCTACTACACTATTTCTCACCCTTATGAAACCAGTATCAACCCCCTTTTCAGAAACAAAAATCCCACGATTGGAAGTAACTGCTTGCAAGTAACTTAGCTACTATCACCAGTTACAAGTAATTTGGTTGTTACCTTTGATAACAAACCATGTGACTAACAGGTACAATGTTATTTCTTATTTGTAGCTAATAACACTTACATTACTGAAGTGTACAAAGTACACTTAGATTGCTCTCTAAGATTACTTTTTTAAGGCATTTTGATGAGATTTTTTCAGGTTTGGTACCATTTTATGGCCAGGAAACTATTCTTTAGTTTTATCTTTAAGTATTTCCAAGGTGCATTATAAGAATTGGTTACTAGAGGGAACTAGACAGTATTTCCTGGAATCTTTTTCAGTGCGATTGCAACAACTTAAATCATCATTATATGAATAGTTAATGGTGCCAACATGTGCAGCCTTGCTAGATGACAATAATCAGGGTTGTAGTCCAACACTTCTGCTTTATTTTAGAGGAGGGGTGTCTGGAAGTTGTGGAAGGCTAGCCTACCTGCAGGATGGAAATGAGCTCCCGTCTTCATCCCAGCTCCTGCCAACCTAGCAGTTCGAAAGCAAGAAATTGCAAGTAGATAAATAGGGACCACTTCGGTGGGAAGGTAACAGCGTTCCGTGCGCTCCGGTGTCTAGTCATGCCTGCCACATGACCACGGAAATGTCTGCAGAAGCAGACAGCGCTGGCTCTTCGGCTTAGAAACAGAGATGAGCACTGCACCCTAGAGTCGGATACGACTGGCTTTCGAGCAAAGGAAACCTTTACCTTTACCTATCTAGTCAATAAAATTTTGAGCATGGAAAAATTTATAAGCAAAGTGCCTAAGTACTTGGTTTGAAGCAGAGTTCAAAAGCCTGGTGGCCTGCAGGTAGGGGAGAGAGGATGTGGTCTGTTCCACCATTGCCAGTTACACATTAACTGGTCTTGTGGAAAAAACAAGAGAAACTTCAAAGGTCCCTGTGTTAGAAAGTCAAGACCAGCAAGAAAAGACCTCTGTGGTGTGGGGGATCTTCCAAGGCTCATCCATCCTACCTCTGCAAGATGGAGGAGGAGGAAACATGTCAAGAGTACTTTAGAACTTATAAAGGTAAAAATTTACTTCTTCTTCCTCTTCTTCTTGTCTTTTGGATCTGGGATTAAACATTATCACATTTGTTTGTTTGTTTATATTTATATATCACCCATCTGGGTAGTTTTCCACAACAGGAGGTGTACAACATTTAAAATTTTACAAATCAAACAACAAACAACTAACATAAGGATTTGTTTTACACACACAGAAAAACCCACTCTACATCTAAGGGCAGGTTTTAAATTTTAGAAAACTTAGCAGAGCCACGTAATAAAGCACTGTGGAGGGTGTGGGGGAAGGAACTTCTGTTAACCCCGGGGGCTAAATTTTATTTGAGATAAATTCTTGAGGGCCTCACCACAGTGGTGGGTAGGTTCAAAGTGGTGGTGGGAGGGAGAGAGAATAGATGAAAGAGAAATACCAGCACCTAATAGCTTAAAATTCTTTCTGCCAACCAGTAAGCCTTAAGCGATTCATTTCAACTTTAAGAACATGGGCAAAAGCATTCAAAACCTGGGAAGCCACCCAACAACATTGTGGTGGAGGGGGATTGCCATCCATTGTCAACTGCAACTGGTATTCGAGTTATGCATTTTTTCCTGAAACAGGAAAAATGCCATTGGTGTGAATTTGTTTAAGGTGGATCGCAGCTTGCCATGAAGTGATCCACACACTACGATCACGGAGCCATATCCTGCAGCACACATGAAATGAGACAAGCAGGATTTAACACTGGGACTGAAATGGATTGCCGCAGCCTTGAGGATATGGACAAGGTGCGCTTTCATAGCCAGTCCATCTGGCATGGCCTCTTCCACCTCCATGACTGTTGCGAACCAGAGTTCCTCCTCCACTCATTTTGCCATTGGGCCCAATATGATGGTTTCCAGTGGCATTTCCTCCACTGAGGGGGCCATCACCCCACCTAAAGGGGCTCATCCACAAGTAGCTGTTGGCCCCTTTAGGAGTCAGGTTATTTATCACCACCTGACACTCAGCGTTGAGTCGCTAGCTGCACAGTCTTCTCCATTACCGTAGCGAGATGTCCAGCCAGACATAGGCAAACTTGTAATTGTAAAATACACATGCAAAAACCAGTTCTGTTTTCTACAAGTTGTTCATAATTTCTTGTGGATTTCCCTGATGCCTGGCATTTTTCAAGTCTGTGAAAATCTAAGAGGTAACTAGAAATACCACCAGTGGGGATTCAGTAGGTTCGCCCCAGTTCACCAGAACCGGTAGCAGGAATTCTGGCTGGCCCCGCCCATCCAAGTTTTGAAATAAAGTAGATGAGCTCCCGTCTCCATTCCAGCTCCTGCCAACCTAGCAGTTCGAAAGCAAGAAATTGCAAGTAGAGAAATAGGGACCACTTCGGTGGGAAGGTAAACAGCGTTCCGTGTGTTCCAGTGTCTAGTCAAGCCTGCCACATGACCACAGAAACGTCTGCGGAGGCAGACAGCGCTGGCTCTTCAGCTTAGAAACAGAGATGAGCACTGCACCCTAGAGTCGGATACGACTGGCTTTCAAGCAAGGGAAACCTTTACCTTAGTCCTCATTCGGGTGCAATGCAGGGCTTTTCCCCTGGCCATGCCCACCATACCACACCCACAGAGTAGGTAGTAAAAAAATTGAATCCCAGCACTGAACCTCACCCATTGTGCACCTAGAGGATGACTTGAATAGGTACAATTGAATATTTCAACCCACAGCAGCCAAATTAGGCAAGAATTGTTTCCTGAGTGTGGTTGTCCCTGCTGTAGGGCTAATATGGTCCTCTATCTGAAAAGCTTTCCAAGCCATGTACATGAAAGATAGGAAATAATAAGGAAGGAGGGCAGGAGCATTGAGCCCATCACTGCTTTCTGCAGAATGACCATTCACAAAGGTCATCACGTCAAGTGCCGCTCCAGAAAATACGGGAACTGCTCCGGCCCGGGTGCACATGTGCAGGAAAAACTCCATTGCGCATGCGCAGAACCCCTTTGCTTATGCACAGAACATGTTTGTGCATGTGCAGATGGGTTCTGCGCATGCGCGCGTGCACAGTAACCCCTTTCCCCGCCCTTCTAAATATGGGACAGCACTGGGAAAGGGGAGGAATGCGCGCCAAAATACGGGATTTCCCGGCCAATCCGGGATACTTGACAGGTATGATCACTATTTATGAGGTATCTATCTTCAGAGCTATTGGTTGGAAGTTTGATTCCCCACTGTGTCTCTTGAGAGAAGACCCAGCCTGTGTGACCCTCAGTGGTTTTACTATTCAGATCCAGTAATGCACTGCTGCATGTTCTGTCAGGTTCTGCAGAACCGGTAGCGGAAATTCCCCCCGGCCACACTCACTTGGTTGGCCACACCCACCTCCATAGCCCATAATGCAGGATGTTTGGCCCCGCCCACAGATTTTGCCAGCCCACAGAGTAGGTAGTAAATTTTTTTGCAGTGCATCACTGTTTGGGTCACAATAAGTCAGAATGGACTTAATAACACACAATTATTACTATTATTAACCCTTTCTAACATGGCCTCTCTACATACACACATTGCATTCAAATCAGTGTCTTCATTTGCTCTTATCATTGACAAGGTTTTAGGCAATGTGTAAGCGACCACCCCACTCCTCAACTGATCTGGGCTACAAAAACTGGGCTGTAACTACGCCCCAGGCAGGAAATAACCCCCTTGCTGATTGGGTGACCATAAACAGTCTGTGAGGTTTAGTTACGTTGCCTCATTTGTAAAATACTGATGCAATTCCTGGTGCAAGTTTTTGCTGTTATCACTTTTATTGTCACCATCCCTCTTTCTTTTTCTTTTTCCCAAAGAAAGAAATTGGCTACACCACACCAAGAGTCCTAACTTCATCATCTATATACTCCTAGCTGTCTCTTTATTGCTGAGTACTATTTTCTTGATCGTGGCAGTTTCCAAAGGTACTTACTTCCCTCCCCCAAGTCCCTGTGTATTGTCTGAAAGATTTCACCTAGCATGGAAGAGATTTCTTGCCTTTAAGTCTGTGTACAGAGAGGGGTCAATGTATTTTATTTATTTAATACCTTTCCTTTTAAAAATGTCTTGATTAACTGGTTTATTTATTTGAAAAATTTTCTATATTGCTCTCTAGGCAAAATGTCACTTAGGTGGGTTAAACATAAAGCAGTCAGTCCAGAATTAGTCAAAAGCCAGAACAGAACATGTGTTTGTAATTTTTTTAATGGCACCAAAAGGAGCAATTTAGGCTGAAAACATACCAGAACAATATTTTAGACATCTAGGCTGTTGGAATGAATATTGTAGGGTCTGCCTACTTAGGAAAAATTTACAATTCCAGCTATTAGAATGTTGTTCTTATGGATGTTTTGTGGCTCACTGCACCAACTTTATCTAGTGGCATGTGTGTTGTGAATCTGATTGATATATCGTAATCAGAAACTGTCATTCCAGACTGTTCTGTTTTGTTCTGTTTGGTTTGGGCGCACTAAAGGGTTAATGAAAGAGTAGTATTTGATACATTTGATGTCTTAAATGTTGTTATGGAATGGAGGATTTTTGGAAATATGAAATATCAAATGTAATTTACAGGCATGTCTATGCTACTGTGACGTTGAGAAACTGGCCAGGGGCAAGATGCAAAAAGATTTTCACATTTTGCAGTTGAAGCATAGACTAGTAGACTAAAACATAGACTCCATTCATCAGATGCTCAAGTTTCCTGATGGTTTTCATATTGTGTGTGGTTGTTGTTGTTTTTAGATTATTCTTCATCCACCTACTCACACCCTGACTGCCAAAATAAAGTATGCAGACTTGGGAAAATTATGCAAGTTATGACAGCTGCAGAATTCCAGTTTGGTGTAATTAGATTGCCCAAATATTCCAGCCTGGAATATTGCTAAGGTTTTAGGTAAACAGGGTCACCTTGAAGTATGGTATGTCATTTGGTGTGATCCTTTCATCTACATGCAAGGATTGAGCAGGTCACACCACAAGCAACAATCTAGATAGAACTTCTTTCCCTTTAAAAGGAAAAGAGGGAAATGCAAACACACCCACCCATCTCCTCAAGCTACTGATTGATCTGGAGAAATGGCAAGTTTTCTTCCAGCTCCCCATGGAGGGGAAGAGAAATGAAGCTTTCAATTTCTTTTTAATTGTTCCTAACTAACAGAGCACTAAATGCCTTAAAGATCTTTTAAAACACTCTCTTTCAAAGCATTGCTGAAGCATTAATAAAAGTTAAAAATATTATAAGAATAAAAAACTTTTTTTTCCTCTCCACAGGAGAGGGGGAAGGAAACTTTCCATTTCTCAAGATGGGTAAAGACTTGTAAATAGGATCTAGACTTGTAAATAAATAGGATTTGGGACAGAACTAACTGAGTGTCTCTGAGCTTAAGGAGGATTTTAAAACAGTAACACTCAAGATTTAAAAGGAAGTGAAAGTGGTGGTCATAAAGGGGTAGGAAGTGAAGGGTACTGTAAAAATGAATTAAAGAAGGATATATGAAAAGGAAATGAAGTCAAATGAGGATTATGAACAGATTGCTCAATTGAAAAAGTTTTCGAGATGTAACAATACAAAAGCTTTTATGAAATGGTTAAAGGTTACAGTCTGGCCAGGTTATCCTGTTATGGTAATAGAGTAGACCATACTGCCAGTGACCCAACGCCGAGTGTCAGGCGGTGGTTAACTAAACTGACAACCCTGAGGACTAACGGCTTTGGTGCCAAAGTCCACAGGGAAGGGTGATGATCCCCAAGTGGATTAATCCCCACTTGAATCCATCTTGATGAAGGGCAGCAGCTTCATCCATACTGGCCTGGGGCCGATGAGGACTTTGTGTGCCAAAAGAGCTCAGGACCAGAAAGTGACCCATGGAACTGGATCAGTGGTATGAGTGTCATGCTGCGATGCCATAGGCAGATGAAAGGCCACTGCATTATATTCTCAGGACAGTCGTCATGCCTGAAGGCCATGAGGATCGCCAAGATTCAGATTCAGATACAGCAGAACAACAAGAAAATAAGGTTAAGCATTCAAGCTTCTGAAAAAAAACTGGGTGAGAGAGGAAATTGAAAGAATACACTGCATGGGATATAAAAGAGGTTCAAAGTCAGCTCAAAGAGAATTTGGAATTTTTACCAAAAATATTTTAAAGAATATTAGGGAACAAGCTTGTTACTGAAGTATAAAATATAAAAATCTTCCTTGATACGTGTTTTGAGACTCTCAGCTGGTGATGTCAAATGGCAACAGCAACGCACATGTTATGTACTGTAAGAAAGAGATTCATTTCAGCTGGGGTTATACATTGTTTCATACCTGTCAATTGCGGCTCTGGACAATACGGGACCTGCGCAAAACAGTTCTGCGCATGTTTGTTCTACGCATGCATAGAAACCTTCTACGCATGCATAGAACGGACCTGAGCAGAACAGTTCTGTGCAGGTTACTTCTATGCATCCCATTCTGCACAGAAGGGTTCTACGCATGTGTAGAAGGGTTCTACGCATGCGTAGCAGGGTTCTACGCACTCATAGAAAGGGTCTACGCACGTGTAGAAAGGACCTGCGCAGAAGGGATGTGCAGCAACTACTTTCCCCCCGCAGCCAAATTACGGGGTAGCAGCGGCTCCGGGCGGGAAATGAAGATAAGTGACACAAAAATACGGGGTAATCCCGGCCATTACGGGGTACTTGACAGGTATGCATTGTTTTTGAGAATTTTCTATAGAGGGAGATATCACTGAACTGAATCAAATGAAATGGCACTTGAATTGATGAAGAGACAGGGGATTCTGAACGTGGAAGAGTGGAGAGAATAATCACAGAGAAAAGAGTGGAATCAACCAGAATCTAGGACTGAATCTGGACCCAGGTACAGTTCCAGTTTCAAATCTGAGGAGGAGGAAGAAGAGGAAAAGGAATTAAAGGGAAAGTTTTACCATTACAAGCAGTTTGTCTGAGAGATATTGACCAGGAGATCATTCCAGGTAAAAGAACCACCACTGTGTCACTTCTTCTAACCTCTCTCAGGGTGGCTACCATCAACAACATGGTCTGTGAGGATCTTATAGAACAGGAGGTACTTCTATGGGAGAGTTGCTCTATCGGGCAATAAGGTTCCAAATCATGAAGGGTTTTGTATGTCAGTACAAGCATCTTGAATCCAGCATGGACTATAATGGGTAGCTAATGCAGGTTCACCAGAACTGGAGATATGAGAATATCTACAAATTCCCATAGACATAATCAGTCTTGTGGCTGCATTTGAGCCCTGCTAAAGTTTCCAAATCAGCTTCAAAGAGTAGCACCACATAGAGAACATTACAGTTATCAAACTTAGAGATTACCAGCACATGAACCAAGGTAGCCAAGGATCTCCTGTGCAAATATGGGCAGAGCTGGGCAGTCTGCCACAGTTGGCAAAAGGCAGCCTTCACCACAACAGATATATGTGGCTCCATAGTAAGAGCTGGTCAAGAAGGCTGCACACATTTCATATCTTGCCCCTAAACAAAAGGATGGTGTTATGCAGCCTAAGGAGGGTTCCACCCAACTGGTTGAGATTTGTTATCATGAACAGGATCCCCATCTTGTTGGGATTCAAGTACAGCTTATTCTCCAACATCCAAAATCTAGTTATCATCAGGCATTGCTCTAGGTAGGACCTGGACAGCATCCACTGCTGAGGTGTGAAAGGAGAGATATTGTTGTATATCATCAGCAAACTAATGATAGCAAACCCCAAAATGACCTCACCAGAACATTCTGATAGATGTTAAACAGCGTAGGCCATATGACCAAACCCTGTGGAACTCCACATTGTAGGACACAAGAGTCCGTAACCACCTCCCCCAAGCTGCATCCTCTAGATTCTGTCATCAAGAAAGGACATAACCAAGTCAAGGCCTGGATTCCTATCACAACAGTCCACTAGAATGACAAAAAAATTTAAATTAAGGCTAAAAATTCTAAGTAGCAACCACCAATAGGAGGGAGCCAAAATGGCACAACAAATCAATTAGATTAATAGGATATCTGAGACCAGAGAAATAATAAAAATGAACCCAAAATGAGTAGATTATTTCCCCACCCCACCCCAAGAGGTACAGTTCATGTGCATCATAACCCATATACCTGTAGTGGACTATGAAATATTTCCAGACAATATAAAATTGTAGTAAATTAATTGGAAAAGGAAAAAAAATATTAGACTGAAGGACTGTTTGAACAAAGTATCTGATAGAGATCAAATAAAAGATAATTTAGGAGGAAGTGGAGAAAAGATAAAAAGGTATAATGTAATTCAATTAGAAAGATAGACTAAAAATTGTGTTAAAATACGGACAATGTTAAGAGTTCAAGGAAAGGAAAGGATTAAGAAGTAAAATTTATAAAATATTGGTAGGTGTAGTGTCAACAACAGAGTTTGAGAATACCATGCGAAATAGATTTAGGTAAGAATATAACTGAAGAGGATTGGAGAAGTTTATGGAAGAAAAGAATTCTAAAAAATATATCTGTAAAGTTTAAAAAGAATTATTATAAAACAATATGAATTGCTTTAATTCAAAATATTCTGCAGTATGTTGAAGGTGTAATCAAGAGGTTGATGTCTATTTCCATTAATGGTGGGAATGAGAAAAGATTAAGAAAATATGGAAACATATTTTAATTAAATGAATATGAAACTTTTATCCAGCTCTGGAGATGTTCAATTGAAATGGTTAAAAAAAGAATTAATTACAATTTTGGTAACTGCAAACAGATTAATTATAGCAAAAAAATGGAAAGTAAGGTTTGAGTTTCAGTTTATTGAATGTTATAAAGAAATGTGGAATATAGCTATCTATGATAAATTAGCATGTGAAATTAAGGTTAAAAAAAGGAATGTTAAAAGTGAATAGATGTAAAAATATATCAAGAGTATTTATAGTGTACAGTACTGTATGTCCAATTGAAGGGGGGAATCAGATGCTAGCACATGAAATAACATCTTTTTTGAAAAGAAATTAGGAGCAGTAAGTAAAGAAGAAGAAGTAGAATAGATATTTTCAAGATCTCATAGGTGGTGAGGATCACATAGTCTGTATTATAATTTGTTATTATTTTTGCAATTTTGTGTACATTGATTTATGCTAATTAGTTGTTTTCTTATGATGGTACAGAATAATAACATTCAGTAATGCTTATTGTATGACACTTAAGTTGTAACATTTGACATTTTACTTTCAGCTATTAAATCCCAATGGATCTCCTGCCTACCACTTCACCTTGTATCTTTTTTCCATTTTCAGCAGTAGCAATTTCATCAGAACTGTCTGAATTAAATGCTGAGCTTCCAAAGAAAATGGTGGCACCTGACTTCGAATGTAAGTCTATAGGTAGTCCCCTCATGTGCCTCCTTGTGTCTCAGGTGCTGAAAATGGAGAGCAGAATGAAACAAGAACTCGGTAGTCACTTTGGACAATCCTTAGTTTTCTAGGTATAAAGTAATCAGAAGTAGTTTCCCATTCCTTTCTTCCGAGGATTCCCTCCTGTGACTGTACAGCTTGTCCAAGGCTTCACAGGCTGGCTCTTCTCCTGTGAGGCACAGTGGGAAATCAGACTGCCAATCTCTGGGTTCTTAGCCATGTGCTTTAATTCACTGAGACATCCATCCAGCTTTTTTTTTTAAAAAAATTAGCTCATGGAAACTGATCCTATTTACAAGTCTAGATCCTATTTACAAGTCTAGATTGCAGGCATCATATCTGAAGTATGTCACCTTTCCAACTTGTCCCACCTTTCCCTCATTTCTTATAAATTGGCTGCTGTGTCAACTTTTCATTTGTGGAACAGAAATGTGGGGTATAAACCAGCTATATCATTCAAAGGAGAAAATCTGCAATACTGTAGTAACCCCAAGGATCTGGGAGTCTCTGACCTACAAGAGCCCCTCTCCAATGTGGCAGCAAAGATCAAAACCAGAAACAACATCTTGCAGAAGCTAGCAGGTACCTCTTGGAGCGCCAATACTCAAGATCTTAAATCCACCACCCTAGCATTATCATGTTCTGTCACTGAATACTGTTGTTCATCTTGGCTTAATAGTGTGCACACAGGACTAATAGACACACAGCTGAATCAATGTGTATAATCACAGGCTGTATTCAACCAACAAACATCCACTGGCTCCCCGCCACCACTAAGAAGATCACTGACATTATTAAACCTATGGATAAAAATAGTAAACAATCCCCTCCTCCCAATCCATGCCAATATAGCAGTTCCCTCAACCCAACAATTAAAATCTGGACACCCTGCTTGGCACACAACAATTAACCTACTGAATAACCATTTCAATATCTCAGATGCTTGGATGGAATTCTGGCAACATCTACCTCTGATTCCCCATCTTTAGTGTATGAGAACCAAGACAATAGAAACAGCCGAAAGGTTGGCTTAACACATCTTTATTGCATGATGGTCCGGGGGAACATGTGGTAATGGCGGATGAACAGCTCAATATATACTGTGGCTATACATTTGAATGTGGCTCCTCGATAGCCCATTGGCTACTGTCTGCATGACATCATTCCCCGTCACGCCCTTCTTGTCCAGGTGAGGTGGTGGCGGGAATCTTCCCACACTGTAGGTATTTGGGGAATTGGAACCATGTGAGCTGGGCGCTCACTATTGCCCCTAGTGGTCACTAGCTCGCGTCCTGATACAGAAGGTTACAGTGTTACAGCTGGTGATTATTATATCCATTCATTCGAGTGTTACATTACTTAAAGGCACAATATTCCAAACACAACATCCCTCCCCCCTAGGATGAGACGAAGTCTCTCATCCAATATGGTTTATTGCAAGCGCGTTTTGGGCGCAAGGCTGGCTGGCTTGTCCCGGGGGCGCTATCACTTCTCTGTTCCCTGGTCTCTTGTCCTGCAATGGGAGAGGGAGACTCGTTAGCGACTCACCGCAGTTCCGCGGTTTTCGGGGTAGGGGTAAACTCCATTGTGGGAAAACCGGGGGCACTGGGGGCTAACGAAAAACCCCGCTTCTCGCCTGGATGGGTGGGGGACCGCTCCGAAAAACCCCCCGGTTTTGTAACTCAAACTCAAACTCATCTTCTGGGGTATCTGTGGGGGTATCCGTCAGGATATCTAGGGGGACAAACTTATTCCCTTCCCCCCTTGGTGGGGACCACTGGCCCCCCTCTCCTCCCCCTTGGGCTGAACGGGTGGGGGAGAACCCTAACGTTGAATCCTGTTCCGCGCTGTCCGCGCTCTGGTTTCCGGAGACCCGGCGCCGGAGTTGGTCCACGTGCCGCCTCCAGAGTAGACCTGTGCTGGTCTCTACGCAGTACGACACGGGACCCGTTTGCCCAATGACTACTCCCGGAACCCATGCTGGCCCTGCGCTAGCGTAGTTTCTGCAATGGACCGGTGCACCTATTTCGAAACTCTTCGTGCCCGCTAACCCGATGTTCCTCCCAGTGTCTTCCACCCTCGTAGGGTCTAACCTGGTCAGTACCATAGTCAGTTTTCTGCGCATTAGGAGCTCTGCGGGCGAGTATCCTGACGCTAGGGAGGTTACCCTATATCCCAGCAAAAACTGGCATAACTGCAGGTTTAAATCCCCGGGGCCCATGCGCCTCAGCGCGTCTTTGGTGGTACGCACGAGGCGTTCTACCTGGCCATTCGTCGCCGGGTGGAAGGGCGCGGAGGTGATGTGCTGGATGGCGTTGATGTCAATGAATACCCTGAATTCGGCGGACGTGAAGCAACTAGCGTTATCGCTAACAAGCATGTCGGGTATACTGAACGAACAGAACACCTTGCGCAATTGTTTAATGGTTGCGGCTGAGGAGGTGTTCGCAACTGGGATAACCTCTAACTACTTGGAATAAGCATCCATTATGAGGAGAAAAAGCGATCCTCTGAAAGGGCCCGCGAAGTCAATGTGCACGTGGGACCACGGCCCCTTTGCCACATCCCATTCCCTGTGCGGAAGTCGAGCCTCTTCGGGCCGGGAGCTTTGGCAACTCTCGCAAGTGCCCACCATGTGCTCGATATCGGCGTCCAACTGGGGCCACCAGTAGTAGCTCCTGGCCAGTGCCTTGGAGCGGACAATCCCAGGGTGGCTGACGTGCAGCAGCTTAAGCACCCTTGCTCTCAGGGACTCAGGGACTCAGGGACGACTACCCGCTGGCCCCACAGGAGGCACCCCCTCTCCATGGACAGTTCTAACTTTTTCCTAAAAAACGGGGCAAATTCCGCCACCGGGGAGGACGTTGGCCACCCTTTTTGCACCCATGAACTAACCAGGGCCAACGTCTTGTCCCTGCCCGTCGCCTTGGCGATCTCTGCGGGCACTATGGGGGGTGAATCTAGGACCTCTATCATGAGCACTTGGTGGTCTTGTTCCACCTCACACACGTGGCTGCTCGTGTGGGGGAGGGGTGACCTCGACAGGGCGTCCGCGTGGCTTATGTCCTTTCCAGGGCGATACACCAACGCGTTCTGGTACGCGTTTAAAAAAATGGCCCACCTGAGCATCCTAGGGGACAGGATCTGTGGCGTGGGCTTGTCTGCGGTAAAAATGCCTAGCAGGGGCTTGTGGTCAGTCACGATGGTAAAGGGGCGGCCATAGAGGAAGTTGTGGAACTTCTTCGTCCCAGCAATTATTGCTAATGCCTCCCTGTCTGTCTGTGCGTAGTTACGCTCTGCCTTAGACAGGGACCTGGAGTAGAACGCCACCGGGGCCTCCCGCCCGTTTTCCAACACGTGGCACAGGACCGCCCCCACCCCCACTGGAGATGCATCACATACCAGGACCACTGGTTTCTTGGGGTCAAAATGGGTTAATATGGCGTCTGAGGATAAGAGTTGTTTCAGCTCATTGAATGCCCTCTCCTGGCTCTCGCCCCATTTCCATGCCTCGTCCTTTTTTAGTAACTTATGAAGCGGCTCTGCTACCGATGCCTTCCTAGGCAGGAAGGAGTGGTAGAAGTTTAAGAGCCCCAGGAACGACTGCAATTCGGGCTTGGAGGTGGGGCGAGGAGCATTTTGAACGGCGGCCACCTTTGATTCGGAGGGTTTAATGCCTGCAGGGGTTACCCGGAAACCCAGGAACTCCACCTCTTTTGCGAAGAAGACGCATTTGTCTTTCTGCAACCTCAACCCCGCCTTTTCAAATACCGTCAGTACATTGTCTAGCCTCTCAGCCAATTCTGACTCACTCCCCCCCCCTGTTATCAATACGTCGTCAAAATATGGCAAGACCCCCTCCAGACCCTTTAAGAGACGTTCCACTAGTGATTGGAAGATACCCAGCGCCAAGTTCACGCCAAACTGTAGGCGCGGCACCTGGAACGCCCCCTTATGAGTGACTATCGTCTGCGCAGCAGCTGCAGCTGGAGTTACCGAGAGCTGCTGGTAAGCCTGCGCCAGGTCAAGCTTTGCAAAACACTTTCCCCCATGTAACCTGGCCAACAGGTGGCTGACTACCGGCACCGGATACGCATTTGGGCGTATCGCCCTTACAAGCGTTTAGAGGCACAATAGCAGAGGTACCTGCTTTGCTGGGTGCCCCCCCCCCGCCCAGCCCCCGATGATGGACCCCACCCCCATGCAGGACCCATGTGTGTGGCCCTTGCGGGACCCCCTCTCCCACCCCTGACGCCCCCGATGCGCCCCCCCAAGTGCTTGGGAAGGCCTACCAGGTGCCGCCCTGGGTCTCCCTTCCCTGGGCGTCCGTGCGGCCCTGAGTCTTCCCCACCCGAGGCTTCTCGGCAGCGGCGGCAGCGGCTCCTCCCCCCTCTGGTGCCCAGACCCTTGGCATGGCGGCAGTGTCCGGCTCCTTGGCAGTTCTGGCTTCCGGGGGCGGGCACAAGGTGGGATATCTGGCCCTGCGCTATCCCCGGTGCCTTGTGGGGTGGCGTACACCGTGAATGCGCACCACCAATCTGGGCATGCACAGTCTGAGGCCTCTGTGACACGCCCCCAGGTTCTAGGGGCACCCTCTTTGTGGCCCCTTTTTGGGGCGAAGGCCCCCGGACCGCGCTGCCGGTATCCTGCGCTGGCCACTCCGGAAGGTCAAGGTAGGCTGGGCCAGCATTGTCCGGGTGGGGGGTGCAGGTCTGGCACTGTGTATGGCCAACATGCAGCTCTGGACCTCGATTTTAGTTATAAAAGATTGGAGGATTTGCATAGTGCCACAGATGAAGCCCTTCAATGGCTTTCAAACCTAGACATGGAACTCTAGTTAGGAACTTGAGATGGTTAATTTGTGCTCAACATTAATGTAGACAACTGAAGTTCATCATACGATAAATAAATAAATAAAATTGGCTACAACATCTGACAGTTGATCAGGTGGAGCAGTCTGACCCAGATCCGAGCTGGTTTCAGGTCCCAACTGCTACTCTTTGACAGAGCTATTCAAAACCAAGAGGGCCACCTAGGAAATGACACTCTTTCATGGGCATCGATTCATATTTTTGTAAGCTGGTTTTGCATCCACATGTTGAGTAATATCATCTCTTTTCCTTTGCCCAGTGTTCCCATGTGGTCCCAACGCCAGAGACTGGGAATACTTTAATGGAAAATGTTACTACTTCTCCCTGGAAAAGACTTTTTGGATAGAGGCCAAGAATCATTGTGAAGATAGAGCTTCTCAACTGGTTATCATTGAGACCTTGGCTGAACAGGTGAAACGAATGAGAAACGTATTGCTTTTGGAGCTGCTGCATCACAAGCTTGACAGAGTGTGATTGATATGGGGGGGAACAGCGGTGTGTGTGTGTCAGGGTTCTTTCGCACAAAGCATCCTTCCAACCTAAGTCCTACTTTTCACAGGCTAGCAGAAAGGTTTGTGAGTTCTCTACATGTAGACTCAGAACTTGCAGAGTAGCAGAGATATGAACGTGTTCCAGATGTCTCTTTTAAAAAGGGCAGATGCAGAGAACATGTTTTATGGTTTCGATTTGTCCAGTGTCACAGGGGCATTGTCTCTCTGACATTGGTGTCCATTTGAACTTTCCCTCGAGAACTGCAGAAGGGAGTTCCTGGCAGCGGGGTTGCGTAAATGCCCTCCAATGATTTGGTTCTCAAGTTGGAGCAGGAACTGGGCTGGAGCAACAACGTGTCTTCAAGACTCTGTACCCAGAAAGGTTTGGGCCCTGGCTAGGTCGGATTGCCTTTCTGTGTCTAGCGTTCTCTGTTTGATGGTCTCTTTCGCCTGGTCATGAATCATGGACTGTATGAGAGATTGGGAAAAGCCAAGGTACTGCAGTCTAGATTTAATTGTTCTCTTCCATGCTGATTGGAAGCTATCCTGGAGAGTTAGAGGAGCCAGGCCACTGCAGGGATTAAACAGAATTTTGAACCAAAGGTTGAGAGTGGTTAGCCACAATCTTGCCTCAATATATTTATTTGCATTCTCTCTCTCTCTCTCTCTCTCTCTCTCTCTCTCTCTCTCACACACACACACACACACACACACACACACACACACACACACACACACACACACACATACACACACACACGGACAGAATTTTCTCCAGACCCGGACTAGGAATGAGCGTTATTGGATAGGTCTCACAGACAGGAACAAAGAAGGAGACTGGATATGGCTAGATGGCAGAAATAGCAGAACTGATTTCACGTAAGCATCCTCTTAACCCTTTGTCATTCCCCAGACTCATCATTTACAGTTGAATCAAAAGTAAAGGAAGACAATGCCCAGAACATGTTAAAGTAGCAACCAGAGCAGGCCCTTAGAACTTATGGGGAGTTGATTCACCAAATCCCAGTTTATCCCATGGGTCTACTCTAGCTGTGACTTACTATTGGACTCCACTCATTGAAATTCTCACAGACTGGGACTGGTAATTCCCAAACTTTCAAATTTCATTGTGAGGCCAGAATCCACCCCCACCCCCACCCACTGTGTTCATCCATTGTCATATCTGTCAAGTATCCTGTATTGGCCGGGATTTCCCGTAATTCAGTGCTGCTTTTTCTACTTTCCCGCACGGAGCCGCCGCCATCCCGTAATTTGACGGCGGGAGGAAAGAAGTTACTGTGCATCCCCTTCTGCGCAGAACCCTTCTACGCATGCACAGAAGGCTTCTACGCATGCGCAAAAGGGTTCTGCACAGAAAGGGATGCACAGAAGGCTTCTACGCATGCATAGAATGGGATGCGCAGAAGGCTTCTGTGCAGAAGCCTTCTGCGCATGCATAGAAGCCTTCTGCGCATGTGTAGAAGGGTTCTGCGCAGAAGGCTACTGCGCAGGTCCTGTATTGTCCGGAGCCGCGCTTGACAGGTATGTCCATTGTGCCAATCACAGGTGTTTGGGTTTTTTAATGTAGATATGCAAGAAGATGCCCAGTACCTCCTTGCACAGAATTAAGTCCATTAGTTGCAAGAGGGTAATCTCTAGCTTGAATAATTGTGATAGCCTGATCTCACAGTGATGTATCCTCAGGCTGTTACCCTTCATGGTGGCAAACAAGATACTGGTGTATAAGTCCACCCCAAGAAGTCTGTGGTAGATGGTGACCACTTGGGCCAAGGGAGGGTCACCAAAGACTGAGTCATAAAGGCACCAGACCTCTTTCGTTTATCTATCTAAGCCAGTGGTGGGATTCAGCAGGTTTATACCAGTTCACCAGAACTGGTAGAAGGAATTTTGGCAGGCCCCGCCCATCCAAATTTTGAAATACAGTAATACCTCATACAAAGTCCGCTTCATACATCGGATTCATACAACATCGCCTAATTCCTTGAAAAATGTTGCCTCATACAAAGTCGTGTGACGTTGTATGAGGCATTGGGATTTTCCCAGGTTGCATTGTGCCTGGGCAGTATAAAAGGCAGGACACATGGGTGCATTGCTCTTGTGGGTTTTACATGAGGCAAAGAGTGTTTAGGAGTGGTTTTGAGCGCGATTTTGGATTTTTTTGAATTTTTTCGTCAGAATTTTTAGAAGCATTCCTGGGATTTTTGCAGCATTCTTCAGGTTCTTGGACAATCAGGTTTGTTTGACAAGTTTTTGTAATGTATTTAGCCTTTAGACAATGATTTGTTAAAGTTCTGTCAGTTTCGTGACTGTTTCCTTGACTTTGCCCTGAAGTCTGTGCTGTTACAGTACAATGTATCTCTATGGAAACGACGTTGTATGAGGCATCGCGGCTAGGATTTTGCATGCCTCATACAAAGTCCAAATCCGTATAAAGTCCAAACTTGTGGAACCAAGTTTGGACGTTGTATGAGGTATCACTGTAAAGTAGTCCTAACTCGAGTGCAATGCAGGGCTTTCCCCCTGGCCACGGCCACCATACTAAACCCACAGAGTAGGTAGTAAAAAAAATTGACTCCCACCACTGATCTAAGCCAAGAAGACCCAAACCTGCAGTCATTGCTGAAATTCTCCTAGTGATCATCTGCCCAAGAATGTGATTCTGAAGAGTATGATTGAAAGGTTAGCTTTAGGCTAGCTTTGGATTCTGAGCTTGAATGCTCTGTTTTTCTTTTCTTGTTTTCCCCCAAATCAGCCACTGGTATGCCAATCAAGATAAGAACCACAGGGCACAGGGATTTATTCTCCCTTCCCTGTACATGTCCAGATGAAAACTGGGAATTTGGCTACCAGGAAGCCATTTTCAATTGTGAAAACCACACAGGCTGTCGTGATCAAACACAGGTTTCATACAGATGGAGAAGCTGATTAGGGATTTGGATCAGGGCCATCACACTTCTCTGAATGTTTGTCTTGACCTGTACCTTGACCAAGAATAGCAACTGTACCGATGCTTGTTCTCCATGAAGAAGATGCTGATAGGCAAGCTTGTCAAAGGTTGGATATGCTGGATTTAAAAAACAGACAAGTATTTTCCTTTACTCACAGATACTGGAAGCCAGGGGAGCCTAATGATGATGACCAGGGTGAAGACTGTGCACATATCTGGCTCTATGGGGAATGGAATGATGTCTACTGCACCTTCCTCTGTAATTATATCTGTGAGAGACCTTTGCAGGACACTAGACCAAAACACTAAGGGTGGACCTGAGGATCTTTGCTGAACACTCCTAGGCTCAGGGCAATCATCCGATACCGGAAAGCTTACCCTACTGCAAGGATGCCCAAAATATGACCCACAGACATCATGGGCCAGATGAATTGGTGTCAGAGGCTGGATCAGGCCTGTGGGCCATAGTTTGGGCACCCCTGGTTTAAGCAGAGAAAATGGCAGATTAAAATCTATCTGATCCTGTTGCAAAACAGATCTATTGCAAAACAGATTGCAAGGCGCATTTAACTTGCGCTTCCAGTGGAAGGAACCACGTGACCGGCCCGCTGAACCATGTGACCAGCCCACGGCCCGAAAAGTTTGGACACCCCTCCCCTACTGTCTCTGAAGATTTGAAAGAAGCATTCCAACCATTTACACGGATGGGTTTAATTTTAGAACGAGTAAATTATGTGACTGAGTCTGAATGTCATTTGTAACTATTGTTGAGATACAGCTGGTATTTCTGTGGTTTTTGCAGATTCAGCAGTTGTATCACATGGATTGCATGGGATGACATTTTGGCATAGAAATGAAAATAGTACTTTGCCTTTCTGTGCTTTTCACTTCCCCCTTTTAAGAGGTTCTCTGGTGCTTCCACATACATTTAGAGTGCAATATGTCCATATGTAGCTGCCTGACTAACTTCTGAAGGAGTGGAATCTCCAAATGAACTAGATAATATTGCATGCCTAGATGTAGATTATTGAGTAGGAGGTTTAGACCCATAGGTTATATGGTGACAAAAATTGTCCAAATTGAAATGTTGCTTAAAACCCAGTTTTAAGTCTCTTTTGAGACTTTTGAATTATCATTAATGTATGTCAGCAGCCATTCCCTGGTCTCTTGCATTATTAGACTATTGCAATTTTGTCAAATTTTTAAAGTTGTATATATCTGCTTTATGCTCCCAAAGACACCAATATCAGGTGGTTGTTTTTTTTTTTTGAGGTCTGAAGCCTCTAATCCAGCAATATTTTCAGGACAGCAGACACAAAGCAATTGTGGTTAAACACAATTGTGGTTCTGGCTTGTGACGAACAGCATCTTGTAACACTTAAACTACACATGGCAAAATTAGCTCCTAAAGCCAGGTTGAGGACAATCGCTCCTGATCACCCAGGCGTTTTCTTGCAATCTATCTTCCATTAACCCCAATTGGAAATAGCTTCTGCAAGAATGAGGTGAGTTGTAGTCCAAATATAGCTGAAGAGAAATTGGTCAGTTGTCTCTAGTCTGAAGCAGATGCAATAGCTATGCATATGAGTACATAAACAGAAATGTACAATGCATCCAAAGAAGAGGACAAATCACATATGCAAGGACTTCTTACACTGGCCTTTGTGTTCATTGAAGGTTCTGGTGCTATTGTGGGTCAGCTTGTGTAAGCCTAAAGCTAGTTTGCATTCCTGATGAATCTGTAAGATTTACTTCCTCCCCATAGATTTTTCATATTTTCAGTAATTTAGCAATTTAATACACTAAATCAGCTGAAAACAAGCAGTAATGCCTTGTTGCGAGACAGTCCAGACATTGCCTCTCATTTCATGATCATGGCGTCTATGAATATGGAATCAGTACTAGAACGGAGGATGACGGAGGATTGGGTGCCTGACATGCAGTGGTCCATGGGGTTTCAAAGGGTCGGACTCAACTATGCGACTGAACAACAACAACTAGAACTGCAGTGATCTATGACAAAACAGTTCCCATCTGAGTCTGTGGAACTCTATGCCACTTTATCCCTCCTGCCAGGCAGTAAAAGTGTTTCTTAATCTGACTTGTTTCTGCTGCCGCTAGGTCTTTAACTCTTCCTGATAATTGGGTACTGTGAATGAGATACTGCACAATCACCTGAAGCAATTCAATGTCTTCCCCATTCCCCCTTGAAATTGACTCTAACTGAATTCCCAAACTCTCAACTATATCAAAATAAAAATATTGTGGGTTTTTGTTGTTTTTAACACTAAGAACTGTAGTAATGATGTATTGATTTGTGTAGTAATGATCTATTAGTTAGACTCCATGATCACATTAAATTTATAATCATTTATAATTATGGTTATTTAGCACTAACAAGTTCCCAAAGGTGGGGGCAGTGATGTCATCTGGCATCACTGGAAGCTCCTGGCAAACTGGGAGTAAAGTAACAATACGCAAGGACATTGCCTGGCCGAACTTGGTTCATTACAATGGGTCTTTCTTTTGACCATTGTAAGAAAGAATTCAGTCCCCGATATGGAGCCTTACTAATGTTTTCTCCTCAGAGTGCATACCTTGAACATATGTATCTATTTTCTGTACCTTCTATACTAACTCCCTGGCTATCCAACGCCAGGCATTTTTTATCTGAAATATGTCAGTGTAAAATGACAGATTGGTCATGTAACTGCAGTTCCTTTGTTAGACACTAGAATTGCTGATTAAAGATATAGCTGGGTTTTATGATAAATACGGGCTGTAAAAATAAAGAACAGAACCGTCTCATCCTGGCTCGAGCCTCTGCGTCTCGTCATTTTTACCGCTGCGGCAGTCAGGTCGCGACAAAGAACCACTTGGGGCTATTCTCAAATATAAGACTTTATATGCTCTCTGTTGCTGGCTGGTGAATATTTTCTGTACCCCATGATAAATGTCCTATTGAAAAACACTGATCTCTTAACTATATACTATACTAAATCTGCCCTACTTGACAGAATTCCCAACTTCCCAAATAAATAGGTGCCTTCCCACTACAAATAAAAACACACACACAGTCACTTGTGTCTGGCTCTGCTTGTGTTAATTCTTTTTCCTAACTATGAATTTGTGTCTGTCATCCTGCAGCTGTGGTAAATTATCCATTTCTTTTTATTTCTTTTATTCCATCTTTATATCACCTACTAGTGAATTACTCTGGGAGGTAAACAGTTTAAAATTAAAACTGATATGGGCATATATGGCCTCACAACTATTAAAAGGAACTAACATCCAAGATGGAAGCAATACAACAAACTTAAAATAGAATTAAAATGAGAAAATAAAACATGACGTAACTGGCTCAGAACAAGGAAAACAAAAAAGCAAGCAGCCAAATAATAACCCCAAAGGAAAACTTAATTAGCTAACAAGCAAATCTAAAAAAACCTCCTTTAAAAAGTTCTGTTTTCAAAAGGTTCTTAAAGGATGGTAAGACAGGGCCAGGCACATGACTCTATAATCCTTCTATCTTTCTATAGCTCACCATCCTATACTCTGTGTGTTTTTTCGTGTCAAAGAAGATTACTCTGGGTGGCTCGGTGCGTAAAAGTACTGTGCTTAGAGACCAAAAGGACAGGGTTCCCCGAGAGCTGCATGATGGGGGACATGAAAGGAGCCTCATTCAGGCATCCCCTGCAAAAAATCATTTCAACCCAGAGTAATCTCTGACACGAAAACACATCATCCTATAACTTGGAGATATTATTCAGTGAGGAGTCCGCACATTGGTAGATGCCTCCACGATGAGAAACTCAATTTGCATGCAGTTTTTTTTTTAGCCATGTGGATATCACATCACCTGCTGGCTAGGTGGATCATGATGTGTGCCCTCCACTTTCACCTTGCCCAATGGATCCTATGGAGGATGCTTTGGTGAGTTTTACTCCCGGACTAACATCATTGACAAGAGATGGGCAACACTGCCTAGTTAGACTGCTCAATGCCCTGTGCCCCGACAAGGTTCTCACCTAGCCGGTGTGTGTGTGTGTCACCATCCTATATACCCCATTTAGTTTAGGCTGGTTTCTTCAAACCAGACAAATTAAACAAAGAGCAGGAGAGAACTCCAAAAAGACCTCCTGAAAGCCCTGTGTGTACATGCTCTTTGGCTTACAGCATTGACTGGTGGCATATAGAGGTGCAATATCTTAGAAGAGATATCTATAAATAATAAGCAAAGTTTGTAAAGCAAAGAGTTTCATTGCAAAAGACAACCCACAAAGGGATAAAAACAATCAGTGAAAAGCATAGAATGAATAGGTTTAGATAATTATTCTATTTTTGACCATAAATGTGTGAAAAGGGGATTATCAAATCTATGATGTAATATATTTATATACATAGTGAGGTCTTCAGTACATCTGAAACTGACTCAATAGTACAATGGATTGGAGTTCAATTCCCCACTGTGTCTCCTAAGAGAAGAGCCGGCCTTTGCAGCCTTCAACAAGCAGCATGCTTTTGAGTGCTATCAGAAGGAGAGAAGAATACACCACTTAATGTCTAAATTACATCTAGAATATCTGGGAAGGGTTCTCATAAGTAAAAATTGATTGATGACATCATATGATTGTTGTTAAATATGTCAATAGAAAACAAAATCTGGAAAAACTGCAGGGGCTCTCTAATTGTACCATCGGCTAGAGGGGCTCCTCTCTCTAGCACAAGAAGGATGCCCTTCTCTGTGTCCACACCAGCCCTATGGAACCAATAGAGTTATGGCTGCTGACGGAATTGCTGCCCTTTAGGAAAGAACTTAAAACCTGGCTGGCGGGGCAGGTATGGGGCACTGATGGAAGTGTGACCCCTGCCTGCTGGCTCGTGTAAAACATAATCAAGATCCTCCCTCTTTTTACAGATGGGGTGGGTGGGATTTTAATGGGGATGATTTTAAATGATTTTATTATGGATGTTTTTATGTTTTTTATGTCTTTATTTGTGAGCCACCCGGAGTCACTTCAGCGAGGGGGCGGTGATACAAATGTGAACAATAAATAAATGAATAAATAAAAAAATAATTAAAATCATACAGAGGCCTAATGAGCTTAGAAACCAAATAAGCCTTTAAAATCAGGTTTGGCTAAATCACAGACTTGCAGATGTTGTTCATTTCTAATTCCCATTAGCCTTGGACAGCCAAGCCAGTGGTGAAGCAATTGACAGTTGAATCTTTGAGACGAACTACAGTTCAGATTTAGTGATATAATAACAGTAGAACACACAGTGTTAGAGCTATCTAAAATAATGAATTTGTTTTCTTACTTATAGAGCTGGCTCCAGTGGTGGGCTCCAAAAAAAATTACTACCACACTGTGGGCGTGGTATGGTAGGTGTGGCCGGAGGGAAAGCCCTGCATAGCACCCAAATTAGGACTACAGAACTTTGTTTCAAAACTTGGATGGGTGGGGCTAGCCAGAACCTCTGCTACCGGTTCTGGTGAACTGGTGCGAACCTGCTGATGCCCACCACTGGATGTTTTGAAAACATAGGTGCAGCCAGAGATGATGAGTTTGATTCCTCACTGTGCCTCTTGGGAGAAGAGTCAGGCCTTGGGCAAGCTATACAATCCCAGGTTGCACTGAGAAGGAGGGAATGGTAAACCACTTCAGAGTACCCTCTACCTAGAAAATCCTGGGAAGGGTATCCATAAGTCAGAACTGAATTGATGGTATGCAATTACTATTATCTCCCACTTACATGCAAAGTGTATTCATTTTAGAACAAGTCAGATTTTTGCACGAGATGTCCTGTTCTAAAGAACTTGGGTTTTGCCAAGGAGGAAATGAAATCAAAGATACTGTATTGACAAAGTGTGAGTTTGTACTAATGGTGGTTTACAATATCACCTTTTGGTGTTCAGGAACCAAGACAATAGAAGCAGCCGTAGTCTGGCTTAACACATCTTTATTACATTAAGTACTGAACGAACATGTTGTAATGGCGGAGGTACAGCTCTTTTTATACAGTCACTATACATTTGAATGTGGTTACACGGTAGCCCATTGGCTACTGTCAGAGAGACGTCATCCTGAGACACACCCCTCTTGTCCAGGTGTATCTGTGGCGTGAAGGTTTCCCGAGGCCGGGGTGATTGGGGAATATGAACCATGTGAGCTGGATGCTCACTGCTACCACCACTGGTAGCAGTTCGCATTATTATGCAGCTGGATACAATGTATCAATGGAAGCTATGATAAGTATACATTTCCTGTAGAACCAGTTACATCTTTAAAGGCACAAATATATAGTTACAATCCATACACAACACACCTATATAATCATAATAGACAAACAACCATTAAAAAGATAAACTTCATTGTAAACCATGTAATTAAACCCATATGGTAACAAGAGTCATGTGGACCATAATCACATTACAGTACATCTCTAACAGAGACAAGGGAGAGCTAAAAAGAAGAAAAATCCTCCTTCATGGTTTCCTTCTCTCCAAGAGTAACTCTGCAAAGGCCTCCATAAATAAAAATGTTTTTGAGAGTTAAAGGTCTCAATTGAGAATACTTGATGGATCTCATTTGGTAGATAATTCCAAATAGAAGGTGCCACCAGGAAGAAGGCTCTTCTACAAATGTCACTTTTTCTAGTTTGTCTTGAGGTGACTACACTTAACATCATAGTTTGTGAGAATGGATTCCGCATGCACAATTGGCACATACGGCCTCTGGCAGAGGTTAAACCAGTCGAGCAAACTCCTGGCCACTGGCCCTTGCCAGTATGGAAATTGGGGGAGCGGATTAATAGTAATAATCATAGGGTTTATTCACCCACATCTGACCTGACCGGCGATTCTGCTGAAGAAGGCAGATCGCTAACCTCCGTTACGTATTAGGCAATTACTCACTCGCAGTTAAGCCTAATCTTTGGTGCAAATAGTGGCCATGTTTGCTCTTGAGCAAGCCAGGAACAATGGTTTTCCCCTGTCAGTGTTTGCCTTAGTTAATTAACTTCCCCAAGAGAGGTTCTCAATTAACCCGGGTAAATGGGTGATGTGATTTTCTGTCAGATGACGATTCTACCATACGCAGCCTTGAACATAATATATACTGATGATTTTCCCTCAATAAATCACTGGTCTTCGCTCCATCTTGCCTCGTGTCGTTCCTTTGACCAGTCTCCCCAAGGGCCGCTTCACGGCCCCAATCCTACATGTGAGGATCTCAGCAAATAACAGGTGTTGCCTTTCCTTGGCTGATTTCTTTTTAACAAATAGCTGGTGGTGCAGGGGGAGACTGTGCCATGGGATCATCTTAACTCTTTGCTCACTGTGGTAGATCAAATCTGCAGCACTGACCAATCTAGAAAACTCTAGGAATGTTGCCATATATCAGAACTGGCTTAACTGCACACAATTATTATAAAGAGGGGGAAAAGACAGGGCAAGGAGTAAAATGACAATTGGCTGACAACAGGTGAAACACAGCATCAGGAAGATTAAAGCCAGTAATCTATTTATTTGGCTAAAGCTGTATGGATGTTGTTACTTTTTAAACCTCTATGCAGTGCTTCTCAACCTTGGGCTCTCATGCGTTTTTTTACTTCAGTTACTAGAAACCCAAGTCAGTACACCTGCTGATCAAGGCTTCTGGGAAATGAAGTCCAAGAGCATCTGGGAGCCCAAGGTTGAGAAACCCTGCTCTACACCATTTTCACCAATTAACTTTGTGACGCTTTTGCTGCAGCAGACTTAACTCAACTGCTCCCTATGTTTCAGCCTCTTCTAATTCACTTTGACACACACACCCTTTTGTTCTCTTGAAAAGAAAGCTGAAAGAATTATAAAACAGTTCAAGAGCACTGTGTGGTGGAGAGGCAAACTGGCAACAAGGAGTTGAAGGATGTCTCCCAGATGCATTCTATCTAACCACTGGATAAAGGCTGCTGCCTATACAAAGAGATGGGTCTGGCCAGGTTATCCTGCTATGGTAATAGAGTGGAACCTACTGCCAGCGACTCAATGCCAAGTGTCAGCTTGCGGTTAACTAATGTGACAACCCTGAGGACTAACGGTCCTTCGGTGGCAAGGTCAACAGGGAAGGGTGATGGTCCCCATGTGGATTAAATGGTCTGACTTGAATCCATCTTGATGACGGGCAGCAGCTTCATCAATACTGGCCTGGGACTGAGGAGGACTTTGTGTGAGTTATGTATGTTAACTGTGTTTTCTGACAGGAGCAGAATGTATCTTTTCTGATGTATCTATTCTTATGCAAATAAGTGGATCAAAAATGTGCACACTCTGTTAGCCAATGGGCTTGTTGTATTATTGTTACTGTTACTGTTTATAGTGTATATAAGTCAGAGGTTTGCCCCATCCAAACTGTGTTCAAACCCCACTATTAAAGAGCTGAATTTCACTACTTCACTCATCTGCTTCTTCATTTCCTGAACACGAAAGTGTACCAAAAGGGCTCAGGACCAGAAAGGATCTCATGGAAGTGGATCGGTGGTATGGGTGTCATGCTGTGATGAGGGAGGCAAATGTAAGGCCACTGCATTATATTCTCAGGACAATCTTCATGGCTGATTACCATTAGAAGAGTTGGATATGGTACTAGAAGAAGAATGCAAAGAAAGGGGTGGAAGAGAGCACAGTGATGAAAATGAGTATTCCCTCCTCTGAGAACATTGTTTCTCTGCACACACATGTCTTTCAAGATTACTTATCTGAGATATCAGCCATGGAACCCAAGTTGTATTATCTACTAGTGGATCAATTACAACCCAAGCAGCTTGAGCTGCCAAACACAGGGCAAGAGACCATGATAATGAAGAGATCCCACAATGAAAGTGATGCTGGGAGTAGGGAAATGAGATTTTTGCTGCATCTACATAGGAAGCTCATATTCTAAAAGATGGGAAAAGACATACGCCTCGATTCCTCAGACCCCCACCCCTTCAAATGACACACCTCGATTGGGCTTCCTTTTGGCATTTCTAAGAAACAGAGACTCATGTGTCACATTTCCTGGAGAAGTTCCCTCAGTTTGCTGGGTGTGTTGTAGCCCATCAAGGACAGAAACTTGAGCACTGAAACACTAACAGTTCCAATGGGTGTGGTTTATGAGCAACAGACAGATGTAGATAAAGTCCAACTTCAGACTGGGAGAACTATGGCATCAGGAATAAGAGGTAAATATGCCAGATAAAGATGTAGCTCATTCTTGGGGGTGAAAACAAAGGTACTGTACTATATTTGTAGAACTGGTCTACATTCAATGCAAAAGTAATCTTTCCCTCTAGGGCTGAGCTCTGAAGACTAACGGAGATTGGAGGCAAAACCTGGATCTGTTCACTACTAACCAGATGGTCTTATAGGCCATCCTCAAGAAAAATTTGTTTCTTTTCAACAGAAAATTGTACGTTTGAAAGTTTAAATGTTAATTAATAGCACAGCATCCTCTGTTCTTGGAACATAGATAGATGAGAGATCGCTCATAAATACCTGAAGTTACATGATTGTGCCTGTCTTCCTTCTGTCTCTGTCACTTGAGTACATGTGAAACAAATGTTTAGCTTTTCCACCAATTCAACTTCTCCCCTTAACATTTCAGAAACCCCATCTGCTTTTTTGAAGATTTCACCTTAAAAATCTATGACTTTCTTCATTTGTCAGAGCAACAACTAAAAACAAATCAAATGTGAAACTGTTCTGTTTATGGAGAGAAGGACAGCATTTAGAATGAGAGAAGCATTTTTCATCAGGATTGGGGCAAGGGAGGAAAAAGTTAAACCATCCATAAAGTGGGGTTTTTTTATTTAAAAAAAACCAATGCCTGCTGAGAAGCAACTAAATGAGCATTTGTCCTGCTGTTTTGTTGTGTTTCTCGCTGTTCTTTTTAATATTTATTCTGGTGACTATACAGTATTCCCAGGGACTGCAGTGGCTTAGTGGTTAAGATACTGAACTTGACGACTGGAAGGTCATCAGGTCATCAGTTCAAGACCAGAGTGCTGCACGACAGAGTGTTCCAGCTCTTACCAGCCTAGCAGTTTGGAAGCAAGACATCACATGTAGATAAATAGGTATCACATTGATGGGAAGGTAAACAGTGTTCCATGCCTGCCATATGACAACAGAAATGTTGGCAGATGCAGAGAGAGCTTTGTCTTTGGCTGTAAATGGAAATGAGTACCACTTCCTAGAGTCGGATACAACTGGCTTTCCAGCAAGGGAGACCTTTACATTTACCTATACAGTGTTACTGCTAATGGTCAATACATCCAAAGTTTTGATGAGAGTATGCGGTATATTTGGCCAGAAGGGTGTTCCAAAAGTCACCACACATAGGGAAAATGGGAAATTGTAGTCATTGGTGCGGTGGTATATGTTTATAGCATGTAATGTGCACTATGTTGTTGTTGTCTCATGCCATCAAGTCATTTCCAAATGAAATATATCTCCATAATGCCCTGCTCAGCTCTTTTAAACTCAGGCCTGTGGCTTCCCTTACACAGTCAATCTATCTCATGTTTGGCTTTCCTCTTTTCCTACTGTCTTCCTTCTTTCCCAGCAGTATTGTCTTTCCCAGAGAGTCCTGCCTTCTCATGATGTGTCCAAAGTAGAATAGTTTCAATTTCATCATTTTTATAAATTACAATCTATGCAATACACAATATCACATAACTAAATTATCTTTATGATAGCCGCTACTATGTAAAACAAGGACTCGCAACCTTTTTGCACCATGGGCTAGTCCACACTCCCTTAGACAGGTAAGCAGGCCAGAGAATGGTTCCTCCCGCTGCTTCTGCCACTTCTGGTGGCATGGGGGGGATTATTCACGGTGTGTTTTGGGGTGTTTTCGCCACCTCTGCTGCTTCCTGTGGTGGCGGGAGCAAGAGTGACATATTTTCTGTGGTTTTCAGGGGGGCTTCAGCACATTTGGAGGGTCCCATGCTTCCGGTGCATTTCCTGCATGTTTTTCATGCTTCCAATGTGTTTTCTGGCGGCTGCAGTGGGGTCCTCAAAATGGGCCAGATTAATTGATGCCAAGAGCCAGAGATTCAGCCCATGGGCCATAGGTTGCAAATTCCTGATGTAAAGCCTATATAACACAGGCTATCATAAAGTAATATTAAGCACAAAGCATGTGGCAGGCTTTCTGTTTATATCAGCATTCAGAGAATGAGTTCTGGAGGTAATTTCCGTGCAAACTTTGACTTTCTCTTTTCTTTTTTGAAAGACAGGTATATACCTCTCAGCAAGTGTAAATCTTCATTCTTGGTTTATCTACTGCTAGCACTCTCTTACCTGTTAATTATCATATTGTTCGGACTTGTGATTGCCAATGGTAAGTAGATTTTACTTTGTGTCAAATGCTTCAGTAATCTTCAGGGGAAATGTTGCTTTTCTGTCTCATTCTCCCATTCGAAAACCACCCGAAGAGTGTCAAAGTCTTGTGGAATCATTCATAACATTACAAAGCAGCTGGCTAGATACTCAATGAGTTAGAGTAACTGGTTGGAGAGCCTCCCAGGAGATATACCAGCCTGTGTTATCTTAGGCAAACTACAGAGTCATTGAGCACCAGCAGAAATAAACCATTTCTAAGGACTTTGTGCCTAGAAAACTCTGGGAAGGCCTCCATAAACTGGAATCAATTTGATTGCACCTAAATGTTATAAATTCATATAGTTTCTAATGTCCATTAATTAGTATGCCTGCTGGTTTAAAGTACCTATTGAAAGCTTGCCATTTTAGCTGGCTGGCTGGCTCAGTGAACTGGATAATTGGCTGCAGAGACAGAGGTTTGATTCCCCACTGTGACTCGGGTAACCTGCACAGTTTCAGGGTGTCCACAGAGGAAGAGGAGTAGGGAACTATTTCTAAGCAGTCTTTACCTAGGAAACCCTGGAGAGGGGTTTCCATAAGGCAAGATTGATTTGATAGCACATAGAGAAACACAACAAGCTACCTATTCGGAACCACAGACCAAGAGCTCAGACCAGTTTTAACTGATGTTGCCTCTGGCAGCTACAGCAGGCCAGATGGTTGAATGCATCAGATGCATGGGGCCATGAACCAATCCATGATAAAGCCATCCTCTGTGTACCTCAGATCTAGAATAAACTCTGGTAGAGATAAGATAAGATAAATCTTTATTGTCATTGTCCTGCACAGAACAACGAGATTGGGGGGGGGGGGGAGACACTTATCAACCAAACAAAACCTAAACAAAATACAACTATACAAAATTATCAACATACTCCCACCCCACATATACACATTTAACCCCTAAAAAGCTCTAAAACTCTAAAAACTCTAAAATTCTAAAAACTCTATACAGAAGCTCCCTCATATTCTGCATTGCACTGCATTCAAAGCCAGAACCGCTTTTGGGTAAAAACTATTTCCAAAGTAGCTGGTCCTGGTCTTTATGACCCTATACCTTCTTCTAGAAGGCAGAAGCTGAAAGAGATCATTTCCAGGGTGCGTACTATCTTGCGCAATCCCTACAGCTTTCTTATAACACCTGGTGGCATAGATTTGATCTAGAGTGGGAAGAGTACACCCGATTATCCCCTCCACAGTCTTTACGACCCTGGACAGCTTTGTTCTTTCCCTAGCTGTACAACTTCCAAACCATACACACAGACCATAGGTTAACACACTCTCTATGGTACAGTGGTAGAATGCCAACAGCAGGTCCTTTGAAATATTGTTCTTCCTGAGGATTCTCAAGAAGTATAACCTCTGCTGTGCTCTCTTCATCA
Source organism: Bradypodion ventrale (assembly GCA_035047345.1). NCBI lineage: Eukaryota > Metazoa > Chordata > Lepidosauria > Squamata > Chamaeleonidae > Bradypodion > Bradypodion ventrale. The sequence goes on from JAWDJE010000002.1 coordinate 179,789,313, forward strand.
AATCTTTGGTGTTTGCTCCCCATGTTAGATCATCCCTCAGCTCCATTCCCAGAAATCGAAACACCGAGACCTGTTCCACACAATTCCCTTCAATAGCAAGTGGCTGGATGTTCAATTTGCATTTTCTAAAGTCCACAATGATCTCTTTTGTCTTTTTTACATTGAGGAATAAATTGTTTTCCCTACACCACTCCGTCAGCATCTCAACCTCCTTCCTGTAAGCCGACTCCCCCTCCCCAGCAGTAATCAGACCAACCACCGTTGTGTCGTCTGCAAACTTGATGATCTTATTGCTGGGGTAACTGGGAACACAATCATATGTGTAAAGTGTGTACAGAAGTGGGCTCAGCACACACCCCTGCGGCATCCCCGTACTTATACTGAGATCCGCAGAGACATGAGAGCCCATCCTGACCCATTAGGAACGATCTGATAGAAAATCTAGTATCCACCTGCATAAGCATGGCAGAAGCCCCAGATCTAATAATTTGGGCACCAGTCTATGCGGAAGAATAGTATTAAAAGCACAACTAAAATCTACAAAAAACAATCTCGCATAAGTCCCTTGTTTCTCCAAATGGGTCAGAACAGCATGTAGGGCCATAGCCACAGCATCCTTCGTGGATCTCTTTCTCTTATATGCAAATTGACAAGGGTCAAGTTCAACTGGTAAACAAGCCATAGTACGGTTCTGCACCAACTTTTCAAAGCATTTCATTATGACAGGTGTAAACGCCACAGGGTGGAAGTCATTCAGACTATCTATGTTAGGTTTTTTAGGCAGAGGTATAATAGTAGAGGATTTCAGACAAGGTGGAACAGTGGCTTGAGCCAAAGACCGATTAAAAATCCTCATAAAAGTTTCTGCCAGCTGTTCTGAGCAGTCTCTCAGTGCCCTGCCAGCCACTCCATCAGGACTCATAGACTTGCTCGCGTTTATCCATTTTAATATTCACCTCACTTCTCCCTCTTCCACCCTGGCAACATTCCCTATGGGGAGTAATGACGATGACTCTGGCAACACTGCTGGATCCACTGTTGGTGTCACCTCAAATCGGGCGAAGAAGGTATTCAGCTCCTCCACCAGATAAGCACTGCTCTCTACAGGCGATGAATTACTGGGTTTGTGGTCAGTAAGGTGCTGAAAGGAAATAGTTGGTGGAGGGGATGTTATCTGGGACATCTAGACTGCCTAATTTGGGAATCAGTGTCTTAAACACATGAAGTACCCATGCAAGCACAGCTTTAGAGACCATAGCTTTATGTGGTTGAATAAACTGAGAAAGTTAGTGAGAAAAGACCAAGTTTGAAAATCTTTGTTGTTCCAGGGATAGCTAACTTTATCATCATCATCATCATCTATATTGTTTATAACAATAAATTAGTTATCTTTGGAAGAAAGGAGGGAACCACAGAGATGTTCAAGCTTGACCTATTAATAGTTAATATTAATTAATGGAGTACAGCTATTAAAATCCCACATGTACTGTAGTATCTATGCTGACTATGGCATCTTGGGCTTATATGCAGGGCTGGCCTTATCACTGAGCAGAGTGAGGAGATTGTATTAGAAAACATGCATTTGGGGGAACAGCAACTAAGCAACCAAAGAGAGAACTGATTGCCCTATGTATTATGTCAGGGGATGGTGGAAGGTGGCTTCTCAGCCCCATTGCTGGTGCTGAAGAAAGAGTCAGCTGCAGATCTCATATAGTTTGATGAGGTGGATGTGCATGTTTATGGGTGATGTGGGATTCTTTAAATTATAGTCCAAAACAAAAAAAATCAGCATTCTGTAGAAATCTGATTCATGTAAAGATCTCTTCTCAATCAGTCTCATGAAGCAGCAGTTTATATCATCAGATCTTTTAAGATAGAAACTTAAGAGTCCACGAAGTCCAGCTTCATTAGGCTCAGAGTAAGGAAAGAACAGAGAGAGACAGAAAACACCCGTCTTTGGCTGAACAAAGGATACTAATCTACTCTTTATTCAAGCAGAGTGTATCAGAAATGAAACTTAAGCTACATAATCAATCAGAATGTCAGAACCCAAATAAGGAGAGATAAGGAGCGTTGTCTCTCATGCAAGCAAAGAGGCTTTTGTTTACAAAATGTGTCAGAAGACAGGAGACAGAAACCAGATGCCTTCCCACATGTCCTCCTTTTTCATTTAAATTTGAGAGAGGGACGGCTAATCATACCCCTGCATGTCATCATACTCCATAACTACTCCTCCATATACATCCTCCTGGACATCGTACCCCTCCTGACTCATGGTACCTTGTTCCGGAGGATGATACCTCATTGAGTACAATTGCCGTCGTGCAAAACTCGATGTCTCCCTTCTACGCAGTGGACATGTGTTACACATAGAAATAAGATTAGGAATACAATAAATGAAAAAACACAACGATATAAGGCAGATAATAATAATGAACCCATAAAAGAAAACTTGTCTAAGGACAGACAAATCAGGCAACCAAGAAGTCACCCAATCAAAGAGATTAACATCAGTGCGTACATTGTTAATAATGCTCTCCTGTAAATTCTGAAGTTCTTTCTCAATAGTATTATTCAGATCCTGGAATTTTACCCGACATCCCTGGTTCCCGACCAGTTTACAAAATCCCCCGGATTTTGCTAACAGGTAATCTATGGCCAGTCTGTAAGGTAAAATAACCCAATGCTGCACATTGATATTGTCCTGGATGGAAATTCGTGGCAACTCCATTAAAAAAGAACCACATGTTAGGATCCTTGATTTGCCATCCATTGCAAATTGAACCACTATCTATAGCAGAATAATCAGGAGTAAACATAGGAAACACATCATATATATCTTCAATAGTAGTGTTAAACAAGGTATAATTAAGCTTATAAGAACTGTTATAACTACCCTATAACCAAAAATAATCATCACAACCCGTATAATTGCCTACATTCAGCAAAACCCTTTTTGCTTGAGTCCAGTGCTTCCATTTACTATTCCAGACTCCAGAACTATGACAGCAGAAACAAAGTCCTTTAGTGTATTTCTTGAATGTCATGCTTCGCCAGCGGGTGTTGTTAAATTGTTCTGGAGGATTAGAGAAGAGTGTAGATCTATCAATATGTTGCAAATGTCCAATAACCAACTCTGGCGTGTTGAACAATGCCGGAAGAAAGGCCATTTGAGACACTGCCAGTGGATGCTCATAGTATAACGTTGCATTCTTACCATGAACTTCAAACATATAGTTAGCACGATGAATCCAAAAGTTGGGGTTGCCCCCATGAGGCATTGTTCTTACAGCTGGAAGCACAGTAAGAAAGAAAAGAACAAATGTCAGCAAATTTAGTTTACTGGTGAACCACCATCCTGGAGCTGAGTAACCTTCTTCTCTCTCCATGGGCGGATCGCTCAAGCAGGAATCCACACAGGTCCTGAGGTTGTAGAAACCGCTGCGTATCCTCGTCCCCAGGTGATTAGAGGTACAGGACCTTTCCACTCAGGATCCGGTTGCTGCCGATAAACGACCAATGGCTTAGGAAGACACTCCTCAGTCCTGAAATGCAATTCGACTGGAGAGTGTGACCTGTTATGGGGAGCAAGAAGAAAATTAAGAGTATACAGTACTTTAGCAACAGCCGTAGGTATTTCAGCCACAGGAACCCCTCTATCTCCCACTTGCTTGTGTAACAAATTTTTGAATGTCAGGTGGGCTCTTTCAACAATCGCCTGTCCAGTCGAGTTATAGGGTATTCCATGGGTTAGCTTAATGTCCCACTGACGGCAAAAGTCCTGAAAGGCAGAAGAAACATATGATGACCCATTGTCTGTCTTAAGGCTTTTAGGTTTACCCATTACCGCAAACGAACGAATGCAATGTTGTATAACATGTCTGGATGTTTCACCCCGTAAGGGTGTAGCCCATATAAATCCAGAGAAGGTATCAACAGTCACATGTAACTTAGAAAGCGGAGCCAAAGCAGGTACTTGCGTGACATCCATCTGCCATAGCTGATTGGCTTCTGTTCCTCAAGGATTAACAGCATCAAATGGCAGGAATATAGGAGACTTCGTACAGGAAGCACAGGATGACACAATGTCTCTAGCCTGTGACATAGGAATGGAAAATCGTTTATGCAAAACCTTAGCAGATTGATGAAACATTGCATGACTGTCAATGGGGTTGTCAAAGAGAGAAAAAACCTCAGCAGAGTCTCGGAGAGCAGAATCTGCTCGTGCATTGCCCTCCGTCAAATAACCTGGGATCCTTGTGTGAGAGCGTATGTGGGCAATGAAGAATGGGACCGTACGGTTAGAAAGAAAACTTTGAAGCTGTTGGAATAAAGCAAAAAGATCCCTATCCATCGATGGAGACAAATAAGCTTGAGCTAAGGTAAAGACAAGGCGGTAAACATATTGAGTATCCACAATCAGGTTAAAAGGCACATCAGAAAACGTAGAGAAAGCAAGTATGACCGCTGCCAGTTCCGACCGCTGGGCCGATGCTTGAGGTCCTGTAAAAACAACCTCCCATTCCCCAGTAGGACCCTGCCATGTAAGGACTCCACGGGAGGGGGAGCCATCCAAGAAAAGAGTAACGGCATGCAAGATAGGTTGCATGCAAAGCGGGGATGACAGGGAGTAAGAAGTGAGATTCAGCAAGGTAAACCGCTTATCTTTGGGGGGGTTAAATTTAACTTGTCCCACAAAGTCCGCCATGGCCACCTGAAATGCCTCAGAATACTGTAGCAAGGCGGTTAGCTGATCCTGCGAAAAAGGAAAACAAACAAAGTCAACGTCATAACCAGTCAAATGCTTTGCCCTAGTACGGCATTTGAGGAAAAGATCAGCAATCGCATCAGGTAGGCGATAACAGTTTTTCGAGGGAGTGTGCGCCAAGTGTAGCCATTCCACGATGGCCACCTTCTGAGCATTGACAGGCGCGAACAACACAGCAGTGGGCAGCCTCGGTGTAGGAAGAAGAGCGCATGCCAGCGCAATGGTGCCTGAGGGCACCCGATCCACAGCGATGGTATGCAGCTTTTCGTTGAGGCGTTGAAGAGCTGTACGCATCTCCGTTGTGCAGGGAATGATGTCCGCTGGAGAAGTGTGTCCAGAAAGAGCAGCAAAGAGTGGTGACAGCTCCTCCATGCTCAGGGCCAAGAAGGGACGAGCCCAATTTATGTTCCCTAGCAATTGTTGCAATTGTACAAGAGTGAACTGCTCTGGAATAGCTATTGTTGGCAATAGCGGAGTTGAAGCTGTAGCTGAGAGCCTATGTCCCAGATATTGGAATGGATACATCCGCTGTACTTTTTCAGGAGCTATGATCAAGCCCGCTTGTTGCAAAATGTCTGCTAGGTCCTGCAGGTGTTTCTCCGTGACTTGTGGACCATGCAATAAAATGTCATCTGTGTAATGATAGACTTTAACCTCTGGATGGCGTTGCCTGAAAGGTTCCAAAGCCTTGTTCACAAAATGTTGGCACAGAGTCGGCGAGTTGGCCATACCCATAGGCAAGACACACCATTCAAACCGTTGAGTAGGATGTTCATTATTGTATACTGGCAATGTAAATGCAAATTTTTCTCTATCTTGTGGCGCTAGCAAGATTGTATAAAAACAGTCCTTCAAATCTATAACCATGAGTTGATGATCTTCCGGAATCATGTTCGGATTAGGGAGTCCAGATTGTAGAGGTCCCATTGGCAAGATGTGCTCATTAACTTTTCTCAAATCATGTAACAATCTCCATTTTCCAGACTTCTTCTTCACCACAAAAATTGGAGAGTTCCAAGGACTAGTGGTTGTTTGAATATGTCCCAGATTTAATTGCTCCTGTACAAGGGCCTCCGCCGCCTGGAGCTTTTCTCTTGAGAGCGGCCATTGATCCGTCCACACTGGCGGGGTGTTTTTCCATTGTAGTGGAAGTGCATGCAACGGCGCTGCAGGGGAGGCCCGTATCAAAAATTTGTCTGCAAGGTACACCCTGTTTTAGCCAGGAGATCCCGGCCCCACAGAGTAATAGGAATATCCATAATCAGTGGGTGAAGAGAAACTTTTGTTCCCCCTGAGGTCTCAAAGACGATTGGATGAACACTTTGCTGTGCTGGCTCGTACCCGCCCACCCAAAAAACTTCCCTACAGGGGCGGACGGCCCATCCAGTTGGCCAATCTTTTTTTGCCACCACTGAAATATCGGCTCCTGTATCGACCAATCCAGACACTGAACGTCCACCCATAATCAGCGAGCGGGTCGGTCTATCCTTGGTGATTTGTATCACCGCCATAGCCGCTGTTACAGTCCCCTCCTGGGATGGAGTTACAGTGGTCCCTAGTGGGAGCAGATGAAGGCGTCCTACAGGTTGTCCCTTAGGCAGGGTGAGATGTTGCGTGGCTGATGCAGGGATGACAATTTCTTGGTGACCCAATGTAACTGACCCTGCTGCAATGTGTACAGAAGCGGGTAAGGCGTCTGGGCAAGGAAGAACAATGCCCATCATGCCCTGGAAATTAACATCATCAACCATTGTGGGAAGAGCCTCCACGCACCCTGGCACAGTAAAGGTACAGTCCTTGGATAACCTCAATAATAGTCCTTCTTTTAGAGTATGGTTTTTTCTATATCGTGAAATCATTTCTTGGGCAAGTTCCATATCTTCTTCCAAAACCTCCGCTATTGCTTCCTCACTGACCTCTGGTAGCCCTATTATTTTGCCTGGGCCCGAGCCTGGCCCGCACTCCCATTTCCCTGCTGCTGTGGAGAAAAGTCAGAGTCTTTGTGCTGAGCAGCTGAGGAGTTGGCATTAGGATTTGAGCAGCACTGATTGGCCCAATGGTACCCCTTCTGGCAAATGGGACACTTCCTTGAAGGGCGTGCTGCCTGCTTTTGAGAGAAGCGACATTGTGCTTTAAAATGCCCTTCTTTTCCACAGCCAAAACAACGTTTATTTTGAGCCTGAGTTGTGGGCAATTGAACTGCAGCTGCCAGAAGTTGAGCCTTGTAACTGTGAGTCCCCACATTTTGACAAACTTTCATCATGTCTGCTATAGATGTTCCTGGCCTAGCATAAACAGCTGTCAGAGCCCCTTTACAATCCTCATTGGCATTTTCAAAAGCCAGTTGTTTCATGAGCATTTCTCATGCCGGGACATTTTCCACCTGGCGGCTGAGGGCAGTCATGAGTCTGTTAATGAACTCAGTGTAATCCTCTTTAGGGCCCTGCCTGATTGCTGCAAACCCAGCAACTGAGCTATCTCCTTTGGAAGGAATCTTACTCCAGGCGCGCATGACTATCTGTGCAATATCTCCCAGCTGGGCATCAGTGAGTGCCAACTGCTGTGTAGGGTTGGCAAAATTTCCCTCCCCACATAACATATCCATCGTGAGTGCAGGGCGTGTATGATGTACCTCCCAAGCCACATCCCTCCACTCTTGCAAGCAGAGCATAGCTTCTGCAGGAGGCAGGAGTGCTTTAATCATCTGTTTCCAATCAACTGGTAGCAATTTTTGAGAAGCAATGGCTTCCAACAGAGCTTTTGTAAAAGGTGCATTAAACCCATAGTCACGTATGCTGACTCTTAGTTCCTTCAGATATTTGTAATGGAGGGTTTCATATCTATCTGGGACTGCCGGTGCATTGCCAACAGCCGGAGCCCCCCGGATCACTGGGTATACAGCAACAGGTTCCATATCCAGCACAGCTGCAGTTAAAGCAGCAGAGAACAGGTCTTTTGTAGGGCTAAGAGTGCTTGATTGCTGCAAGGCAGGATATAATGTCCCATCTTCTTTTCCACCCACATCCCCATCAGGGGGCTTAAGCTGTTGTTGCTCATATGATGGAGGGGCAGTTGCCATAGCCCCTCCCTTGGCTGGAGGCAAAAGCTTTGAGAGGGGGCCAGCAAGCCCCTGAGACAACAGAATATTCTTTGGAGTGAGTCTTTGAAGGCAGTCTCTGACTTCCTCCCACGTAAATAGCACTGATATAGAAATTCCATTATGCTTCTGCATTTCTCTCCCAATCTGTTTCCACTGTTTTAAGTCCAAACATTCATCATATTTAACCCAAGGACTGATTTTTTCTATAGCTTTGACTAGCTTTTGTATTTCCTTCTCATCAGCCTTTCGTCCATTCATATGCAAAAGATCTGAGATATCTTTACAAAGTTCCTGCATTTGCGACGCCAGCACACATCCCATAATTAAATTGTTTTTCACTCACCCTTTTGTGATGTTTTCTCAAGCGCTTGATTTATGACCTTCCCGGTCGGACCTTTTTGCCTGGTCGTAGGTGAATGAAGAAGACCTTGTCCCTGGTCGCCAATTATGAGGTGTTAATTGCTGATTGCTGCTTCAAAGCATTCCTTTGAATTTCATTCAATGGCCTCACACGGGGCACCAGTTGTAGAAATCTGATTCATGTAAAGATCTCTTCTCAATCAGTCTCATGAAGCAGCAGTTTATATCATCAGATCTTTTAAGATAGAAACTTAAGAGTCCACGAAGTCCAGCTTCATTAGGCTCAGAGTAAGGAAAGAACAGAGAGAGACAGAAAACACCCGTCTTTGGCTGAACAAAGGATACTAATCTACTCTTTATTCAAGCAGAGTATATCAGAAACGAAACTTAAGCTACATAATCAATCAGAATGTCAGAACCCAAATAAGGAGAGATAAGGAGCGTTGTCTCTCATGCAAGCAAAGAGGCTTTTGTTTACAAAATGTGTCAGAAGACAGAAACCAGATGCCTTCCCACAGCATTCCTCATCTCTAGACTCAGAAAGTCCAACTAACCTAAAAGATAACCTTTATGCCCTGGAGACACATCCAGCAGTGTCAAAGTAGGGTGAAGAAGGTGACCCCTGCAATTTTCAACTCAGTGAACTCAAAGGCATTGAGCACAGGATCTAGGTAACACAATATCTGCTGTGAATTTTTTTAAAAAATACAAGAAATGAAATGCCAGGGACTGCACATGAATCAATGGAAACAGCAGCACACAACTGAGCTTCCAACTTAAGGAAAGTGCAGTTGGTCAGGGGGATTAATTTTACACATGAACCACCAAGGGTAGTAGATTTCAGTAGATGGGCAGTATAGAAATTGAATAAATAAAGTTGTATATACAGTACAGCTCCAGTGACTAGCAAGAGGTTTGAGTACCTACTGGCATTCATTAGTAATGCAGTACTCTAAACAGTGCTTGGATATATTTTTACAGAAGTGATTCCAGGCTTGTGAGATGGAGAGGGGGTTGTTTCAAGTTAATGAGAGAATATAGGTGTTTCACAATAGAAGACAAACCTTTTATTCTGCAATTAAACTATCTCACCCACAGAATTTTACATGCAATCCAAGAACAACATTATTTGTTTGTAATCTAATTTAGAATCCAGGTCATGAGTGACCAACAAGTAACATGAACACCAGGGCAACCAGGCAACAGGCCCAACAGAAACCTTCTCTCAGTCCGAGTCAAAGATCAAACCCTAGACAGACAGGGATACAGGGTTGGTTCAGACAACAACATGTCATCCAAGCAAGATGGAAATCAGGTGACTAATAGAACAGGCAGAACAGAGTATCTTTGGTGACTGAAGGAGGGCAAGGAGTAGGTTCAAGGAGCAAAGATCCAGCTGAGGAACAACAACAGTCCACAGGAACAAGGCAGGAAGTCTTCAGAAGCAGGAACAAGTCAAGCAATAGCAAGTCTATTAACCTTCATTGCTGAGGCAGCTACTTGGAGGAAGAGCAGATTCTTATATAGCCCAGCCTCCCAGGGCCTCCAGGCACAGCTCACCATGGTCTAGAACTTCCCCAGAGCTCTCAGGTGAGGCCTGTCATCAGCTGCAGGAGCAGTTCAGGGTCCAACCCTGCAAGTACTACAGCTCCCTTCCAGGCTAGGGTTTTAATCCTGCAAGCTGTACACTTTGCTCTACTATACTGGTCTTGGTGCATAATAAAGATTTTATTTGAATCTTGCAAGCATTAAAGCTACTGCTGGGGAACTCAGTCTACCAATACTGGAGATGCCTCAGATCTTGACATCTTCCTGTGTTTTCATGCAACATCTTCTGCCCATAAAGCTCCATTAAGGGGGGGGGCAGTCATCCAGCTGCACACTTTTGTTGCCTTTGGGCAGTATAATCCTTCTGTCTGGAAGCATTTGTGAGTGGTCTCTTTGGAATTTCTAGAGGGCCTTTTTTTTTGCTTCCATACTTATAAGGTTTCCCTTGCTCGAAAACCAGTCGTATCCAACTCTAGGGTTCAGTGCTCATCTCTGTTTCAAAGCCGAAGAGCCAGCGCTGTCTGCTTATAATATTTTATATGTTTAAAATATTTAAATATTTTATATGTTTATATTTCCTCTTACAATTTAGAACTGAGACTTCCCTCAAAAGTAGCCACATTACACAAACAGCTTCAAAGGAGTGGTGAGTGTAAGTATCTCTCCAAAACATATTGTGTGGTTTTTTAGACCCAATTATCTAGGAAAGAAAGAGTACTAAAATTCCTCCTCCATAGTCAGTCTGATGGATTGGCAGCAGCAGGGAGGAACTTGCACTATTCAGGTACCACCTATGGTAAATATCCACAACATACATTATTTCCAATGTTTGGATAGCAAGCCTTCCCCATTAAAGGTGATGGGAATCTCCTATTTGGGAGGGGGGGAAGGTTTTGCACTTTGGATTTTTCTTTTAAAAAATTCAGATTAACACTCAGTGCACATTCACTAGCCCCACAATCCCAAAGTCATCAGATGCCCCTGGTGTGCTTTGTACTTATTTGCACCCTTTCAAAGGAAACTGGAAAACCCAACGTTCAGCAGCAGAGTAGATCCTATCTACCATCTAGGTCTCATGATCAGTTCCTCTCATCATTAGTGACAGTTTGTTTTTGTTTTATTAGCTGAGCTAGGAAAGACTCTTGCCTTGGCAACTGGATACCATCTGTCATTTCAAAATCCAAGCTTAGAAAAAATTATATGTTGGACTCTAACTCCCAGAGATTCTAGGAGATGTAATACAACAGGGGTGCCCAAACCTTTTGGGCCGCAAGCTGGTCACATGGTCCAGGGGGTTTAGCGGGCCAGACAACAGCACGTAGTTCCTCCCACCGGAAGCAGAAGTAAAACGCACCTTGCAATCTGTTTTGCAACAGATATGTTTTGCAACAGGATGAGATAGAATTTTTAGGCTGCCATTTTCTCTGCTTAAACCAAGGGTGCCCAAACTATGGCTCCCATATGGGCACATTTTACTTCCACTTCTGGAAGTGAGGATGGTGTTGGGGGCTGGATGAATTGGTGTCACAGGCCATAGTTTGGACACCCCTGCAATACAAAGATGGAACAAAGGAACAGCAACAAAATTGCACCATTGGGAATCTTTTCCATGCTTTGCTGAGTTAATATTGAGCAACCTGTTGAGACTAAATGTTTAGAGAATTAATTAAATCATCTTCTAGCTATTCTATTTTCAACATTCATGATGCTCAGTCAGATTCCCACCCATTTCTACTTCTACATTTGCCCTGCAGGCTATCCTCATCTTTTCCAGTGGAAGAAAATGGGATAGTCTTCCACCCAAGAGCCTCAGGTCATCCAAGTTCCAAAAAGACAGAAAATTTAAACTGACTTGCAACTGAATCTTGGTGACCTGCCTGTACCACAATATACAAAAGTCATCAGTGTTGTTATTCTCAACTTTTCCTTCCTTGCCAGTGTTCCCCTGTGGATCCAGAAACAGGGAATGGGAATACTTCGATGGGAGATGCTATTTCTTCTCTATCCAGGATGCCACTTGGCATACAGCTAGGTCTCACTGTGAGGAAAAGAGTTCAAACCTGGTAGTCATTCATGATCAACCCAAGCAGGTAAAGGGAATAGAAATATAACTGCATGATTGGGGATCAGGGATGGCATGGAAATACTGTGTTTTAGCAAAAGAAAAAATATACAAAAGAGCCTCTTTTTCATGTTCATGTTCTTTTTATTGACTGCTGAAAAAGAGCCTCTGAAACATAACTGCTCTGTGATTACAAAGGAAGGGATACTTACTCTATTCTTCTGATTTTTATACATTTTTATTTGTTTAATTTAATTTGCATTAATTTTGTCCAAGGTATATTTTGGGGGGGGGGGGGGGGAGAGGTTAAGACTATTGGTTTGTGAGGTTGTGTGGGCCAGACTGCATTCAATGCATTCCTATGGGAAATTTTTAAGAAACGTCCCAGAGAATGCATTAATTATGTTAACCAAGGTTCCATTGTATTACAATTTGTCTTACTTGTTGTCATCGTTCATATCAGAAGCAATCCAATGGTGCTTGTCTTTCCCATTGTGCCTTACCTGGGAAGTAACATGCAATGTTACTTGTTAGTCACACATTACTTTATTGTTTTGGGAAGCCCAAGGTGGAATCCTGTATGCCTTAATTGTATATTAATTGACTGCAGAGTTCTTTTTTTTAGGGGGGGGGGGGAATTATATTAACCCTTCTTGCGACCCTTGCGCGTGTGCGTGTGCATGTGTGTAATATTAAATCTCAAGGACACCTCGTGTTTCTACCCTGTATTCATCTTGTTTTTTGTTTATAGAATTTCCTGCAGTCCCGAGCACGTGGTCAGCGCTACTGGATTGGACTTACTGATGAGAATGCCGAAGGGCAATGGAGATGGACGGATGGGTCGGATTACCTAAAAGGCTTCAAGTAAGACTCTAGTTCAACTTACTGTACTAAGCAACAGGATTGTAGTCATTACTACTATAATTTAAATGAATATACAATATATCGCCCAAGATTGTGACTAGGCAACCACCTTGAGAAACAACATAGGGAGAAAGAGGAGATGTACCACAAACAAATAAATAATGACAAAGTGTTTAATAATGTTCTTAAAGGCCCTATGCTTTGTATGTACTTTCTACCACTCATGAAAATGCAGCTATATAAAAAGAAAATAAATACAGGTCATAGTTATTTTGTTGAAAGATCTAGGTAGCCAACAGTTATTTCAGAGGAATTACCTTAACAAGGTATCCAGAATGTCCAATCCCAGACCTGATCTCAAATGTGAAGTTCACGAAGAATTGACATGTCTATCTTTCTTGTCCCCTATCAGTAGCTACATCAGTGTACGAGGTTTGTGTCTCTGTTCCTCTGCTAGGTTTCTAGGTGTTGTGTTTTGGGATCAAGGAGACAGCGGAGGCTTAATTCATGAAGAGGCATAGGGCAAGATAGCCCGGACGGAGTTTATTAGGAATAACAGGACAAAGAAAATTCCAGAGAAGGGTATGCAATATATCCTTATTGGTTACCTGCGATAGCATAAGGTTACTTAATTGGCTAAATATCAGCATGCCTGCCTCGTGCTCACCTTGCTGATTGGACAGAAGCTGCGTGCTAGCTGAATGACTGCGTGCCATCCCTGGGCATGGTAGGGAGGGCCAGAAGGCCTGGAGTAATGCTTAGAGGCCCAAGCTGGGGCCTCTCAGTTACGGTAGAAACAGATGAGGCAAGGAGAACGATCACCCACGATTTATGACCATGGTGTGCCATGAGCCACAGCGATCGTGCTGTGAACCTCCTCACATCTCCCCCCTTCTGTTTTTAAGAAGTTTATAAGCATAATAAATTTGGTCCTTGCGTGCACGAGGCCGGAAGCGAAATCCTTGCAGGCAGGTGGCTAGCAACGAAGGTATGCATTGAATAAAGCAACAGGCAGTCATCAGATTGGCAAGAATAATTAAACCATACTGCAGAATGATCCGTACCCAAGCTCCGTTGGGAAGCCAGGACCAAAGAGTGCTCCACCACGAAGGCAGAGGGTTTTGCTTAATATCAGAAACAATTTTGGTTAAAGAATCCAATTGGTTTTGTACCAAGGTTGTACTCACAACCTTGATGATGTAACATCAGCAAATAATCGATCGCGGCGCGGTTATCTAAAATGGTGTTGCGAAGCTGAAATTGCTCCCTGTTCAGGAGGCTAATAGCTTGGGAAGTGTGATTAATGGCTTTTACAAATGCACAAGCAAGCTTTCCAAGCTGCCTTGCATTCCCGGCTGCCAGGCCAGGCACGCCAACAAGACTGATGGCCAAGGATGTGTACTCGGCCTGGGAAAGCACCTTAACAGTGCTATCGCAATCAGAGGGTAACTGCTCAGCGGCAGTACCCCGGGTGATGCGTTTGCGGGCGGGACGCTGACGGACCAGCGTAGTGCGGTTGCGCACAGCAACAATCATACGACTAAGGCAACAAGTGGTTTTAGAGAGGTTAGCAGGAATATAGTTCCAAGTTCGTGACCCACAGGTCCAGAACCACCCAGAAGGCAACAGAATGTGCTGAAAGTTAAAATGAAGGTCCTCTGTCTCCCTCCTGGTGCAATTAAGACCGCGACCGGGCTGGAAACAGAGAGGCTTTGACTTATGTTGAGTACAGTTCACAACCCTGGCACATTTACTAGCATTACTAACAGCTACAATAGGAGTATAGAGAGACAGGGCATCAAAGGGCAGCCTTTTGGTTGCCTTTCCCCAAAGGGGGCTAAGAGCATATTTGTTTTTGACCTTGGCATTAAAGTCGGCCATATAGTAACCCAACACTGACCTACTGACGTTTTGGGGACTGTAGCAAATGGGAATGAGACAGGTGCTTAACAGGTGATAGGAGTCAACGCTTTGCTTAAGGCAAAACTCAGTTTGATTAGAAATGCGGGCAAGCTTATACCACAGGTTATACTCAAAGCGTTGGGACAGCTCATCTTGGACGGCAAGCGCTCCTGGAAAGAGAAGCATGTAGCAACAAAGAATCATTATAGAATTAGCATTTAGACAAGCTATGATAGCAACAACAAAGTTCTCAGGAGTCTTTTCCACCCGGATTTCGTCCAGCACGGACTGGGCTTCATCCGACAATGCTTTCACCTGGCCCCAGGTTATCGGTGGGGCCTTCCCCCTCGGTTCCGCCTCCTCTCCGGGAGCTCGTGCAGGTGAAGGTCGAAGTTTGGAATGGGGTTGCTGAGACCCTGATGCCATGCCATGCTTCCACGGTCGAACAAACCAGGCAGGGACCCAAAGAGGACCTTCTGGCGTAGACACTGCGGCGTAGCCCCTTCCCCAGGTGATGAGGGGAACAGGCCCTTTCCACTCCGGGTCCGGCAGGCGTCTGTACTGGACCTGGGGGGCAGGCAGAACCTCAAGCTGGCAATAGTGACGCTGAGCCCTGGATAAAAATTGAGAATTAAATTGAGACAAGTTAAGGTGGTTTAGTGTGAACAGTACACTAGCAAGCCACTCCTCCTTTTCCGGAAGTGAGAGGGGGACAGTTTCCCCTTTCCTTTTTTGGCGATCCAGTGCCTCTTTCAGTGTTTTATTGGCCCGTTCGACCACGGCCTGTCCCTGAGAATTATAAGGGATGGCGAATGTGTGGACAATCTGCCAGCAGGTACAAAACTCTGCTAGGGCAGTAGAACAATAGGCGGGGCCGTTATCGGTTTTCAAACGGTCAGTTTTTCCCATGGCAGCGAAGCAGCGGACAAGGTGATTGCAAACGCGTTTGACCTTTTCTCCCTTCTGGGGCGTGACCCAGATATAGCCAGAGTAGGTGTCAACACAAACATGTAAATATTTCCATGGTGCAAAAGGTGCAAAATGGGTAACATCCATCTGCCAAAGCTGGTTAGCACTCAGACCGCGAGGATTTACTCCTGCAGCAGGATTCTGGGGCTGTTGTGAACATTGTGGACATTGCTGAATTATGGCCCTTGCATCCGCAAGGGGAATGTTAAACTCTTTAGCAAGAGCTTTGGCATTCTGATGATGCAAAGCATGGCTTTCAATGGGGGAACAATACATGGCACGTAATGCGCCATCTGCACGGTCATTCCCTTCGGTCAAGGGGCCGGGGAATGGCTGATGACTCCGAATGTGTGCAATGAAAAAGGGTACTGTTCTCCGTTGGAGCAGCATCTGTAGAGACAGGAACAGTGACAGCAAGTTGCTATCTACTAAAGGTGACACATAACTTCCCACAATGTTGGACACGACATTGGTGACATATAGGCTATCAGAGATCAAGTTAACAGGCTGATCCTGAAACAGACTAAAGGCAAGGACAACCGCCGCAAGCTCTGCGCGCTGTGGCGAGCGCTGCGGCAGCGTAAATTGACTTTTCCATGTCCCCTGCTCCTGCCAGGCAACCACCCCACGGCTCGGGCCACCATCAGTGAAGACAGTGAGAGCCGGCAAAAGGGGCGTGGGAGAGAGGAGGTGGAAAAGCTTCAAAGGTATATGCTGAGCAACCTGGAGCCGAGGATCCTTAGGAGAGTGGTACACTACCTGGCCTGTAAAATCTGCCATAGCAAGTTGCAGCTCGGTAGAAGAGTGCAGTCCCACTTCCCACACTGCAAGGGGGACGGGAACCACAATCTCCATGGGATCCAGGGCAAACAGGGCGAGACAGCGGCGGCGGCCTTTAGAGACGACCTGCGCCATCATGCTCAAAAAGGGTGTAATGGTATTTTTTGTGGTGTGTGAAAGATACAACCATTCTAAAATACGAATTTTCCCATCTGAAGGCTCCTGATGTATGACAGCATATAATTGTTTCACATCTCCCAAGCAAAGGAGCTTGGGGGGGCAATTTGGCTCAGCCCTATCAACCCAGACCTTGGCCATGGCAGAGTTAACCATGGAAAGGACCTCCCGTTGCGGGGCAGTAAGGGTGATCAGATCTCCTGGATTCTTCCCTGCTCTAAGAGCGTCAAAGAGGGGGCTGAGCGCAGCGGTGGTAAGCTTAAAATAAGGGCGGAGCCAATTGACAGCACCAAGTATCTGCTGCAGGGTGACATAACTGACAGTAGGTGGAATTTCAATCCGTGGCAATGCTGGCATAGAATACGCAGCCATCATGCGGTGCCCAAGATAGGAGAAAGGTTCGGCTAACTGAACCTTTTCCTGGGCAATTATTAGGCCATAAAGGCTCAGGGTCTCCTGAAGGCGAGGGAGCCACCCCTCTGGGAGGGAGGTCCCGGCCACCAAGATGTCATCCATGTAATGATATATAACCAAATTAGGGTAAGCCTTTCTGTACGGCATGAGAGCTGCATTTACATAAAACTGACACATGGTGGGGCTATTGAGCATTCCCATTGGCAATACCTTCCAATGGTACCGGACTGTGGGCTGGGAGTTATTCAACACTGGGACCATGAAAGGAAAATACTTCCGGTCCTTTTCCTGAAGGGGAATAGTATAAAAACAATCCTTGAGGTCAATGACAGCCATCTCATAATCATGGGGTATCAAATTTGGGTTCGGGGTTCCACACTGGAGCGAGCCCATCAGCTCAATTATCTTATTGATCTCCCGCAGGTCATGGAGCAACCGCCACTTCCCGGACTTCTTTTTGATGACAAATACCGGGGTATCGAACGGACTACTAGTCGGTTCAATGTGACCCGCGTCCAGTTGTTCCTGGACGAGCTGCTTAAGCGCAGTCAACTTCTCTTGCGGAAGTGGCCATTGCTCCACCCACACGGCTTGATCGGTCTTCCACGAGAGTGGAAGAGCACAATGTTGATGGCTATTCATGAGTTATGAGGGTGGTGACAACTTGCACCAGCAAATCCCTCCCCCACAAGTTGAGATCAATTTGTAAAATACAGGGCTTGATGCGAGCGATCTCAGGCCCGCCAGGTTGGAGACTGACAGATAACCACTGAGCACTTTTCCGGGAGGCCTGGCTACCACCGATGCCCCAAACTGAGGGAGCGGTTTCGGTTGGCCACAAGGGATCCCAGTGCCCAGCGGCTATCACAGAAATATCCACCCCCGTATCCAACAATCCTTCCAACAACTTACCGTTTACCCAATACTTACAGGTCGGCTTCTGCTGTCCTATCTGCTCTTGAAGGGCGGCAACCTGTGGATGATAGGTGTCTCCATCGGCCCCGGCATGGGTGGAACCAAACCCCCCTCTGCGAAGGGCGGGCTCCGCTCCCCCTAGGGTCTCATAAGAAACAATGATCAATTGCGCCCAGGAGTCCCCCTTGCGCAGTTGCAATGGGAGGTGACTCCAAAATTGTACATAAATGATGCCTGTGTAGTCTGTGTCTATCACGCCAGGAACTATCATGATGCCATGTTTGGCCGCTGATGAACGCGGCAGTACCAGACCAACGGTCCCTTTTGGCAAGGGGCCAGTAAGGTCGGCAGGCATCAGGATAAGCTCCCCAGGCAACGCAGTTGTCATGTCCTGTGTGTTGACGAGATCGAGACCAGCGCTGCCAGCAGTAGCAGCCTTGCGCTGATTGACCCGTGTCCCCTTTATTTTCCCGGGGCCCGGGGAGGGCCCGGTATCTAGTTTCCCTGTGGTGAGGGGTTGACTCTGCACTGGGTAGCCCAATGGTATCCTTTGCCACACCGGGGGCACTTCTTGCTGGGGCGCCTGACATCCTTTCCACCCCCCTTATGCGCTCCCCCTCCGGGGGCGTGACAATCTTTCTTGAAGTGGCCCGGTTTCTGACAGTTGAAACAATTGCCAGTGGGCTTGTTTCCGGCACGAAGCGCTCCAGCCAGAAGGGCCATTGCATGTGTTTGAGTGCCCACCTCCATACAGGCTTGAATCATGTCAGCTAAGCTATACTCAGGGCGGTGAATGACATTTTGCAAAATCTTCTTGCAATCGGCATTGGCCTGCTCAAAAGCCAGCCGTTTCAGGAGTTCTCCTTGGGCATCAGGGTTGTCTATCTGTCTTTGTATGGCTTCCTTCAATCTATCAATGAACTGTGGGTAGGGTTCAGTGGGCTGCTGCCGTGTGGAAGTAAAGGAGCGTGTGGGTTTCCCAGAGACGGGGACCCTTTTAAAGGCTCTCATGACGCACATAAACGTGCGGTGGAAAGACTCCCGGGGGAGTTGCATCTGCTGGTGGAGGGTAGCAAATGCACCTGCTCCATAAATCTGCTCAGGGGTGTTTTGTGGTGTACCAGCCGCCACTGCAGCCACTCGGAATTCACTATCCCAAACAACATACTGTGAAGCAGTCAAAATCATTCGAAACAAATCCTTCCAGTCTTGGGGCAACATCGTGTACCCATTCCCGATTCCCTCAAGCAACCCTTGCACAAAATGTGATCGGACACCAGCCTCTCTAACAGCTTTATTAAGTTCCCTAATTACTGTATATGACAGAGCTTGCCAATGGATACGTTCCTCTGGATTCCCATCCGCCCCCACCCCCATCTCAACCGTAATGGGAAAAGCGGAAGGACTCTCTCCTTGCCACTCTTCTGCCTCCTCCAGGGACAAAACCCCATCACTCTTGGCTCGATGTATGGCAGAGCGAACATTTCCCATCACACCGCCAGGGTAGGCGGGCGAACCAGGCTTGGGATGGGCGGCACCAATGGTGCCGTAGGTGGTAAAATAGCGGGCAGCACTTTTGGATAAGGAGGTGGTGGGTCCTCGGGTGGATGAGTCAGAGGATTGGTCAGGGATGCCTCTGCTGGTACTAATTTCCTGACTGCCTCATTAACTCTTTGCCAAATCAATAAATGATGAACCGCTGCCCTCGGTTCTTCCAATAAAATTGTTCCAATTCTTTGCCAATCATCCCGTTTGAGTGATCCAATTTCTGGGTACCAAGGACATTGGCATTCGACTTCCTTAATGAAGTCTTCTAGACTATTAAGCGTGATGTCTGGACATCCGCTCTCCTTGATGATTTTCTGCAATTCTTTTGCATGGGTCTTTTGCCCTAAAGAAAGTCCCCCCCCCCCATACTCACAATCGGGAGCTCGAAAGCTGAGGGAGCCTAAAGGCTGGGGTAGCCTGAAGGCTGAGGTGCACCAGGGGGCTATTCCAGCCTGTGAGTCGGGGAGTTGGGATCCAGCAATCACGTCGCGGGTCGCCAGATGTTGTGTTTTGGGATCAAGGAGACAGCAGAGGCTTAATTCATGAAGAGGCATAGGGCAAGATAGCCCGGACGGAGTTTATTAGGAATAACAGGACAAAGAAAATTCCAGAGAAGGGTATGCAATATATCCTTATTGGTTACCTGCGATAGCATAAGGTTACTTAATTGGCTAAATATCAGCATGCCTGCCTCGTGCTCACCTTGCTGATTGGACAGAAGCTGCGTGCTAGCTAAATGACTGCGTGCCATCCCTGGGCATGGTAGGGAGGTCCAGAAGGCCTGGAGTAATGTTTAGAGGCCCAAGCTGGGGCCTCTCAGTTACGGTAGAAACAGATGAGGCAAGGAGAACGATCACCCACGATTTATGACCATGGTGTGCCATGAGCCACAGCGATCGTGCTGTGAACCTCCTCACATCTAGGTCTTTGCAAGTGCTTCCAAATGCTAACTCCAAATGCCAGTCTTGTTCATTTGTCTGGAGCCTGGCAGGCAAAGTAGTAAGGGTGAGAAGGATTTGGGGTGGGGGTGGGGGCAGAACAATCAGTTACTGGACAAGATGAGTTTTACTGGGGTCCTCTGGTGTCCAGTCCAAGGGGCCATTTGCAGAGTTGGTTAATGGACCAAATAGGGAGGCTCACCTTATAATTTCAAGGTGGCAACGAGACACATACAAAGATTGGGGGACAGATGAGAAAAGGATACACATACAGTAATTGTATCTTTAACTGTAAGAGTCTCCAGGAGGGTACAAATTAAGGAGTTGAAGAAACCATCTTAAACTAAAGTAATCAGAATTTACAATAGAAATTCCACTACAGATAAGAAAGTTACTTAGGCTCCTACATTAGCTTGCTACATGCTATGGAGATGCTGTAAAATAGAAGTTTGCAAAGAAAGAGGATGAAATGAAGTACTAAACAGCATCAAATGGAGCGTCAAAGGTTTCCTAGCTTTGGAATTGAGAATGAAAGTGGCAGCAATGAGGAATAGAATAGGGATATGCACCAGTCTATATAGGAGTGGAGGCAGAGGCATTCCTATGCTATAGAGTGGCCTGAAGGCATGTGATGAAGCACCATTAGTTAGGTGACTATTGGGCAATCCTATTTAGACAGCTTTGGGTTCCATGATATGTGGATATATGTGTAATTATGAGAGCGACTCTGCCAAAGCTATCGCTGAAAACTTGAAGTGTTTAATGAACCCACATGGTGGTGCATGTCAGGGCAGAGATTTGCCTGGTTAGAAGGAAATGTCTTCTTCTGAACTTCTCTTGGCATAATTTGACCACACTTTTTGTTTAGGAAATGGAAAACCGGGGAGCCCAATAACCATAATGCCAATGAAGACTGTGCTGAGATTTCTATTGGCGGGGAATGGAATGACGTCAGATGTGACACTAGAGCCTTCTATGTGTGTGAGAAACCTCTGCCATCCTGAAGGACCAAGAAAGGAGAGAATACACTTCTTCACACTGTTCCAGTTACAAAGAATACAGTTGCAAGAACACAAGCTTTATAATGTATTAATGAGCAAGACAATAAAATTGTAAAAAAGTAAAGTTTATTACAATGTATTCCTATGCACGTCTACACAAAAAATAAGTTGTAGTGAGTTCACAGTGGTGCTTACCAGAAAGGTGTATGCAAAATTGAAGCCCAACTAAACTTTCAGGCAAGGCTACCGCCACCTAGGGTTGCCATAATTCTCTCCCACCAAACCGGGACAGCCACATGACATCATTGCATTTTTCAAACTGCGCATGCGTTGGATGGGGCTGTCAGGAAGACCGTGGCTCTAAGACCCCGTGGAATCCCTATCCAGGGTGGACAGCCTTCATCAGTTTAAAATAAACTGTAATCAAGAGGTTTTATAAACTGTAATCCGGGACTTTTACATGTTTTTTCTTGAACCGGCTGGGACAGCTTGAATCTGGGAAAATCCTGGAAAACCGGGACATATGGTTCTATTTTAATTTTATTTTAGTTTTGAATAAAATTTCTTGGGCCACTCTTGAAACCACCCTTCCTCCCCCTGATGTCACCCCACCCACCCCTTCACACACACACATACCCCACTGAAATAGACTCACCCTCAAACCCCACACGAGGAGCCCTTGGAAGAAAGTTCTAAAAAGGGGCCCGGAATGGAAATGCAGTCCATGGAGCCTCTGTTTCCCCCTGGAAGGAGAAAAGCAGGGGACAGGAAGGGACTTATTTTGGAGGAGGACCTTTGTGATGGAGGACTCTTCATTTTCTGTCCACCCTGTCCCCTTCCTCTGTAGGAATACTGACCCTATGAAGTTAACCCTTTGCAGCCATGTGAAGAAGGAATCCTCCGTCCCAGTGTATGGTGGAGGTTTGGCTTCTTAGATATGGGTATTTCTTGCTCTCTCCTAGCTTTTGGGGGAAAGGGCTGAGGATGACTCCTTGTCACCCAAACTTCAAGGTGAGCCAAGGGATTTTTGCAAAGAATTATTTCACTGTCTCCATGCCTTTCTTTCAATTATCTCGCTTGCAAGTGTCTCCCTTCCACTGCGGGCTTCTCAGGTTACTGTTTTGCATTCGCCGCTGTCAAGCAGGATAATTGAAAGAAAGGCAGGGAGGCAGTGGATTAACTTTGCAAAAATCCCATGGTGAGGAGTGATCTTGCTTACTTTGTTTAAATTTAAAAATCCGGGACTTTTACATGTTTTTTCTTGAACTGGCTGGGACAACTTGAATCTGGGAAAATCCTGGAAAACCGGGACATATGGCGGTAATTTCAAAATGGCTGCCACAAATGGCACCAATAGGGATGTGGATGATTCATGTAGAGTAGGTTGATCACACTGCAATGAAGATAAATTTGAGGTGGAAGAGACATAATGCTCAAGCAAATTCCTGTACCTATCTGTCTATCAATTGGTCAATTGATTGATCCACTTTCTCACTTATTTATTCTTCAGCATTCCCTGTTGCTGATGCCACTGAATAGCATTTTAGAAGGAATGAAGTCCAATAGTGCAATGGCTGACTGGGTAGTAATTAACCCTAAATCCATAAATTTGTTCAACAGAATGTTCTCAGATGATCTATGAGAGTTGAATTTGAATGGTAAATATGAAGTGTTCAGACAAATATGGGAAGATAAATATCTCATCTGTTCTGACTATTTGTCCATTTTGTCTTGAAGCCTCTATCAGCTCTATCCTTCAGAAACCAAGAGATTTTCCAAAGAGACTAATCCACTGCAAACCCAAATGACAAAAAAGTTAACTAACAAATTATATGTAACTAATTATTTATATGCCCTATTCAGGTAGGGATATGCCATTTTGGAGTTTTTATACTTCATTCCCCAGAATTCTGGGAGTTGCACCTGACAGACTCACACCTGCTGATACCTAAATGTGGCTCACCTGGAGAAAGACCTAGCTGGAAACCTGTATGCCCTAGCTTCCTGTTAAAAAGGGAAATTACCCCCAAATACTTGCTAAGAATCTTCCAACAAGGAGTAGAATAGCAAGTCAGGCTATGAAAGCTTCTAGTTAGATCTTTTTCTGGGTGAACCACATTTATATGGCAGCAGATGTGAGCCTGTAAGCTGAAGTTGAAAAAAAATCCCAAAGATTCATCCTTAGTTCCATAATTATAATTTAGTAGTACTGTAGTTCATTCTCATGTTGTGTGGAACCCATTTTCATCACTACAGCATACCAGGCAGCAAGGGTCCTCATTGCTTCTTCATCAATAAAGTTTTATGGAGCCAGGGTACCAGCCCAATGCCCAATCCTCCTTTCTCATCCAGGCTTGGGACTGGCGATGGCAGACTTAATTATAACTTAATTATAAGTTATGTGCTTTTATTTCTACTCTGTTTTAGATAGAGAAGCTTAGGTTGTTTTCACATCCTTTTCCCTCTCTGAAACTGCTTTTCTCTGCTCTTCTCGCAATTGGGATTTTTTAAAATTTATTTATTACTCGCATATCTACTGCCCTGACTCTAGGCGGCTTACACATACAAAAAAAAAACTTTACAAAAACATATAGAAAGCATTAAAAATTAGATTTGTTTATTTTTTTAATTTAATTTTTTTTAAAATGTCCTCACAATGCCGCATCGCAATATTTTTCAAAAGCTGACAGCCCGAGCAATACTTAAACAAGCCAGCCCAGGATGGCTATCTCCCCGGCTGACCCACACACCCGCTACGCAAGCCAGGTCTTAAGGCTCTTGCGAAAGGATAAAAGCTCTGCCTGGAGACAAAGTTCAGTTTAGCAGGAGTTTCCACAGGGCCAGAACAGGCACAGAGAAGGCTCTCCTTCTCGTGCTATAGAGGCGAACCTCTCTAGCAGATGGAACTATCAGAGAGCCCCTCTAGTCTGCTTTAGTAGGACAGGCAGATGTCCTTGGAGTGATGCAGTCTCTTAAGTACCCTGGTCCACTACCATGTAAGGCTTTAAAGGTAATCACCAGCACCTTGAATTGCACCTGGAGGCACACTGGCGACCAGTGCAGGTCCCAAAGCAATGGCGAGGCACGAGCATAATGCCCGCACTCCATCACCACCCAAGCAGCCACATTCTGGACCAGTTGCAGCCTCCCAATGGTCATCAAGGGCAGCCCCATGTAGAGCACATTAAAATAGTCAAGTCTGGAGGTGACCAGAGCGTGCGTAACTATGAGCAAGGAGTCCCGGTCCAAGAGCAGGCGTAACTGGCAGATCACACGAAGTTGTGCGAAAGCCCTCCTAGCCACGACTGCCACCTGCTCATTGAGCAGGAGTCATGAGCCCCGGAGGACCCCCAGATTACACACCGGGTCTGTCTGAGGCAAAAAAGCTCCATCCAGAACCAAAGATGGTAACTCCTGTGATAACATGGGGGCCCTAATCCACAGCCACTCGGTCTTGCCAGGATTCAGTTGTAGCCTGTTGTCCCCCATCCAGACCCCTACAGCCTTCAGACACCTGGATAGGACTTCCACTGCATCATCTGGTTCACCACAGGATGAGATGTACAATTGAATATCATTCACATATTGATGATATTGAACTGAATTGAAAGCTTTCTATTCCCTGCACCTTCAAGTTCAGAGGCTCCATGGGGCATCCTCTTGCCCAGAGAGAGACTTCAGGAGCCAAGGAGACTTCAGGAGCCTTGGGGAAACCTTTAAAACAGGGTTCCCAACCTATTTATGCCACAGGCCTGACCACGCCCTTTCCAGACAGCTGAGCTTGGTTCCCCCGCTGTAAATGCTACCTTAAAATGCATCTGCAGCTGTCATAAATGCGTTTACAACAGCCACGGGTGCATTTGCACAGGTGCAGGTGCGTTTATTCCTCTTGTAAATGCATCCACTGGCATGGCAGCATGGACCACATGAAATGGTGCCACGGGCCAGGGCCAGCCCGTGGGCCATAGGTTGGCCACCCCTGCTTTAAAAAGAAGGAGGACCCAATCCAGGCCAGGTGATTTACTTATCTTAATTTTGTGATATAAAGTTGTGCAAGAGGTTTTCGGTCACTGTGTTGTTACAATAATTGAATGTATGAATCTCCCACCAGACACATAATTAATGGAAACTACCACTGAAGATTACATATAATTTACAGCAGTGTTTGATTTGTCTCATTAGGCTTTTTCTACCCACTTTGGTCTAACAAGGTTTTTCTGAAAGCATTTACTGCTATTTTCAGCCATTGTTTTTCTGAAAGAGATATCTTTTCCTGCTACCTGTTTGTTGTTTTTCATATTATAGTTGTTTAGTATTGTATTTGTCAATTATATCTGGATGAGCCCCTATGGTACAGTGGAATTAAAACTCTGCTCATAATCTGAGTTTGTTCCCGATGGACTCAGGTTTGACTCAGATTTTCATCTTTCTGGGGTTGGTAAAATGAATATCCAGTTTGTTGGGGTCAAACTATAGTTTGCAAAATTATCTTGTGAACTGCCCAGATAATGCTTAGCACTATGGGATAGTATATAAATGGAAACAACAGCAACTACTGCTACTACTGCAATAATACTATTCAGCAGAAAGATAGAACATCATTCTTTTAAATAAACAAATTAGTGAGAACTGCTACATAATGTTTCCATGTGCAGTGTTTCTTGCGTTCTCAATTCTGGCTATACAGAGAGTTTCTCTTCCCATTAGGATGACTCTTAATTCTTTAGAAAGACCCTCTGTCCTTTTTCCGCTGTTTCACTTCTGCAAATTGTGGGATTCTACCAAGCCTGGCTAATACTTTCAAGAATCTTATTCACTTTGCTGACGAGAAAAGTAGAAAAGAAGGAAGCAATTGTAAACTTGTTATGGGTTGTATACTTCTTAATGCACTTTGTTTGTTGTTGTTCGGTGGGGTAGCGTTCAGTTGCACAGTCGAATCTGGCCCTTTGCAACCCCATGGACCACTGCACACCAGGCTTCTCTGTCATCTGCCATCCTCTGTAGCCTGCCCAAATCTATGCTCACTGCTCTCCGGAGGCCAAAAGGATTGTTTGTCCAAGTTAATTAATCACGAGTTCAGCCAGGTTGTGTTCCATAGAATTGTTTGTGAGACATAGTGTGCTATGCTCTTCAGATAATGCTAGCCCAGCATTACTGCCCCACCCTATTGGAACTTGCTGTACTAAATAGCAATGGATATATTTTAGAGTGATCATGGGGTCAAACTAATATATAATTACTACAGTTTGTAATACTGTAAGTTGTTTGTTTACTACTATATAAGATGTACACTGATGTACAGCAAGGGTCCCTCCTCACTGAGAAGGCACCATTTTGCATGCAAGATACCAATAAATTGGTCGTTATTTCTTCTCCAAGCAACACTCTGACTTATTTTTCTTATTCCTGAATTATTAGGCTTGTCATTTTTGAGAGTTTGATGTGACAATGCAGAGGAGTGGCCTTCAGCCAGGTGAGTTGCTGCCTATGGCAGTGGGCAGCCTGGCAGAGCCTCAGGGCTTGCAACTCCCCCAGTGATGGAGCTCAGTCGCCTCAGAGGCAGTTCCTCAGCTACGCCAAGATGCACCCAGGAGATGGTGAGGAGGACCTGCCCCAGCTGGGCAAGATGTTCCTACAGTACCTGAGCCAAAATCTCCAGTGAGGACCAAGGAAAGGGATGCATTTCAAGGCCCATGGCCTGTTGAGGTCTGCGGGGCGTTTTGGACCCCAAACACCCACACCAGAGGGTCTCCTTCACATCCCACTCTTGGGGTTTTTTGAAGAGATAAATATGGATAAAAATAAGAAAGAGCTTTTAATAATGTTATTATCAGTAGCTAGACAATTGATTGCCATAGATTGGAAAAAACAAATTTGATATTAGTAAAGAAAAATGGTACAAACGGGTATGGCGACTGGCGCTGAATGACAAACTAACATCTGAATTAAGGATAAAAAAGGAATAACAACAAAGAATAAATTCTGGGAAATCTGGATGCCTTTCATGATTTGTGCAATAACAAATGAGGATGGTATAAAGCCAAGTCAGGACAGTACAAATTTTTGGAGGAGAAGTAGTTACACAGCACATCTAGAGTTGTGTTAAAGATAACATCAATTAAGCTAAATGTTTTGCACAGGGTGGGGTAATGGAGGGCCGAAGGCAGGTTTGAATAGGTAATGATATTGATGTATCAAGTAAATAAAATGGATTATAGTGATTTAAATGATAATAAGAATTACCACAGATATAGAGCTGAAAGTAGTTGAATAGTAGGTAAGGCCTACCTGATCTAGGTAGGAGGGTGAATAAGCCTTCAAGGTCCTAATTTGTGTTGTATTGTTGTGTTTGTTTTTGTGTTGTCGACTATTGTTATGAATTTTACTGGGAAATGTAAATTTTTCTAAAAAATTTTTTTTAAAAAAAAGAGCCATTCTTCTATTTCCTGAGAATTCTAGAAAGGAAGAGATAATGGATTAATAGACATGATTATAACATGACTACATGAAGTAGGTCAGCAAAGACATTGTAATGTTATGTAGTCCTTCTCCACATATTTTTCTAAAAAGTTATTGGAGCTTCTTCTAAGGATCTTAATCTCTAAAGCAGGGGTGCCCAAACTATTGTCTGTGGATTCCGCATACACAATTGGCACAGCTGTCCCTGACAGAACCACAGTTATGGGAGAACACTCCTTCGAGCCATTGGTTTCGAGGGGACAGAAATTGGGGAGCAGAATATTAGATATAGTTTGATTCACCGATTGCTGACCTGACAGGCAGCTAGGACAATAAAGGGCCAAAGATCGCAGATGGTTAACTCGATAGGCACGTAATGGGTAATCTCGCATCCGCAGAAGCTCTAAGCCTTAGAGTCAACGTCAGCCACTTGTTTGCTCCTGATAACGATGAACAATGCATGTCCCCGGTAGTTAATTAGATAGATAAGAAACTTCCCCCGGTAAAGACATCCCTAATTAACTTGTGTAATCATGATGTGCAGACTCAGGGCTTTCTCTGTAACGCTACACACAACGTATGCACGCAGCAGGTATAAAGCCTTCTGATTTCTGATCAATAAACGCTGGTCTTCGCTCCATCTTGCCTCACGTGTCCTGCTTGACCAGTCTCCTCCGGGACCCTCTGGCCCACATTGGGCCCCGATCCAACAATTGTCCATGGGCTGAATCCGGCACCCAACACCAATTTATCCAGCTCATGCTGCCTTTGTCACTCCCAAAAGCAGACTCTGCATGTGCTCTTAAGCAGAGCTGCTGCTGAGGAGAGCCAAACAAAGGAAGTGAGCACTGGTAAGTTTTGCAGTTGGAGTAATACTCAGGATCTGGTGCAAGATGTTAATGTGCCTGATCCAATAGGGAACAGTGACCACAACTCAATTATGTTTAACTTGATCATAGACCACAAGTCACTGATAAAATCTAACACAGAGACCTTAAATTTTCAAAAAGGAAATTTCCCAAAGATGAGGAAAATATTAAAAAAGAAGCTGAAAGGGAAAATTGAGAGAGTCCAAACACTCCAAGAGGCATGGAGGCTGTTTACAAAAACAATAACAGAGGCCCAATTGGAATGCATACCCAAAAGGAAAAAGGGCACTGCCAGGTCCAAGAGGACTCCGATGTGGCTTACAGGAGCTGTTCGGGAAGTGATCAAGAGCAAGAAAAGCTCATTTAGAAGATGGAAGGCTTGTCCGAATGAGGACAGCAGGCAGAAACATAAATTCTGGCAGAACAAATGCAAGGCAACAATCAGGAAAGCAAAGCAAGACTTTGAGGAGCGTATAGCTAAAAATACTCAGAGAAATAACAAAGACTTCTTTAAGTACATTAGAAGTAAGAACCCAACTAGGAAGGCCATTGGACCATTAGATGACAATGGAAGGCAAGGGGTTATTAAAGAGGAAACAGAGATTGCAGAGAGACTCAATGAATTCTTTGCTTCAGTATTCACTGAAGAAGACAGAGACCACATGCCCAAAACAGAGCCTATCTTTGTAGGGAGGGAAACCGAAGAATTAAGCCAGATAGAAATAACCAGGGAGGAGGTCCTTGCATGTCTTGTTAAGCTAAACACTAACAAATCACCAGGACCAGATGGCATCCATCCACGAGTTCTCAGGGAACTTAAAGATGAAATTGCTGATCTCCTAGGCAAAATATATAATCTTTCCCTCAAATCAGGCTTTGTGCCTGATGACTGGAAGGTAGCGAATGTAACACCAATTTTCAAAAAAGGATCCAGGGGTGATCCAGGAAATTACCGACCTGTCAGTTTGACATGTGTCCCAGGTAAAGTGATGGAAACCATCCTAAAAGATAGAATTAATAGGCACATAGAAGAGAAGGCGCTGCTAAAGGAGAGCCAACATGGCTTTTCCAAGGGCAAATCATGCCTCACTAATCTGTTGGAATTTTTTGAGAGTGTCAACAAGCATGTGGATAAGGGGGATCCAGTTGACATTGTTTATCTGGACTTTCAGAAGGCTTTTGACAAGGTCCCGCACCAAAGCCTATTGAATAAACTTACCAGTCATGGAATAAAGGGACAGGTCTTGTCCTGGATCAGCAACTGGCTAAGGGACAGGAAACAGAAGGTAGCACTAAATGGACACTTCTCCAAGTGGAGGGAAGTAAAGAGTGGGGTCCCCCAAGGTTCAGTACTGGGACCCCTGCTTTTCAACCTCTTCATAAATGATCTAGAGGTAGGAGTAAAAAGCAAGGTAGCCAAATTTGCTGATGACACCAAATTATACAGGGTAGTGAAAACTGTGAGAGATTGTGAGGAGCTCCAGAGGGATCTCTTGACACTGGGGGAGTGGGCAAAACAGTGGCAAATGAGTTTCAACATTAGTAAGTGCAGAATGATGCATGTTGGGGCAAAGAACCCCAATTACATTTATAAACTGATGGGGTCTGAACTCTCTGCGACAAACCAGGAAAGGGACCTTGGTGTCCTGGTGGACAACTCAATGAAGGTGTCAACCCAGTGTGCCTCAGCAGTGAAAAAAGCAAACTCAATGCTAGGGATCATTAGGAAGGGTATAGAAAATAAGTAAGCAAGTGTCATTTTGCCTCTTTATAAATCTATGGTGAGGCCCCATCTGGAATACTGTGTACAGTTCTGGTCGCCATACCTCCAGAAGGATATTATGGAGCTGGAAAAAGTGCAGAGGAGAGCAACCAGAATGATTAGGGGACTGGAACACCTTCCTTACCATCTGAGGCTGCAACGGTTGGGCCTCTTCACTCTTGAACAACGAAGTCTAAGAGGTGACCTGATTGAAGTTTATAAAATCATGCACGGTGTGGACAAAGTAGATAAGGAAAAACTGTTTTCCCTATCGCATAACACTAGAACTAGGGGACACTCCATGAAACTTTTGGGTACTAGTTCTCAAACAAATAAGAGAAAGTACTTTTTCACCCAGAGGATTACTGGTCTATGGAACTCCCTGCCAGAAGAAGTGGTGATAGCTGTCAGTCTTGACAGCTTCAAGAATGGAAGCGCGGCGCCAAAATGGCCGCCGCGCTCTTTGCGGGCCCCCCCCCACCGGACGAAACCATCCGGGTAGTTAGGGGCGTGGCCAGCACCCTAATAAAAGGGCTGGCCACGAGGCAGCCGTGCTGCCATTTTGGCGAACCGACGGAGCGGAGATGTTTTTCCTCCTTACCTCCGTCGCTCGTGTCTTCTTGAGGGAAGCCTTTTCGGGCAGCTTTCTCTTTTTGTTTTAGGCTTCCTAGCTACTTTTAGCCATGCCCTCGAAGAAGAAGGCAGCCGCGAACGTGGCTCGATCGGCGCGGAGGCGTCAGCCGGGTCGGAGGACCGCGACTGCGCCCGTTCCGCAGCCACCTCTAGCGGACTCCACCGGGAACGGTGGGATGGGATCGGTAGCTCCTTGGCCTGATGCGCGGAGCATACCTGCGGCCCCGGACGGGGCCTCGGCCCTTGGCCTGCAAACGATGACCACGGCCCCTGCCATGGTTCGTGCGGTGGGGCCGTCTTGCCCGGGTGCGCAGTTCCCTATGGGGGGTGCGAGCCACGGAGGGTGGTTGGGTTCCCTGCCCTTGCAGGGCGTTCCTACGGCTTCCCAGGGGCTGAGCATGGGCTCTTGGCCTTATTTGGCCCCTGGGGCTCAGGGACCTGGACAGGTGCCCGTGAATTATGGGCCGGTTGCCCAATTGCCCCCTGTTGGGGCCGGGCCCTATGTCGACGTGGAGGCCCTTGAAGCGTCCTTGGCGAGGGCCAACCAAACGGGGGTATCCCTAGGTTTTCAGGTACCCCCTTTGGCCACCGAGCAACGGCCGGCGACGGGCCGGGTTGAGCCGCCCGAGGCGTGTGGGCCGGTCGTGGCCACTGCCTCGCAGCTCCCCACCCCACAGATGCAGCAGTCTGGTGCTGGTTTGGCTCCGTCGACGAGCTCAGCTTCGGTCGTGAGCTCCGACGCCCCCAGCGGGCCGGAACCCCCGGTGGGGGCGGCCCGCGGGGGTGCAGCGGGTGAGTATGCAGTCCAAGTTAATGCACCCACACAACTGACTTCATTGGGGGGGCTGTTCAATGGCCTTGGCCTCGCTCGGGTGGCACGACGGCCCAATGGCCCCCGGCCCACCCAGCGACTTTGCCCACAACACAGGGCTTGGGGCGGGGTGGTGCCCCCAATGTGCTGGGAAATGTGTTGGGGATCCCCGGGCTGGCTCAGGCTCATTTTACTCTACCCGTAGTTCCCTCGGTGCCGGTGTCGGCTTTGCCAACGGCAGGGTATTCCTTGCCCTTGGGGGACCATTTGGCCCAGTCTACCAAGGAAAAGATTTGGAGGGGCGAGTACGTAGATATCTTCTCACTTCTAAATAGGGAGCCGACCAAGGAAGAGAGGGAAGGGCTGGACGAGAAGGATAAGGAGCAGGCACGTCGTCGTAAGCCGCCACGCATGTGGGCAAATTGGCTGCCAGCGTACCTGATTTACATGGCACCGGGCTATGGTTGACTTCCCGGGCCCGTCATGGCTGGCTTACGACGAAGAGTTCCGCATGAGAATTCCGTTGCACCCGGAGATGAGGTGGGATGAGCCCTGCCAGAAGCTGTGGCTTCTGTATATGACCCCCACGCGCCCAGCGCCTGGGGAGAGATACCATTGTGGACATGCGGTCCAACGAGCGGCCCCAGTACAGGTACCCCGCCAAGTGGCGGGGCAGGGGTTCCAGCCCGCCTGCTGTGCTGGACCTTCTCGTCCAATGGTTCTTGCAACAGGAAAAATTGCAAGTACAAGCATGAGTGCCCCTCTTGTTCTGGCCCCCATGCTGCTTCCGCCTGTCCCAGGCCGGGAGGATACAGGGGCAGGGGTAGGGGCGGACAAGGGTCAGGCAAGACTGCCATGGAAGGAGCGGGTTCACCAAAAGGCCCCCTCCCCAATTAATGTCGACATGCTGGAGCGTTGGCTCGCATCGTACCCGAGGAGAGCAGACGCTGCGTACCTCCTTCAGGGTTTCCAACTGGGTTTTCGTATTCCTTTCACGGGGGATAGGTCACCGCAGGATGCACATAACCTTTTGTCGCTTAGGGGAAGGGAGGAGGTGGCTGCCGCCAGCATTAATAAGGAGATTGCTGCGGGCAGGGTCGCCGGCCCTTTCCCCGCACCCCCATTCCCCAACCTTAAAGTGTCTCCCCTAGGACTAGTGCCCAAGAAGTCCCCGGGCGAGTTCCGCCTGATTCACCATTTGTCCTACCCAGCCGGCCACTCGGTCAATGATGCTATCCCTGATGACCTTTGTTCTGTCAGGTATACATCCTTTGACCAGGCATTGCGCATGGTGCGCTCATGTGGCCCGGGTGCACTGTTGGCTAAGTGTGACATTAAGTCGGCGTTTCGCCTCTTACCCATGCACCCGGGTGACTTCGAGTTGCTGGGTTTCAAATTCCGGGGTGAATATTATTTTGACAAAGCCATGCCATTCGGCTGTTCCATATCCTGCTCGGCTTTCGAGCGTTTCAGTACCTTCCTGCAGTGGGCATTTGTCCGTAGGTCAGGGTCTCGGTCTGTAGCCCATTACCTGGATGACTTTTTATTCGGGGGTGAACGGGGCTGGGACACGTGTACACGTCTCCTCAACACATTTCAGACGCTAATGGAGGAACTCGGTGTCCCTTTAGCGCCCGAAAAGACCGAAGGCCCGTCTGATAAGTTAATATTCCTGGGGGTGGAAATTGACACGGTAGCGCAGGCTTCTAGGTTGCCCGCAGACAAGGTGGCAAGGATAGTTGCCCTTATATCGGACTTACTGGCTAAGCGCAAGGCATCCCTTCGGGAATTGCAGGTGCTACATGGCCACCTCAATTTCGCTTGCAGGGTGGTCGCACCTGGCAGGGCCTTTGCTCGGCGCTTGTGCGACGCCATGGCAGGCTTATCCAGGCCCCATCATAGGGTGAGACTGACACGGGGCATCAGGGCAGATCTGCACGTATGGCTCCAGTTCTTGAGGGAGTTCAATGGGGTCTCATTTTGGAGGTCTGACCTCCTGGCTTCGCCCCACTTTCAAATTCAGTCTGATGCCTCGGGATCCCTGGGTTATGGGATGTACTTCAATGGGAAGTGGGCATATGGTGGATGGCCACCAGCCTGGTCAGGCACGGGTCGCCTGAGGGATCTCACATATTTGGAATTTTTTCCCATACTGGGGGCCTTGATGCTATGGGGTGAGGAGTGGGCCAACTCTGTGGTGCATTTCTGGTGTGACAATGCGGCTGTTGTCCACATTGTCAACTCACAGACCTCTAAATCTCCCAGGGTAATGGATCTTGTGCGCCAGTTCGTATTGCGCAGCCTGCGCCTCAATGTACTGTTCAGAGCCAGGCATGTCCTGGGGGTGAATAATGATATTGCTGACGCTTTGTCCCGCCTGCAGATCTCCCGGTTCCGTGCCTTGGCTCCGGATGCGGAGGAATTTCCCTCGCCACTACTGCAGGAGATATGGACAATTGGCAAGGAGAGGTGAACCGGGCGATAGGCATGTCACTGGCGCCACGCACGTGTAAGGCGTATCACCACGCGTTGGTTTCATTTCGGACCTTTTGTTCCCAATATTGCTTGCCAGATACCTGGCCGATCCCAGTGGTCCACATCCTCCGTTTTATGGTTTACCTGCACGCCCAGGGCCTGGCACCACGCACCATAGCATCTAGGCTATCAGCGCTGGCTTTTATGGCCAAGGTGGGAGGTCATGCGGACAGTACCGCTGATTTCCGTGTGAGACATGTTTTGGAGGGGTGGGTGCGGGAACGTGGGTGTTGCCTGGACGACCGTCACCCAATTTCCCCTGGGGTACTTACCCAACTGGCACGAGGCTGGCATGACCTATGTTTCGATAGGTATGAGGCAGCCCTGTTTCGTGCGGCTACAACGGTGGCCTTTTTTGGAGCGCTCCGCATCAGCGAGCTTGTGATGCTGTCTAAGGCGGATGCAAGTCGTAGGGCACTGGAACTCGAAGATGTCCATGTTTGCAATGATTGGGCTCAGTTGAGGATACGCTCCTCTAAAACAGATCAGCATGGCGTAGGCAGTGGAGTAAGACTGCTACGATGTTCATTGGCAGACATCTGTCCGGTTGGTGCCCTACAGGAGTTCCTTGCACTGCGTGGCACGCACCATGGCCCGTTTTTCTGTCACCAAGATGGGTCTCCCCTCACTAAATTTCAGTTTTGGAAGGTGACAGGGAAGGCACTGGCCAGAGTCGGCCTCCCTGGGGCCCGTTACGGCACCCATTCATTTAGAATTGGGGCGGCCTCTACTGCGGCTGCTTATGGGTACTCCGGGGCTGACATACGCAGCATGGGGAGGTGGGACTCACACTGTTTCCAGTTTTATGTTCGCCCACTCCCACCGTGAGTACCTTCTGAGTCACCGTGTATCTCTCCTTCCCTGTTTTTTTTCCCTTGACAGACCCTGGGTGTCGTATCACACCGGTGACAGTATGGCTGGTGGGCCATAGCTACGTGCACAGGGCAGCGCGTTACGCTGCGGCGACAGATTGGGGACCCCGACTGGGACTGGGTGCATACGCACATTTCACATGGCACGGTAAGCCCGGTATGTTGTGGCGGGAGCTTTTGCCATTCCTCTTTTCGTCGAGGAGTGCCGACCTGCCCGACATTCTGATCATACACCTTGGGGGTAATGACTTGGGTCAGGTCACTGGCTTATCGCTGAAGCATGCGATTTGCGCGGACCTCACCTACTTACATTACGTATGGCCCGCCACAACCCTTGTTTGGTCAGATATGGTCCCACGGCACGCTTATCAGGGAGGCTTCGACCTCCGGGCCCTGGACCGTGCTCGGCGCATGGTGAACAGGGCGGTGGCCCGATTCCTTTCGACCAAGGGCTGGGGGCGGGTCAGTCATCATCCCGCCATTAGTTTGCAAAATTTTGGGCTTTATTCAGGGGATGGGCTCCATCTGTCGCGAGGAGGTATGGACCTCCTGCTGGGTGATTGGCGAGCAGGCCTGTCGACCAAGCTGACGGTCTTGGGGGGGGGGGGGGCGTCGAGCCTTTATTGAAGCCTCTCCGGGTGGCAGGTAGCACTGGTAAGGTAAACATTTATGACCCACAGGTATCCGGCAGGTTCGCAATTGACTGGACAACACTAGATAGGCATAAGTTGTTTAAACGTTGTCCGGTCAACGACGAACCAGGCAAGGGGGTGATGGTTACCACTAGACAGCTGGAATCACCCCCTGATTTTACGGATACACGTCAGAGGGTGGGGTCATTAGTTAGATATTGACTACGGTCAACAATTTGTTTGTTGTCAACAAACAAATTGATACAAATAGATACATTGTAACAATTGCCGTTGGCAATTTTGGGTGGTACCTTACCAGTGTTACTTCGGCCTGCTTGCCTTAAGAATTATGATTGGTCGTTTTACCAATAGAAATTTATAATTCGGACTAGGGCTTGAATCAATAAATGTGGCCCATGCCGTTATCCACTTTCATTTGTGTCTGAGTCCATCATTGGGGGGGGGGGGGTGCGTCTGCAAAGGATTAGACAAGTTCATGGATGACAAGGGTATCAATGGCTATAATTATGGATACTTAAGGACAACCTCCGGGTTGGAGAGATAGGCAGGATATCTCTCAATGCCATTTCCAGGGAATCCTAAATAGGTGAAGAAGGCATCTGGTTGGGAATAATACCCTGAAGGAAATGGTGAGCCACTGTGTGAGACAGAATGCTGGACTGGATGGGCTGTGGCCTGTTCCAGCAAGGCTGTTCTTATGTAAGTAAAATGTGCCCAAACTATGGCCTGTGGGCCGGATATGACCCCTGATGGCAATTCATCTGGCCCACATCACCCTCATCGCTCCCATCTAGGTGCCCTTTACTTCCACTTCCAGGTGTGATGAGGGTGGCGCAGGCTGGATGAATTGGCATCAGGGGCCAGATCTGGCCCATGGGCCATGGTTTAGGCACCCCTGGTTTAAGCAGAGAAAATAGCAGCCTAAAATCTCATCCTGTTGCAAAACAGATTGCAAGATGTGTTTTATTTCCACTTCCGGTGGGAGGAACCACATGACTGACCTGCTGAACCACATGACCGGTCTGCTGAACCACGTGACTGGCCCATGGCCTGAAAAGTTTGGCCACCCCTGCTCTACAGAGCAGGACAGGATGGAGGGTCAACAAGTTTTCCTTTTACAAACAAGTGGGAAGGCAGGGCGTATGTGTCACAATAGTTCTTGAGAAAGTTCCTCAATGTGAGGGCATGTTATAAACACATAAGGGACAGAAACTTAAAGCTAAAGACTGCCCATTTAAAATGCTGCAAGACACTGACCCAGTACAACTGGCAAAGTTTGGACCAGCCATGGCATCAGGAACAAGAGGTAATTATCAGTTGATTTAGTTCATTTAGCTGATTTAGACAAATGTGTTGCATTTCTAGCACGGTAGAGTATGTTCCATCAAAAGGTACCCTTCCCCTCCACAGCTGTGCTCTGAAAATCATTTTTCCCCAGCTGGAAACAAAAGCCGTGTTGCTGACTGCTATTCATCCATGGAGGTTGCTTGGTGTATTTTTTTTTAAAAAAAGTGACAAACAATCAGAGACGTGCATCAGGCTTTCCTTCCATGTCAGGCAAACCTTTTGAACCATTAAAGGGACAAGGAAGACTGGTGGCAGAGCAAGCCTGTGATCTGCCTATATTTTCAAGTGGCAGAGCAAGAACGAAGGCTGGGACTTAAGGAATTTCTCCAAGAGACAGATATTTGGGAGAAAGTATAATTATCTCTTGACCCATAAAAGGAGGCTTAGTGAATATCTTAGGAGCATGAGATGACACAGGCCTGATGCAGAAACAGGTAGGAGCCTTTGGTGGTAAAGAAAAAAATTAAGACCTCTTCTAACCTTAGCTTAGATCTTGAAATCCACCCTTGACCTTATATCTATACCTATAAATCCAAGGGTTAACCGTTGGAACTTGCTATACGTTTCTGCACCTGTCCATCCTATCACGTACCGAGCCTCCTTCACTCGCCCGAACCTGGTCCGGAGGTTAACGCAGGGTTGAGAAACACGCCAGTGGGGCAAGAGCCCCACGAACGCAAACAAAGGGAAACAACTTCAATTCCCAATGTTCTCTGCGCCGTGCCACAGTCAATCAGGCTGAGAGGCGCGAGCAAAAAGAACGTTGGGAAACCTGGCATGGCCAATTAAAATTGAGCCGCAGGGGGGAAAAACCACCGCAAGAACGGAAACCACAAACGCAAACTACAAACCCCAGTGTCCTGCGCGCCATGAGCGTGCAGAACGCTGAGAAATCCGGTGCGCAAAAAATAAAATTACAAAACGCAACGGGAGCACAAGTCTGCCACAGGCGGACACAGCGCCTCACAACCTCACAAAACAAACACCCACGAAAATCCACTGCAAGACACCCGCCGGCCTTCTTTCCCGGAGCAATGGGGAGAAGAGGGACTCCCTCTCCTCCACGCTACCCCACCGAAGACACGGCGAGACCACCACTGGCCTCAAGTACAGTTGAGCCAGTGGTGGGGACCCAAAAACAGCCAGCAATTTGTCAGGGGAAGCACCCTCCCTGACAGATGACTGGCTGATGCCTTTGTACTTCCGAAGGAGGTAATACAAAAGCAGCAGCCAGCAATCCGCAAGAAATAGCACCACCCCTTATGGATTGCTGCCTGCCGATCTCCGGTTACAGGGGAAATGGAGAGGGATGGATCTATAGCTCCACTAGTTGTCAAATGGGCTGAACAGACAGCCTACCTCACTTTCTTAGACCTAGCCTCATGCATGAGAACATTAGAGGAATACATGCACTATTGATAGTCTGGAGCACAAGTCTGTTCCCATCAGCTATTTCTTTCATTATATTCCAAAGGTGGTGGTGGTGGTGGTAGTAGCAAATTTGAATTGCCCTACTCTAACTACTATTTACTTTAGCACAGTAAGATACAGATAGAGTAGGAGTGTTTGAATCAATGGATATTATAAAATGTGATTCACCTAATCTTTATTGATGTAATGACTCTAGTGAGATTACTACGCTAAGCAACGTGATTTGGACCATTAAGTGCTATCCTAGTGGCAACCTCAGTGTAGAAATTGGCCTTCAAAACAAAGAATTACCGCGCAATGCTTTTCCTCTTTCTTCTTCTCTTTTTTAAAAGACAGATTTAAAAGACAGAAATGGAAATCGTCTTATTTCCTGGCAGATCTGCTCCTGGCACTGTCTTACTTGCTGATCGTCATATTGTTTGGATTTGTGCTCTCCAATGGTAATGACAACACTCTGAGATATGACACGCTTCTCTGTTCTTAAGCCAAACTGTAAAGGTCACCTTTGCTTGAAAGCCAGCCGTATCCAACTCTAGGGTTCAGTGCTCATCTCTGTTTATAGCCAAAGAGCCAGTGCAGTCTGCTTCTGCAGATGTTTCTGTGAACATGTGGCAGGCATGCCTAGACACCAGAATGCACAGAATACTGTTTACCTTCCCACTAAAATGGTCCCTATTTATCTAATTGCAATTTCTTGCTTTCGAACTGCTAGGTTGGCAGGAACTGAGACAGAGATGGGTGCTCATTCCGTCTTGCAGTACTTGGGAATCAAACTGCTGACCTGCCATCTTCCAGTCAGCATCTTAACCACTTGAGCCACTGCAGTCCCAGGCAAACTGTAAGGAGGTGCTTTTTGCTCACAATCACCGCTTTGAAAACAGGCTTAGAGTTGATAAATAGAAAGAGCAATTACACTTAATATATCACTCATAGTGTTTAGTGCACTCTCTGGGTGGTTTGCAGGTAATTAGCATTCCCCTACCCCCAACACATCTCCGGACTGAATTGCTGCCTTTCAAAAAAGAACTTAAAACCTGGCTGGCGGGTCAAGTGTGGGGTGCAGGTGGAAGGGTAACCTCCATTGGGTGGCTGATATAGAAGAGAATGCCTTCCCCCATTGTCCCTTCGGTTCCTGTACCCTTTTTTAGGGGGTGGGTAGTTTTAAGTATTTTTAACCTGTTTTTCTCTGGAATTGTTAACCGCCCTGAGTCGGCCTTGGCCGAGTGGCAGTATATAAATCTAACAATTACATTAAATTAAATTAAATACTCATTTTACTGACCTCAGAAGGATGGAAAGCTGAGTCAACCTGTACTGCCACCAGAATCAAACTTACAACATTTGGGCTGCAGTACAGCAGTTTAACCACTGCGCCATCACGGCTCTAAAGTCTTGAAATTGTGGTTCAGTCCAGACTGAACTAAAAACTGCAGTCACTTCCACCTGGGCTAGAAGAACATCAACACCAGTGAAAGAATGGACGATGCACTGGTATTTGTTAAGGATGGGGGTGGGAAATGCACAAACACTTTCATTCATCCACGAGTAAATAAAATGAGACATAGAGATCAGCTTTTGAACATTTTCAGAACATTCCCATATGCTAACATGTGGGAATAAGCCACATTGATCTCAGTGATCCTTACTTCTAAGTAGGTACATATAGTTTTCTTTGAGTTGGTGATCATGCCCTGCAACCTCCTCTATTCTCATGCCTTTCTGGGTCAAATTCCATTTTAACAGGAATTGTGTATTTTCTGTCATAACAACATCTTCTTTCTAGGAATCCATTTCCTTCAAAGCTCTGTGCCTGAGCTGTCAGACTTTCAAATGAAGGCATGTTCACTTTCTCGTGACCAATCACCCAACAAAAGAAAGCTGACTTGCAAAATGCTGAGTGAGGCAAGCATGCCCCAGTTTAATCCTGCCAAGGGAATTCTGCTTCTAATGGCACATTTGTGGCTCATCCCACAAATTCTATAATGTTTATTTTCTGCCTCTCTTTTGGGAGCTAAAGATCTACCCATTTTTATCTTCTCAAACAACCCAGCAGGAGAGTGTGGGACTAAAAGGGAGTTTCTCTCTTTATTTGTTTTCTCTATGTCTACGTGTTGCATGATGTGAAAGGCAGAGCCAGGCCTTCCATCAGACAGGATGAGGCAGTTGCCTGTGGTAGCAGATGTTGTGAAGAAGCAGTAAAGTATTGGAGGAGAGCTGCATGTCACAAAACCTGCTCTGTAACTGTCGTGTCCATACCTTGTAAAGAATAGTCCAGCAAACGATGAACAGAACAACGAACAGCGGTTTATTGTAAAGTCTTGCAGGCCACTATTACAAGGTTATCCGGACAACAGGTGGCTACACAAGTCCCAAGTAATAGGTCTCTCCGGAATCTACCGTTGTGGTATAACTGAGCTACACCTGCATGTGAGTGCATGGAGAAGACCCAAGGCTAGCCTGGCAAGGTCTAACATGCAGAGAATAGGGAAGTGTAGATCCGGCCCGGCCACACCCTTGTTTACCTGTGGCACTTATATAATGTCACAGCGGCAGTTACTCTGTGATACAATGTAGCAACCTGCTGGATAACCTTAATTAACCAATCACAATGTGCTACCAAAGTTTTACCCAATCAGGAACAGGATCCAAAGTTGCACCCAATCATAGAACTCTAATTAACATAAGGCGTGCGCCCAGAAAGGGAGAATATGCGCCAAATCTTGCTCTTAATTCCAATGGCGGGAAATCGCCATTTTGTCTTGCAAAGCATTGCTGGAGCAACTTGCAATTTACTTGAATACACAACAGTAACCCACTGACTGGCAACAATCAGGAAAGCAAAGCAAGACTTTGAGGAGCGTATAGCTAAAAATACTCAGAGAAATAACAAAGACTTCTTTAAGTACATTAGAAGTAAGAACCCAACTAGGAAGGCCATTGGACCATTAGATGACAATGGAAGGCAAGGGGTTATTAAAGAGGAAACAGAGATTGCAGAGAGACTCAATGAATTCTTTGCTTCAGTATTCACTGAAGAAGACAGAGACCACATGCCCAAAACAGAGCCTATCTTCGTAGGGAGGGAAACCGAAGAATTAAGCAAGATAGAAATAACCAGGGAGGAGGTCCTTGCATGTCTTGTTAAGCTAAACACTAACAAATCCCCAGGACCAGATGGCATCCATCCACGAGTTCTCAGGGAACTTAAAGATGAAATTGCTGATATCCTAGCCAAAATATATAATCTTTCCCTCAAATCAGGCTTTGTGCCTGATGACTGGAAGGTAGCGAATGTAACACCAATTTTCAAAAAAGGATCCAGGGGTGATCCAGGAAATTACCGGCCTGTCAGTTTGACATGTGTCCCAGGTAAAGTGATGGAAACCATCCTAAAAGATAGAATTAATAGTTACATAGAAGAGAAGGCGCTGCTAAAGGAGAGCCAACATGGCTTTTGCAAGGGCAAATCATGCCTCACTAATCTGTTGGAATTTTTTGAGAGTGTCAACAAGCATGTGGATAAGGGGGATCCAGTTGACATTGTTTATCTGGACTTTCAGAAGGCTTTTGACAAGGTCCCACACCAAAGGCTCTTGAATAAACTTATCAGTCATGGAATAAAGGGACAGGTCTTGTCCTGGATCAGCAACTGGCTAAGGGACAGGAAACAGAGGGTAGCACTAAATGGACACTTCTCCAAGTGGAGGGAAGTAAAGAGTGGGGTCCCCCAAGGTTCAGTATTGGGACCCCTGCTTTTCAACCTCTTCATAAATGATCTAGAGGTAGGAGTAAAAAGCAAGGTAGCCAAATTTGCTGACGACACTAAATTATACAGGGTAGTGAAAACTGTGAGAGATTGTGAAGAGCTCCAGAGGGATCTCTCGACACTGGGGGAGTGGGCAAAACAGTGGCAAATGAGCTTCAACATCAGTAAGTGCAGAGTGATGCATGTTGGGGCAAAAAACCCCAATTACATTTATAAACTGATGGGGTCTGAACTCTCTGCGACAAACCAGGAAAGGGACCTTGGTGTCCTGGTGGACAGCTCAATGAAGGTGTCAACCCAGTGTGCCTCAGCAGTGAAAAAAGCAAACTCAATGTTAGGGATCATTAGGAAGAGTATAGAAAATAAGTCAGCAAGTGTCATTTTGCCTCTTTATAAATCTATGGTGAGGCCCCATCTGGAATATTGTGTACAGTTCTGGTCGCCATACCTCCAGAAGGATATTATGGAGTTGGAGAAAGTACAGAGGAGGGCAACCAGAATGATTAGGGGACTGGAACACCTTCCTTACCATCTGAGGCTGCAACGGTTGGGCCTTTTCACTCTTGAACGACGGCGTCTAAGAGGTGACCTGATTGAAGTTTATAAAATCATGCACGGTGTGGACAAGGTAGATAAGGAAAAACTGTTTTCCCTATCGCACAACACTAGAACTAGGGGACACTCCATGAAACTTTTGGGTACTAGTTCTCAAACAAATAAGAGAAAGTACTTTTTCACCCAGAGGATTACTGGTCTATGGAACTCCCTGCCAGAAGAAGTGGTGACAGCTGTCAGTCTTCACAGCTTTAAGAAAGGATTAGACAAGTTCAT
Organism: Bradypodion ventrale; assembly: GCA_035047345.1. NCBI lineage: Eukaryota > Metazoa > Chordata > Lepidosauria > Squamata > Chamaeleonidae > Bradypodion > Bradypodion ventrale. The sequence goes on from JAWDJE010000002.1 coordinate 179,832,628, forward strand.
GGAGGACAAGGCTCTCAATGGCTATAATTATGGCTACCTAAGGACAACCTCCGGGTTGGAGAGATAGGCAGGATATCTCTCAATGCCATTTCCAGGGAATCCTAAGCAGGTGAAGGCATCTCCTTGGGAATACCCTGAAGGAAATGGTGAGCCACTGTGTGAGACAGAATGCTGGACTGGATGGGCTGTGGCCTGTTCCAGCAAGGCTGTTCTTATGTTCTTATGTTCTTATGACTTATTGTGCAGCTTTAAATGCAATAGAGGGGCCATGGTGGCTTCATGGTTAAGACACTGAGCTTAATGGCCGGCAGGCCAGCAGTGCAAGACCCAAGTGCTGCATGATAGAGTGAGCTCCCATCATCTGTCCCAGCTCCTGCCAACATAGCAGTTCAAAAGCAAGAAATTGCAAGTGCATAAATAGGTACCACTTCATTGGGAAAGGTAACAACATTCTGTGAGTGCTGGCATCTAGTCATGCCTGCCACATGACCATGAAAAAATCAGCAGACACAGACAGCGCTGGCTCGTTGGCTGTAAATGGAGATAAGCTCCATCCCCTAGAGCAGTGGTGCCAAACTGATGGTACACAGGCACTCCCAGCCCTCTCTGTTGGTATACACACTGTCACCCCAGCACAAAGTTTGCCCTGCCCCTCTGCCCAGTAGCCCAACGGGAGTGCTTCCTCTCTCTCCCCAGCACAGAGGTTGCTCCACCCTCTGCAAAGAAGCCCAATGGGAGCGCTTCCTCCCTCCCTCAGCACAGAGTTCACTCTGTCCCTCTGTTTGGGCACTCAGTCTCTAAAATTTTTGCAATCTCTGTCATACAGTCAGACACACCTGACTTTCAAGCAAGGGAGACCTTTACTTTAGATACAGTAGATGAACCCATATCCCACGCCTTTTTGCTGTGTTTCCCTAAGTCAGTGATGGCAGACCTATGGCACGTGTGCCAGAGTTGGCACTCGGAGCCCTCTCTGTGGGTACCCGTGCAGTCATCCCAGCACAGAGTTTGCCCCGCCACTCTGCCCAGCAGCCCAATGGGAGTGCTTCCTCCCTCCCCCCAGAATAGAGTTTGGCCCATCCTTCCTCCCCTGTTGCTGTGTTGGCACTTTGCGATAAAAAAGTGCCAACACATTGTGTTGGCACATTGCAATAAATAAGTGGGTTTTGGGTTGCAATTTGGGTGCTCAGTCTCTAAAATGTTCGTTATCACTTCCCTAAATGGTAAAAGACATCTACCTGCCATAGATTTCAATTTTCTTCATCCACATATCTTGTATTTAGCATGCTCTGTTTTGTGACTGATCACTGGAAGTTAAATATGGACTTGATTTGCAAGCTGAATTTGTTATTTCTCAGGATATCCCTTGGGTGAGGGAAACCAAGTTAATTATAAGGAATGCAAACCTAATGCCTAGTTTGACTTTCAGTTCTGAATCTTATTTCCATTTTAGACTGTAAACCTGAACTGTGCAGCTTTTAAAAAAATTATAAAAGTGATTCTGCAAAATAAAGCATTTACAGAGTGCATTTCCCTCTAATTCCTCTGATACCATGATGGTCATTAATGAAATGAAACTCTTTAAAAATCCTGTTCTTAGAGATTTGACTACAGATGGTTGAGATCAGATAAAATGGATTCTTGTTGCTTTTCTTCTTCTTGACTACTAATACTTATTCTTTTTTAATCTGTGCTTATAATTTTAGGATCAAGGGTTTCTTCAGAAGTTAAGATATTGCATGAACAAATTCAAATAGGCAGTGAATGTAAGTGTTTCTCCAATATCTACCCTAGCTTTTGGAGTTAATTTTGTGAGGCTGGGAAGCAACACTAGAAATGGACCTCATATTCAAGTAACATAAGGAACTATGGCCAGTGCCCCATCCCTCCACAGAGAAGGCATATCTTCCTTGTTGTATCCAATTCAATATTTATACAGTATATCTGCTAAATTCCAACTTCAGAAGTTGCCACCACAATCTAATGAGGTGCCAATCAAAGAAACTGGGCACACAATGAACACTATGTGAGATGGTCATGGTAGCTTCTGCAATTAGAGTTCTGTTCATTCAAATATTGAACAGGATACAGTGGAACCTCAGTTAACAAGCGGCTCGATTAATATAAAAATCACATAATAAAAGGAAATCCATAGAAAATAGTGGCTCGGTTTACAGATTTTTTTTCAGAACTGATTAATTGATTTTCAGTGCATTCCTATGGGAAACTACATTTCGGTTAATGTATTTTGGCTTTCAATGCATTCCTGTGCAGGGCCATAGCCAGGATTCCAGATGGGGAGGGGTGAATATTTTTTCAGGAGGGGCAACAATGTCACACACACACACCGGGTGCTGTAGTCCTCCAGCCATTTGAGGGGGGGGGGGCAAACTGCTAACTGAGGGGGGGTGACCCCCCTGGCCACCCCCTGGCTATGGCCCTGCTCCTATGGGAAATTCAATTCAATGCATTCCTATGGGAAATTTGGTTAAAGTAATTTTCACTATAAGAAACGTCCTAGGGAATGCATTAATTACATTAATTGAGGGTCCACTGTACTGTCCTCCATCTTTTGGGCAGGTTTTATACCTAGCAAACTACATGATATTTAGCCCTTTTCTAAAAGATGGTGTTCCCTCAAGTAGTGAACAACATCTGTCACAGTAATGAACAGACATCTGTTTCCTCAGCAATACATATTACATAATTGGCATGCTTTGTTTTGTGATCTAAAAGTAAACCCAAAGCCTGATGGCAAGAGGGAATAACATGCTGGGCACTCATTTTAACATCCTTGGAAGGATGGAAGGCTGAGTCAACTTTGAGTCACAACATTTTGGCTACAGTACAGTGCCAACTTCTGAAAAAACCGTTTGAGGCTGCGAGTACAAAAATAACAATATAAAAAGTTGCAAAAGTAATTTAACCCATGAAAACAATCTTGTTACAAAAGTCTCTTGTTCAGTTCACAGAGAATTGTAATAATAAAAGAATAAAGAATTTTGTTTCTTCACAAATTGATATTCCAAAGTAATGTTTGTATGTTTCTAAACAGTTCTCTTTTCTTCACAAATTAATAATCCAAATAAACGGTGGGAAATGTAAATTATGTATATCTCTAAGCAAAATCTTAAAATATTTTTCGATGCTTATCTTCATCAGGGAAATATATTCTTTCTAAAGTAAACAAAGTCAACAAATATACTTTAACAAATATCAAGCAGCATTATGCATGCTATGCTCTTTAAAACATGTATTTGTGGCTTACCAATCGCATCCACGTGGCCTCTCTTGCTAACTCGCTTGTGCCAAAGGATGTTACTGTTCCTAAAATTTGCCTCCTTAAATGGACAGGCTGACCCAATTAAAAACACTTGTGCTCCAAATCCTTAGCCCTCTGGGATCGGACCTGATCCTGTGTGTAACAGACTCCCAATGAGCTCTGATGTGAGCATGGGAACAAACATGCCTTGGAAACTCCTAATTGACAAGAATTGCTAACAGATCTCTTGAACATATTAGAGAAAACTCTTAAGATCAAGCTCCTGGTTGAGACCACGTGGGACCAAAGTTCTGAGGTGATGTATGTAATGTGCCTCCCATTTTAATAAAAGCTTGTCCAAATCTCTCCTACTATACTTCTGGGGCTTTACTACCTCCAAGACAACGAACTGGAACTCATTGAATTTGTCAAAATGTTTTTTTGTTTTCCAATGTAGTGCTGTATCAGAGGAGCAAGTGTATTCTGACTGAGAATCTGGCTCCGATGTTCTGCCACCTAATTCTCACCTGACGCTAAGTTTTGCCCACATAATTTGTCCACAGCCACAAACGTGTTTTTTTTTTCTCGGAAGTTGGTACTTTTTACCGTTTGGCCACTGTGGTAGTTACAGTACAGTGCCACCAATGCTCCTTCTTGGTCTTTGCAGGCTTTGACACTGCGGATTACCAACCCAAGAAAGATGGAACGAGTTTTGACTAGGCACCAGGCTTTTTTGGTGGTGTGTGGGTTCCGCTCACGGAATTGGCATACTGTCCCTGACAGAGCCATTACTCGGGAGATTGCTCCCTGAGACTTGGGTCCGAGGGGACAGAAATTGGGAAGCGGATTAATAGCTATAGTTTAATTCACCCAGAGCTGACCTGGCAAAGGGCTCGAGCAAGGGGAAATTGAATGGCTGACTCACAAGTCAGATAACAGATAATATCGCACCTACGGATTATCTACAGCCCTAGAACCAACAGTGGCCATGTTTACCCCAGGATAAGCATGGAACAATGGAATTCCCCTGTCAGTGTTTAATTTAGTTAATTAACTTCCCCGGGAGAGGTTCCCAATCAACCCGTGTAAACATGAGATGTGATTTCTGTCAGATGACGATTCTATCACACGCGGCCCCGTATTTCTATATATGATGATGATTTTCCCTCAATAAATCACTGGTCTTCGCTCCATCTTACCTCGTGTCTCATTGCTTGACCAGTCTCCTCCGGGACCCAACGGCCGTCTCGCGGCCCCAATCCAACAGTGGTGGCCCCTTTGCTTTGTAATGGGCTACATCTGGAAACTCTTCGGAGTCCTTCTCTCCAAGCTTTTAAGAAAGCAATAAAAACAGAGCTTTTAAAGGAGGCCTCTTAAAAACATCCTGTCTTCTGATAGGACTGCCTGTTTTGAGTTTGTTACATTATTATCTGTTAGTGGGAATCGGCTAGTGGGCTTTGATTACTTGCGTAGGGTCTGTTTGATGGGATGTATTTGACTGCCCAGATTAGTGCTTACCAATAAATTGGACAATATATACATATACATCTCTTCATGAATATTTGGAAACTACTTGCTTTCCCCTTTTCATTCCCTCTTCACAATTTCTAACGCATTCCACCCACTACATCCCAAAATTGCCTTATTTCACCTTGAAACAATGTTGGCTTTCTGCTCTTCCATTGCAGCCAAACACATCTTTTCTATAATGGTTAGAAGATATTCTTATATGAGGCAAGCAGGGAAGGGGCCTAATTATTATAGTTAGCCCCAGCAAAAACAACAATAAGTCTTGCAGCATCTGAAAGGTCAACATGTGTGATTAGGCACAATTCCTCATGGACTGCAGTCCCTTGCCTCTAAGGCGGTGGGCTACAGTCCTCCAAAACTGAGGCCAAATAAATCTTGTAGTCTGTAAAGTGCAACAGGACATTTTTGGTATGCTTATATCAGCAAAATGTTGTAAGCTTCAGGCCAAAAGCAAGAGCCTACAAGTTCACCAAAGATCTGGGAGGTGGTCACTGGCCCACAACACAATCTTTGGGGACCTGCTTTGTTGTGATTTATGAAGGAGCCATCAAGTTCTTCATTTTTGTCCTTTACTTCTCTGCCAGTGTTCCCTTGTGGATCCAGAAGCAGGGAATGGGAATACTTTGATGGAAGATGCTACTTCTTCTCCATCGAGCAGGTCACCTGGTCCATAGCTAAGAATCACTGTGAGGAAAAGAATTCAAGTCTGGTTGTTGTTCAAGATGAACCCAAGCAGGTATGACGACTAATGTACTGTAGATTGGTGGGGAAGGGGTGTGAAAAAGAGACATTTAATGAATCTTTTGTACCATGCCTATTTTGGCTGTCATGGAACTTATTTATGGTACAGATTGTATGTGTGTTTTTGTGTCCGAGATTACTCTGTGTTGAAATGATTTGTTCAGGGGGCGCCGGGATGAGGCTCTTTTCATGTCCCGTATCATGCAGCTCTCGGGGAATCATACCCCGTGCTTTCAGTCTCCACACACAGTGCTTTTACCCACTGAGCAACTAGGTTTTAACAGGATTAATCATCACTCCCTCTTTCCAGAGAATTCTGGAAACTGTAGTGGAGACTAGATACTATAGAGCAGTGGTGGCGAACCAGAGGTGTCACTCAGAGTCCTCTCTGTGGGCACCTGTGCAATCACCCCAATACAGAGTTTGCCCCACCCCTCGGCCCAGCAGCCCAATGGGAGCACTTCCACCCTCCCCAGCACAGAGTTCACCCCTCCCCTCTGCCCAGAAGTCCAATGGGAGCACTTCCTCCATCCCCCCAGTACAGAGTTTGCCCCATCCCTCGGCCCAGCACCCCAATGGGAGCACTTCCACCCTCCCCAGCACAGAGTTCACCCCTCTCCTCTGCCTAGAAGTCCAATGGGAGCACTTCCTCCATCCCTCCAGTACAGAGTTTGCCCCACCCCTCTGCCCAGCAGCCCAATGGGAGTGTTTACTTTCTCCCCTGTTGCTGTGTTGGCACTTTGCGATAAATAAGTTTTTTGAGGGGTTGCAGTTTGGGCACTCAGTCTCTAAAATGTTTGCCATCACTGATATAGAGAGTTCTCACTGATGTCAAAACTGCTTTCTGCTTAGTTTCCTTGGTTTGACTAGAAATCTCTGTTCCTCTGGTCTTAGGAGCACAGCTTCTCCTGTAAGGACGACACCTCTTGGTGTTTTGGTCTTGTCCTGGATCAGCAACTGGCTAAGAGACAGGAAACAGAGGGTAGCACTAAATTGACACTTCTCCAAGTGGAGGGAAGTAAAGAGTGGGGTCTCCCAAGGTTCAGTACTGGGACCCCTGCTTTCCAACCTCTTCATAAATGATCTAGATGTAGGAGTAAATAGCAAGATAGTCAAATTTGCTGACGACAGTAAATTATACAGGGGAGTGAAAACTGTGAGAGATTGTGAGGAGCTCCAGAGGGATCTCTTGACACTGGGGGAGTGGGCAAAACAGTGGCAAATGAGCTTCAACACTAGTAAGTGCAGAGTGATGCACGTTGGGACTAAAAACCCCAATTACATTTATAAACTGATGGGGTCTGAACTCTCTGCGACAAACCAGGAAAGGGACCTTGATGTCCTGGTGGACAGCTTAATGAAGATGTCAACCCAGTGTGCCTCAGCAGTGAAAAAAGCAAACTCAATGCTAGGGATCAATAAGAAGGGTATAGATAATAAGTCAGCAAGTGTCATTTTGCCTCTTTATAAATCTATGGTGAGGCCCCATCTGGAATACTGTGTACAGTTCTGGTCGCCATACCTCCAGAAGGATATTGTGGAGTTGGAAAAAGTGCAGAGGAGGGCAACCAGAATGATTAGGGGACTGGAACACCTTCCTTACCATGTGAGGCTGCAACGGTTGGGGATCTTCACTCTTGAACGACTGCGTCTAAGAAGTGACCTGACTGAATTTTATAAGATCATGCACGGTGTGGACAAAGTAGATAAGGAAAAATTGTTTTCACTATCGCATAACACTAGAACTAGGGGGCACTCCATGAAACTTTTGGGTACTAGTTCTCAAACAAACAAGAGAAAGTACTTTTTCACCTAGAGGGTCACTGGTCTATGGAACTCCCTGCCAGAAGAAGTGGTGACAGCTGTCAGTCTTGACAGCTTTAAGAAAGGATTAGACAAGTTCATGGAGGACAAGGGTATCAATGGCTATAATTATGGATACCTAAGGACAACCTCCGGGTTGGAGAGATAGGCAGGATATCTCTCAATGCCATTTCCAGGAAATCCTAAGCAGGTGAGGGCATCTGCTTGGGAATACCTGAAGCAAATGGTGAGCCACTGTGTGAGACAGAATGCTGGACTGGATGGGCCGTGGCCTGTTCCAGCAAGACTGTTCTTATGTTCTTATGTTCTTACTAGCATAGTTTGCCCGACTCTACTGGGCATTTTTAATGTGTGTGTTGGTGGTTTTGGGTGGGTTTGGTTCTGCACAACCACCACTCCTACGTAAAAAAACCACTCCAACCACCAATTAAAGTGTGTGTGTGTCTGTCTGTCTGTCTGTCTGTGTGTGTGTGTGTGTGTGTGTGTGTGTGTGTGTGTGTGTGTGTGTGTGTGTGTGTGTGTGTGTGTGAATGTAGTCCACCAGAGGGTGCTATTTTTAGTTAATATTTTTAGTTAACTAATAGCTCCCTCTGGTGGACTACATTCACTAATGTTCAGTGCGAGGAGGCATTTGAGGAGGAAGGACATATGTTTGGGTTGTTCCGTGCGGGAGGGGAGGCTAGATGCTGGGGCAAGGGGGGCAGCATGGTTACCGGGGTCGTGCCTCCCCCCCCCCAACCATCATCGACCACACTTATCTTTTCCTGGCTCCATCTGGGTCTTTTACAGTTTTTCTCTTGTGCCGGCGCAGTTTGTATTTTAAAACCGCCATGCCGCGCTTTCCCAGCCTCCTCTGCGCTCACATCCCTCAGCCTGATTGGCTGAGGGGTTGCACAGTGCAGAGGACTCTGGGAATCATAGGGTTTTTTTGGGCGCATTCGTGGGGCGGCTGCCCCACTGGCGACCACCAAAACCCCACGGCATTGGGAAGGCAGGGGTTACGGTGAGTGTGGAGGGCTAGGTCAGGGATGGTTGGGCCTGGTGCAGGAGCCTTTGAACGAACCCAATGGTTAAGGGGTCTTTTTATAGGTATAGTGGCTCAAGTCGCTAAGACGCTGACTGGGAAGCGGAAGGTCAGCAGTTCGATTCCCGAGTACTGCAGGACGGAAATGAGCTCCCGTCTTCATCCCAGCTCCTGCCAACCTAGCAGTTCGAAAGCAAGAAATTGCAAGTAGATAAATAGGGACCACTTTGGTGGGAAGGTAACAGCGTTCCGTGCGCTCCGGTGTCTAGTCATGCCTGCCACATGACCACGGTAACGTCTGCAGAAGCAGACAGTGCTGGCTCTTCGGCTTAGAAACAGAGATGAGCACTGCACCCTAGAGTCGGATACGACTGGCTTTCGAGCAAGGAAAACCTTTACCTTTACCTTTATGAAGTATCACCTGATAATGTAGCTGGTACCTAGTAGTGCTACTCTTTACAACTGCTCTTTCATGATCTTCTCAATGCCAGTTGCACTCACATGGCGTGTCCCCCCAAAACCTTTTTGGGATTGCTCCCAGGGTTCTTATCACTACTGGTATCGCTGTTGCTCTTTTCTCCCAAAGACACTGCTCTTCAGTTCTCAGATCCTGATGTCTCATCATCTCTTCAATCTATTTTTCTTCCACTTGACCATCACTTGGGATCACCATATCAATCAACTTAACCAAATGTTTTTCAATCATAATAATGTCTGGAGTGCTGTGTCTGAGCTTCTTATCAGTTTGAATAATAAAGCTCCACAAGATCTTAACTGCCTTGTCCTTATTGTCCACCTTTTCAGGTTTGTGTCCTCACCAGGAGTTCAAAGATGGTATTCCATACTTCTTGCACAGATTCCAATGTAACATTGCTGCAACTTGCTTATGACATCCTTTGTAGCCAGTCTATGTGATCTTACTGCATCAACGTTACTATTATTGGCTTGCAGAATTTCCTTCAGTCTCAAACCAGGGGCAGGCGCTACTGGATCGGACTCAGTGATATGGACGCTGAAGGGGAATGGAATTGGATTGATAGAACCAACTATAGAACCAATTTCAAGTAAGACATGTCAGGAAAAAATTGTTATGACTCAGAAAGCCACATTCAGTGGGCTCACACTGAGTCCTCTGGTTTCCTCTTGGTTTTGTCATTTTCAAAAGGCAGGAAATTCAGTGTTTTCCTATGCTCTGGATCTGAAAGATATGAGTAATCACAGTTTAACCCAGACCTGGCAGGTATGGCTGCTGGGTCTCAGGGAACAAATCAAATTCTCTGGGAATTGATAGACTTGGTTTCCAGACAGAGAAACAAATCTCAGGATGAAAGGAGAGCTGAAGGAGGAAACTGTTAGATATTATTGTATGCAATGACTTTAATGAGTGGGTATCTTGTCTCCCCCTTTTCTCTTTGAGTGCCATCTCACTGTGATGGTTTAGTGCAGTAATAATAATAATAATTTCGTTTCAGAAATTATTCTGGGTTGGAAGGATTTTTGCTGGAGAAACTCTGCTCAGGGGATGGGATGCCTGAATAAGGTTCCTTTCATGTCCCCAAGATATTTTCCCACTGAAGTGGTCCCTATTTATCTACTTGCAATGTCTTGCTTTTGAACTGCTAGGTTGGCAGGAGTTGGGACAGAGATAGGAGCGCAATCCATCATGCAGTACTCGGAAATTGAACTGCTGACTTGCCGACCTTCCAGCTAACAAGGTGAGCTTCTTAACCACTGAGCCATCGTACTCCCGTTTAGTGCAGTAAACTACAAATAGAAATAGTTTGAGGTACATAATTGCTTTCCTCAATTAACACAATACAGTAGACCCTCGCATAACATTACTTGGTTCCCCAAGTAGCATTGCTAAGCGATTTTTGTTGTTATGCAGGTTTCTATGGAGTTTCCCGCATAACAATATTTTTGTCCAGAAAATGATGGTTATTTTAGCGTTGTTGTCCAGACAATGACACTAAAAACGTTGTTATGCAGGGGAACACATGGTGCATAACGATGTGTTGTTACGCGAAAATGATGCTATCCGAACACGTTGTTATGTGAGGGTTGATTGTACTGCAGTCACTACAGAAAGTGAGTGTGACGTCAAGGCACAAACATGCATTTCTGAGGAAGCCCCACTGAGTTCAGCATCAGAAGTAGCAGTAATTGGGGTCCTGTACTACTGTGAGTGATGCAGGACCTTTGCTTAACACGTAAAAACTTTTAAAATGGAGATTCCTTCTCTGGCCTAAATTGAGTAATACTTTTGTATACAAAATGGCTGTTAAGAGTCATGTAAAAGCTAAATGTTGAGAGGACCATTCCACTAGTCTTTCTTTAAAAGTAAAACCTTTCACCTTTTATCACTCAGACAAACAAGGAATTGTGAGCAGTGGTATTACTTATAACATGTTAGCGCCCAAGTCTGATCTAGCTAGGGAAAACAAGTGGTGGTGTTTGGATCCCAAAGATGGCACAATTCTGTGGAAATTTTTATTTTATTTATTTATTTATAGTCATATTTGTATATGCGGCCCACTCAGGCAGAACCCGACTCAGGGCGGCATTACAACAATTCTAAAAATACATAAAAACATTATAAAACCCACATCCCACCCCATTTAAAAACCCATATCCCACCCAACGCCATCCACCTACTATACAAAAGGAAAGAAGAGAGAGTTCTTATAAAAGCCAGCAGGCGGGCACCATAGTCCCATTCGGGCCCCACACCTGCCCTGCCAGCCAGGTCTTCACTCCTTTCCTGAAGGGCAGCAGTTCACTTTGGAGTCTTAGGTCTATTGGCAGGAGGTTCCAGAGAGTTGGTGCGGACACGGAGAAGGCCCTCCTTCGGGTGCTAGACAGATGTGCACCCCTAGTTGATGGCACTATTAGAGAGCCCCTCCGGTCCGCTCTGGTTGGACGGGCAGACACTCTTGGGACGATGCGGTCTCTAAGGTATCCTGGCCCCCTGCCATATAGGGCTTTAAAGGTCAAAACCAGCACCTTAAATTGCACCCGGAGACAAACTGGTAACCAGTGCAGCTCCCGAAGTAGCGGTGAGGCATGGGCATATCGCCCACACCCCATCACCACCCGGGCCGCCGCATTCTGGACCAGCTGCAGCCTCCGAATGGTCGTCAAGGGCAGCCCCATGTAGAGCGCATTACAATAATCTAGTCGGGAAGTAACCAGAGCATGGGTGACCATAAGCAAGGAGCCCCGGTCCAGGAGCGTGCGCAATTGGCGAATCACCCGAAGTTGGGCAAAAGCCCTCCTGGCCACAGCCGCTACTTGTTCTTCTAGCAGCAGCCGTGAGTCCAGAAGGACCCCCAAGTTGCGCACTGGGTCTGTCTGGGGCAAAACAGCCCCATCCAGTACCAACGGTGGTAACTCCCTGGATAACACGGGGGCCCCTATCCACAGCCACTCTGTCTTGCCGGGATTCAGCCGAAGCCCATTGACCCCCATCCAGACCCCAATGGCCTCCAGGCATCCGGATAGGATTTCAACAGCATCACTGGGGTCCCCACGGGCCGAAATGCTTCTCCCTTGTGAAATGCTTCTTTCAAAATAATCTTCCTACCTTCCTTGCTTAGGAACTGGAAACCTGGCCAACCCTCTGACTATGACAGAAACGAAGACTGTGCTGAGATCAATGTTGTTGGGGAATGGAACGATGAGAACTGCAACACTCAGAACTTCTATGTGTGTGAGAAACCATTGCCTTCCTAAATAATTAAAGCAAGCATCATGTCTCCATATGCTGAAAACTTTTCCTGTTAATTGCTTTGCAATGATGAACCCCAACATCAGAGGCCACATGTTTCTTCATTCCTGCTCATTTAGAAGGACCAGGACTCTGCACAACTGGAATGAAGTTAGAATTCCCAGAATAATCCTCTTACCTCCCAAATTCAGGGATGTACCCAGTTTGAGTGAGACTGTGCAATTTTCATACTTTAAAAATAAAATAAAATGTTATCCTTTTAAACATTTTAAATTAAAAGTAGTTTTTGATATGTTTCTCCTTCAACTGGAGAGAAGGGGTACACAGAAAGAGCCTCCTCGAAGATTGTGATATTTTTTGAACCACATTCAGGCATACTCCGGGCAATGGCAACCTTGTTGTGCCGGCTAATCTTTCTCACACTTCGGTCAGGCAAAAGGAACTACAGAATGAATTCACCAAAAGGTGGCTTTGTTTTGGCAGTTTCACGTCTGGCCTAGACGTGGAAGAAGAAAAACTGGAGAGAAACCCAAAGCACAATATAGAAGTGAGAGGGCCTTTTGTATATCAAATTCTTTGCTCAAAGGGAGATGAGTGAGGGTGAAGAAGAGGTGAGGAAGTGGGGAAACTTCTCAAAAATCAAAATGGGTGCCAAAAAGTTTAGGGACCAATTTCTTAAAGTGATTCCTCATTCTAGGCAACATGGTAGAACAGCAACACTCTCTTTGTCATTGCAGTCCAGTAGATGTCCAAAGAGATTTTGAGTCCCAGTGGGTTTGATGTCATCCATCCAAGTAAATGTGCATACAATTTCAGCTTAAGTAAACATTACTTAGGCTGACATATTATACATTTATAGATGTCATCTAAAACAACTCATGGGCATTTTAACCCAAGATGGTGTTCATACAGCCAGTGAGTGGCGAAAGCAGCACGTCTGCTGAAAGTGGTGTCAAGTAGGGCAGGGTTGAAAGTGCAGCTCATGGCCCTTTAGCTAGCATTTAGACCCACTACATGAAGCACTCATATCACACACATCTTTCAAGATACGGATTACAGTAATACCTCATACAAAGTCCGCTTCATACAACAACGGATTCATATAACATCGCCTAATTCCTTGAAAAAAGTTGCCTCATACAAAGTCGTACGACGTTGTATGAGGCATTGGGGTTTTCCCAGGTTGCATTGTGCCTGGGCAGTGTAAAAGGCAGGACACATGCGTGCATTGCTCTTGTGGGTTTTGCATGAGGCAAAGAATGTTTAGGAGTGGTTTTGAGCACAACTTTGGATTTTTTTGGATTTTTTTGTCAGAATTTTTAGAAGCATTCCTGGGATTTTTGCAGCATTCTTCAGGTTCTTGGACAATCAGGGTTGTTTGACATGTTTTTTTAATGTATTTAGCCTTTAGACAATGATTTCTTAAAGTTCTGTCAGTTTCCTGTCTGTTTCCTTGACTTTGCCCTGAAGTCTGTGCTGTTATAGTACAATGTATTTCTATGGAAATGACGTTGTATGAGGCATTGCGGCAAGGATTTGGACGTTGTACGTGGCATCGCGGCTAGGATTTTGCATGCCTCATACAAAGTCCAAATCCGTATAAAGTCCAAACTTGTGGAACCAAGTTTGGACGTTGTATGAGGTATCACTGTACCACAACCCTGTGTCACCATTGCTGTAGCACTGTTAGCAGGCCATAGATTTAGCAAACAAAAGGTACCAGCTTCACTCTGGCACTTCCAGTTTAAAATAATGGATCAGGTTAGAGGAACCTTTGGAGAAAGTTTTTTTAAATAAAGTTTTATTAAATTTTTCAAACAATATTACATCATATGAAAAAAATGACTAACACACATAAAAAATACATAATACAGTTGCATACAAATTATATCTGTTTGCATTCTAACACCTTATTGCAATTAAACTATTTCATTAATACACCAATACATTCTTAACCCATCCTTATAAATTGCAATTAAGACTTTTTATTATAATTTTAAATATAGTACAAAATTTAATTCGTGAATTCATTAATAATAATGTTACAATACTAAATAATAAAATAAAAATGAGAATAAAAAAGAAATGAAAGAAAAAATAACAAAAAGAAAATAATTCACCCTGTGATATTTACAATGCCCTGGAGGAATCAGGTTGTCTTAATATTCTCCTTCCTAAAACTTCTTTGATTTATTTTTTTTCATCCCCTCCAAGTGAGTAGTCCACAAAAGCCTGCCAAATGTTCCAAAATCTGTTCTCTTTAATAATACCCCTTTTTATTTATCTCCCAAGTTAATTTGTCGTTCAATGCTAAATTCCACATTTCTTTATACCATTCTTCTATCTTTATGGTTATATCATTTTTCCAATTCCTGGCAATACATTGTCTGCCAGTTGTAAGCATTATTTCTAATAAATCTTTTTCATTCCTATTTAAATTAAGACATTCTACATCTGTTAACATAGTGATACTTGACCCCAGTTTAATTCTTTTGCCCCTAATTTCAACAATCTCTTTCTCCACTTTATTCCAAAAGTCTTTAACCACAATACAATTCCACCACATATGCTCATATGTTCCAATTGCCTCTTTGCATCTCCAACACATTTTGTCTTTTTTATTATCAACTAGCAGAGGTTGCCCGGCATTGCCGGGCTGTTTTAAATTGTGTTAATGTTTTTTAAAAATTGCTTAGTCTGTAATTTTAATTTTTAAAATGTTTATTTATGTAAAAAATTTTTGGCTTGGCTGTTATTAACTGTGATCTGCTTTTTGGGGTTTTTTTTAGGATTAATAAAATAACAAAGTATGATATATATGTTTTATGTAAGCGAATAATGTTTTAGTTTTTTTTAATTTTTTTAATTAGTTGTACCATAGGTAATAATTTTAATAATGTAAAAGTAAATGTTTTTTACATTCAATGTTTTTAAAATGTGTTTAGATATTTTGGGTTTTAATTTGAGTTAAAACTCAGCACAGGATTTTTAAAAGTTTCTATTATATTTTATTGACATATGTTTGTGATTTATGTAAAAGTGTGTTTTAGTCTAATTTTTTTGACTTGTTTTTATTGGTGTGACCTTTTGTGTAAAATTGTGAATTTGTGTTATGTTTTTGATTTGTTTTTACTCTTGTGGCCTTTTGTTTGGGGCTGTTTTGTGTTTTTGAATTGTTCTTACTATTGTGGCCAGCAGGTGGTGCTGGTAGGGGTTATTGTATTTTGACTGTTTTTTCTCTCCTGGCCTCTGGGTGGAGCTTCCTTTGGTAAGTAGTCTCTTTCTTTATTCATTTCTTTTCCGGTCCTCGTGGAGGTAGGACATCTTTTGGTAAGTTTGCTTGTTTTCTTTCTTTTGTGTGTGTGTGGGGGGGGGGGGGGGGGTTTGGAATTTGTATTTTTTGTCTGTATGTTTTGTTTTTGATTGTGTTTTTGTTTACTCCGTATAGTTTTTTGGTGTTGTTTTTGTTTGTTTTTCTGTATTTTTGGATGTTTTTGACTGTGTTTTTAGTAATTTCTAAAAAATTATTTATTTATTTGGTGTTGGGGAGGGGGCATGGTCGTTGGGGGTTAGGAAGGGTGGGCTAGGTGGTGGGGAGGGGGCATGATCGGTGGGGGTTAGGAAGGCTGGGCTAGGTGGTGTGGAGGGGGCGTGGTCGGTGGGGGTTAGGAAGGGTGGGCTAGGTGGTGGGGAGGGGGCGTGGTTGTTGGGGTTTAGGTAGGGTGGGCTAGGTGGTGGGGAGGGGGCATGGTTGGTGGGGGTTAGGAAGGGTGGGCTAGGTGGTGGGGAGGGGGCGTGGTTGGTGGGGGTTAGGAAGGGTGGGCTAGGTGGTGGGGAGGGGGTGTGGTCATTGAGGGTTAGGAAGGGTGGGCTAGATGGTGGGGAGGGGGCATGGTCAGTGGGGGATAGGAAGTGTGGGCTAGTTAGTGGGTAGGGGGGGTTATTGTGTTATGGTGCTTTGATTGTGTGGAGTCATGAAAGTAGATCGGGGTTTCCCCTTTAATATCAGTGGGTGGGGTGTTGCGACCCCCCTCTCCACTGGCTCCCCTGGGATTGGGAGGTTTGGGGGGACAAAAGCGGTATGTCCCCCCAACCCTTCTGGACCCAGGAGACCAGGGAGAGTGGATCGATTTTTTCCCCCATCCTTAAAACAACTCCATTTTTAAAGAGAAGAAACCGCTTGGTTTCTTTTCTTTAAAGACAGAGGGTTTTTTGGGGGGGAATCGAACGCCTTTCCCTGGTCTCCTGGGTCCAGAAGGGTTGGGGGGGCATACCCCTTTTGTCCCCACAAACCTCCCAACCCTAGGGGAGCCAGCGAAGAGGGCGATCTCAACCCCCCCACCTACTGATATTAAAGGGGAAACTCCAGTCGGGACCTTCAGGCGCCGTGGGTGAGGGAAAGAAAGGTGGTTGGTGTTTGTGTGGCTGTGAGGTGGTGAGTTGTTGTTTTTTAAATTTTGGGGGCGCCGGCTTCCTCAGCGTTCTGTGCGTTTATGTCGCACAGGACTCTGGGGCTTGTAGTTATGGGTTTGTGATTTGTGGTTGTGGTGTTTTTTTTTTCTGCGGCTTGATTTTGATTGGCTGTGGCGCGTTTCTCAATGTTCTTTGTGGTTGCGCCTCTCAGCCTGATTGGCTGTGGTGCGGCGCAAAGAACATTGAGAAATGAAGTTGTTTCCCTTTTTTGCGTTTGTGGGGCTCTTGCCCCACTGGCACATTTCTCATTCGTGTGTTTACCTGTGTACCCAGTTCAGGCGTGTGCACGAATGGTGAGTGCGGGCTAGTTGGGCCTGGCTAAGGAGCCTATGCAATGTTTCAACGGTTAAGCCTCGATTTTATAGGTTAAGATCTGGTGCAACCTCACTGGGGTCAAATACCACCTCCACAACATTTTATAATTATGTTCCTTTATTCTAACTGACAAAGTTCTCATTATCCTCTTTTTCCATTTATGCCTCCATGTATCATTTTCTATCTTTATATTCAATTCCTGTTCCTAACTTGTTTTGAAATCCTCCTGTGGACTACCTTCCTTATTTAGGATTATATACAATTTACTAACTACACCCTTTAAATTTCCATCTCCCTTTCTTATTTTCAAAATCATCTTCTCAAAATCCGTCTTCTCTCTATCTAACTCAGGTTCTCTCAGATATTTAATATTCCATTTATTTACCAGCGCAATCTGAAACCAGTTCAGATTCATTTGCCTAAACAAATCTGTTCTTTTTTCTATATCGGTACAGGTCCGTAACCAGTCTTTCAGCAGGAAAACTTCATTTTTATCCAATACTTCTTTTACCCTTTTATCTATCTTTATTGGAAAATTCGCCATATCCTCCATTTCAATTATCAGTGAGATATTCGGGGCCAGAACCTTCTTTACTTTTTTCCACGAGCTCATCAATCCCTTCATCATTGTATTATTAGTTACAACTTTCCCCATATTGGGTCCTAAAAAAACTATTTTACCTATTTGCTTAAAGTCCTTCATTTCAATTTCTTCCCATATCACTTTTTCTCTAGCCAAGATCTTCACAATATTCTTAATTTGAAAAGCTCGATAATATACCAACAAATTCGGCATCCTTAATCCACCTTCCTTCTGGGATAGGTACCAATTTTTTTTGATAATCTAGGTCTCTTTCCACCATTACAAAATTCATTAATCAATTTTTGAAATTCCTTAATTTCCTTCTCTTTCATTTGAATTGCTAAGGCATCAAATAAAAAATTAAGTCCAGGTAAAAGCATCATTTTACTAAGTGCAATTCTTCCAAACCATGACAGCTTCAATTTTTGGTAATTTTTAATTTTAGCTTTGATTTCTTTTTTCAAACTATCATAGTTTAGTCTCTTAAATTCTTCAAATCTATTTGAAATATTTATTCCCAAATATTTCAGTTTCTCTTTAATTTGAATATTACCCATTCCTTTTATCTTCTTCTGGTCTTCATTTCCTATATTGCATAGCATCATTTCCGATTTATCCCAATTTATTTTCAAACCTATAATATCCTAAAAAACCTTCAAATGCGCTTGAATCCTAACTAGTGCCTTCTCTGGGTGTTTAGCAATTATCAGAGTATCATCAGCATATAAACTTATCTTAGTTCCCATAACCCCCTCTATTTCCCCATCTTCTCTTATAGCTTTTGCTAATACCTCCATTGCCATAATAAACAAAATTGGAGATAATGGGCAACCCTGTCTTGTGCCTGCTTCTAAATTTTTTCTCATCAGTAGCCTCATCATTTACTTTAATGATGGCTGTACCTTGTTGATATAATTGATCAATTATCCTTCTAAATTTATCGCCAAATCCATAACATTTAATTATTTCCTTAATTGAAACCCATTGTAATGAATCAAATGCCTTAAAGATATCCAAGGATATTAATCCCACTTTTTCCTTTGTTTGTCTCACGTGTCTAATAAATCTACCACTCTTCTTGTCAAGTCCGCCATATGTCTCCCTTTCAAAAAAAACCACCTGGTCTACATTTATATAATTGCCCATAAAATTGTTTAACCTGTTAATTGCTGTGAAAATCTTGGCATCTTGATTAATCAACGAAATAGGTCTATAAGATTCCACTTTTTCCAAATCCTTTCCAGGTTTTGGCAACAATACAATCATGATCCTATACCATGAAGTCGGAATTTGTCCACCTTCTAGTATGTAATTATACAATTTTACCAGTTTTGGTACCACTATATCTTTAAATTCCTTATAAAAATCGGCAGGTAACCCATCTTCCCCAGGTGCTTTCCCCGTTTTCAAACTAGCTATTACCTCTTTTACCTCTTTTTCTGTTATTCGTTCCTCCATTTTATCCTTATGCTCCTGTTTTATACCAATATTTTTTTGCTTCTCTAATTGTTTTTAAGCTTACCCACATCTATCTCTTTTTTTGCGTATAACGCTTGATAAAATTCTCCCACAATTTTACATTTATCCCTAATCTTATTACATCTCATTCCTTGTTCATTTATCAAAACTCCAATTTCTCTTTTTTACTCTCTTTTCTTTAGCTGCTCTTGCTAATACTTTTGAATTTTTGTTGCTGTATTCAAAATAATCTCTTTTTTAAATAAACAAGGTCCCTTTTTACCTTTTCTATGTCCTTTCCTATCACCTCGGTCTTCAATCTTTGCAAATTATCAAAAACCTTCCTATCCTTCGTCCTTGTATGTTTCTCCTGCAATCTTTTTAT
Source organism: Bradypodion ventrale (assembly GCA_035047345.1). NCBI lineage: Eukaryota > Metazoa > Chordata > Lepidosauria > Squamata > Chamaeleonidae > Bradypodion > Bradypodion ventrale. The sequence goes on from JAWDJE010000002.1 coordinate 179,851,950, forward strand.
CTCACTCTCAATTTTGTTCTGTGAAATCTTATTATTTTTATATCTAAAACTAGTTAGCCTGATACTTTCCCCTCTAAAACCTGACTTCATGGCATCCCAGACCATATTGAAATTTACCTCGTCATTGTCATTCAATTGCCAACTTTCATTCCAGCTCTCCATGATTTGTTCTTTATTTTTATGGTCCTTAAACAATTTATCATCATATCTCCAGTTCCTTCTCAGCTTCTTTTTACCCTCAATTCTCATTTCCCTCACCACTTTTGTATGATCTGTCTCTTTAAAAATTCCAACTTCTATTTCCTCTATGTTTCTAACCATATTCTCCATTACAAATATATAATCAATTCTGGAGTATGAATTATGGACCTGTGAAAAATAAGTGTATACCCTTTCTGACCCCTTGATCTCTCTCCAAGTGTCTTTCAAGCCTAAGGATACCATCCAGTTATCCAATATCTGTCCTTTAATACCTTTTCCATATCTTAGTATATTTGTGCAGTTTAAATTTGACCTTATCAAATTGAAATCACCGGCCACAATCATCAGTGCTGTTTTCTCTTTTACCAATATTTTGCTAATTTTTTCTAAAAAATTCAGCTTGATGGTCATTTGGAGCATATATATTCACTAGAGTTAGTTCTTCATCATCTATTTTCCCCTTTACTATCAAATATCTGCCCTCCGGATCCAAAATGCTATTTATTTTCTCGAACCCCAACCTTTTCAAAATCAAAATTGCAACTCCTCTTGCCTTTGACGTACCATATGACCTCTCATAGTACTGCATCCACCCCAGAAAAATTTTTGATGAGTTTCCTGCAAAAAGACTATGTCCGGCCTGTCCTTCTCCTTCTCTTAACCGGAGACCCTGTACCTTTCACATTCCACGATAACATTTTGATACTCCTCATAATATAATTCGCCACACTCTTCTTTCACCCCTGATTCCTCCATTTGGCGTGATACCTTCTAACCCACAGTAATTAAAACAATACTTACAACAAAAAACACCAAAAACACTCAAATCTAACCTCTCCACTTCTTTATCCAAAAAAGTCACCTTCGCCTTCCAAAGAGGGGGGGGGACACATGGAAGATGTACTTAACAGCAAAAGCTCTAGCGCTATTCTTCTAATTTGTAAAATCAGTTGCTTTATATAATCCCCCTTTAAAACTCATTATCTTCAGTCCTTTCACCTATTTCCCTCCTTTCTGAACTTTACCTCCCCCTACATCAGCTAGTACCAATGATTGTAAATCAACCACTTGTTTCCTCTCCTCCTGCAGCTCCTTTCTCCTTAGCTCCTCTATAATCCCTTCTTATGGCCCCAGACTCCAACAAAGCCCTCCTCAGTGCCAGCCATTCTCTTGAGGATGCCTTAACCAAATCATTTAAACACAAATATTCCAATGCATCAGTCTCTACATCAATCACATGCATTCTCCTTTCATGGAAAAATCTTAACTGTAGTGGAAAACGCCAATTATACTTTATCCCTTTTTCCATTAAAAATTTTGTTACTGGCTTCATCTTGTATCTCCAGCCACGTTCCTTCATTGAAATGTCATTATATACTTCCACATCATTCTCACCAATTTTCAGAATGCCAGAACCAGCCTGTTTTAGAAAAGCCATCACCTTCAACTTATCCCCCCAATTTGCAAACTTGACCAGAACATTTCTATGAACAACTTTTCCCCTCTTCGGACCCACCCTATAAGCACTTACAATGTCCTCATTAACAAAATCTTTCCCCATTTTCAAATTGTTTAACCAATCAATTATCCTATCCTTTAGCTGGTCTGGCATTTTTTCCACCATATGGCGAATCACAATATTCTGTTTTCTCATCATCTCTTCCATTACATCTATCCTTTTTTCCTGAACATCCACTTTCATCGTAATTTCTTTCTCCTCCTCATGTAACCCTTTAATATTCCCTTGCATCAATTTCATATCATTTTGCATCGACTTAACATTGGCATCCATCCTTTGCAAATTATGATCAACTTTTTTAGAAAAATCAATAAACATTGTAGCCAATTTATCCTGTTTTCCCAAAATTTCATTTTTATCTTTCACTCTTGCCTCTTCCATCTTCTCAAATTTCTTGAACAATTTCCCAAGCTCAACCATTATTTGTGTTTGATCAATTGATGATGGATCTGGGGATGATGTTGGTGGGGACACCTCCTCTGTTGCTGGCTTATCTTTCTTCTTAGGTCTTACCACGTCTTCCTCCTTCCCCTTGCAATTTTATCCATTGTGATATCGAATAGTAATTTCAATGCAGCAACTTTTTTAGATCCCACAAGTCCCTCTCCTTGAAATTGTTCCAGAGTTCAATCAGATCAAATCTAAACCTGGAAACTTGATTGAAGATTCTGCAGACCCTATCCTTTTAAATTCAAAACCAAGAAAAAAAGGGCCAACTTTCTGTATTGTAATCCAAAAGCAACTCTGAATCCAATTGTAAAAAAATTTCTATTGTATTCCACAGTAGTGTATCCAGCTGGCACGAACCAAGTTAAAAAACAGTTACTGTATATCCAATGCTGTAGGAGAGAGGAGGGGGAAAAAAGGAAACCCAAGCCACTCAAGCACTTTCCCCAGAACAAATTGTCATCTTCTGTATCCAAATATCATAAGCTTGATTCAAAAAACAAAAACTTTGTATCCATTTATCCAAGGAGAGGGAAAGAGGCAAGACAAAACAAAACGGAAGAAAAAAAAACACTCAGCACTTTCTCCCATTCAGCTAGCCAAAGAGGGAGGAGCAACCAGATGTAAAAGTCCAACAACAAAGAAAGCTTCAGTAGCTCAAAACATGTTTAAAATAACCCACTAAGATGTAGATTAAAACCAATAAAATTCTGTTTAAGGTGAAAGGAAAAATAAATCCAATCTGCCGCTTGTATTTTTGTTTAAATCTTTTTATTAAATTTTTGACAAACATACAAGAAAAGAAAAACAATAACAATACAATATAATAATGAAACAAAAACAACATCAATACAATGTTGGCTCAAATTCATAAGAGCTAGCACATAATAGTACTTAAACTAATTATTTACCATATAACCGCCAATATTAGATACCACATTGTAAATTATTACTATAATCATAACAATAAAAGGTTTCTGTGCTACCACTATTATTATTTTTTAATAAATACACATCACCCTGTGAATATATACAATGCCCGGAGAGTTTAGTTTCTGCTTCAACTCCAAAAACCTCTTTGAGATGGTACAGGTCCTGAGCTATCGTTTACCATAAGAGAATGATCCACAAACAGTTTCCAAATACTCCAAAACCTATTCTCTTTTAATTTATCTCGTTTTACTTTAATCTCCCATGTCAATTTGTCGTTCAATGCTAAACTCCACATTTCTTTATACCACTCTCCAATCTGTATATCTACATCGTTTTTCCAATTTCTAGCTATGCATTGTCTACCTGTAGTTAATACAATTTCCAGTAATTCTTTTTCCTCCTTATTCAAACCCAAACCTTCCACATTTGTTAGAAGAATGGTACCTGACACCAATTTAACACTTTTGCCCATTATTTCACCAAACTCCACTTCTATTCTTCCCCAAAAATCCCTTATTTTTTTACAACTCCACCACATGTGTTCATATGTTCCATCCGTTTCTTTACATCTCCAACATAACTTGTCCCTTTTATTATCCATCTGATAAAGTCTTAGTGGTGTCAAGTACCATTGCCACAACATTTTAAAATTGTGTTCTTTAATTCTTACAGACATTGTTCTCATAATCCTCTTTTTCCATTTATTTCTCCATTCAACCTCCCCTATTTTTATATTCAAATTTTGTTCCCACTTCCGTTTCAAATCTTCCTGTGGATCTTTACCCTTATTCAGTATAGTGTAAAGTTTGCTTACAAGACCCTTAATGCTCTTTTCCCCCTTTCTGATCTTTATTACCAAATCTTCAAATTCAGTCTTTGTTCTATCTATCCCTACTTCTCTTCTATATTTTTTTATTCCAGTTATCCACCTTTAATTTCTGAAACCAATCCAATTTTAACTTCTCAAATATTTTTTTCTCTTGGTATCATCATCGCAAGCTTTTAACCAGTCCTTCAGTAAGAACATCTCATTTTTATCCAATATTTCCTTTTTTTCCTTATCTAATTTTATTGGAAAACACACCATATCAGTCAATTCCAAAATTGGAGAGAGATTTGAGACCATATCTTTCTTTACCTTTTTCCACACCTCCATGAGCCCTCTCATCATAGTATTATTTGACCTTTTCGGCTTGTCCTTTATTCCCAAGAAGATCATATTACCAATATTTCTATACTCTTTCATCTCAAATTCCTCCCAAATTGCCTTTTCTCTTGCCAAAATCTTCACAACATTCTTGATTTGGAATGCTCGATAGTATGCTAACAAATTTGGCATGCCCAAACCCCCTTCTTTCTGAGATAAATACCAGAGCTTCTTTGAAAGTCTAGATTTTTTACCTCCATTACAGAAACTATTAAACATCTTTTGAAACTCATTAATTTCCTTCTCCTTCAAATGGATCGCAAGTGCATCAAATAAAAAATTAATCTTTGGTAGCAATATCATTTTGCAAATTGCAATCCTTCCGAACCATGACAGCTTCAACTTCTGAAACTCTTGTATTTTACTCTTAAATTCGACTTTCAAACTGTCATAGTTCAATCGTTTAAGTTCTTCCAATTTATTTGAAATAATTATCCCCAGATATTTCAGCTTATCTTTAATTTGTATATTAAGTGTCTCCACTATCCTTCCCATCTTGCCTACCCCCAAATTACACAGCATCAGTTCTGATTTATCCCAATTTATCATTAATCCGGTTATAGCTTCAAATACCTGTAGGTGATCTTTAATCCTATCCATTACCAACTCCGGATGTTTCACCATAAGCAGTGTATCATCCGCATACATGCTCACTTTATTACCCACTAGCAAGGGTTGCCCGGCGTTGCCGGGCTTTTTTGGGGTTTCTTTTTTTTTAATATATGAAAAATGGTGTTGAATGATTTGTGTTGTATGTGTATTTAAATGAGTTATGTTTTTCTTTTAAAAATTTTTTTTTGTTTTATACGTAGGTAGTGTTTTAAACTGTTATAAAAAATTTAGGATTTTAAAAATAGGAAAGGTTGATATATTTTTCCCCAATAATTGCATTTTTAAAAATAATGTGTTCCTATGTGGTATTTGGTGATAGGTGTACTTTGGATTAGAATTCATTGAGTGTCATTTTTCCTGTGGCCACTGGGTGGTGCTGTTGCGTAATGTTTTATTTTTGAATTTATCCTGGGCTGTGTATTCTTCCTGTTCCTTTTTCATTTCAATTCTGCAGCTCGGTGAGGCTGCACGTGAAGTGGTAAGTTTTGATCTCTGTCCTTTTAGGGGTGATTTTGTTGTGATTTGTGGGGGGGGGGGTGGGGGGTTGTGTTTGTCCTTGTTTTTTTTTATTGTTTGTGGAAGATTTTCCTTGTAATTTTTATGTTTAGTATTGTTTTTTGCTTTTTTTGAATGTTGTTGTTTGTGTTTTTGGTGTGGGTATTTCTGTGGGCCGGCCTCGGTGGCTGGGTGGCCCATTGAAATACCATGTGGTGTTAGGCTGGGGGTTTTTTTGCAGGCCGGACTCGTTGGATTATCTATGCCGTCGGCCCGTGGTGGGGATGGGGGCATGGTCATAGGGGGTAAGGAAGGTTGGGCTAGGTGGTGGGGAGGGGAGCTGTAGTGTGTTATGGTGCTTTGTTTTTGTGGAGTCGTGCTTTGTTTTTGTGGAATCGTGAAAGTAGATCGTTTTTCCCCTTTAATATCAGTGGGTGGGGGCTGCGATCCCCCTCCCCGCTGGCTACCCTAGTGTTGGGTGGTTTTTTGGGATAAAAGGTGTATATTGGCCCTACACTTCTGGACACAGAGGAACAGGCAGAGAGGATCGATCCCCCACCCCCCCTCCTTAAAACAACTCCATTTTTTAAGGAGGGGGATCGATCCTCTCTGCCTCATCTTTTGTTTCCAGATGGGTTGGGGCAATATAGTCCTTTTATCCCCACAAACCTCCAAACACTAGGGTAGGCAGCAGAGAGGGGGATCGCCACCCCCTCCCACTGATGTTAAAGGGGAAACTCCATTCGGGAGCTTTAGGCGCCGCGGGTGAGTAAAAGAAAGCCGGCTGGTGTTTGCTTGCCTGTGAGCTGTTTTTCTTTTTAATTTTCCGGGCGCCGTTTTCCTCAGCGTTCTGCGTGGGCGCGCAGGATGCTGGGGCTTGTGGTTATGGGTTGGTGCTTTGTGTTTTTGCTGGGTTTTTTAAAAATGCGTTTCTTTCGATTGGCTGCAGCGCGTGTCCGAACACTGCGCCGTGCGAGAGCCTCTCAGCGTGATTGGCTCTGGCGCGGCGCAGCGCAAGCAATGTTGGGAAGTGAAGTTCTTTCCCTTTCTTGCCGTTTGTGGGGCTGAGGCCCCCGTGCCGGATTTTTAAATCCTTCGTTGACCTGCGTAGGCAATTCGGCCGTGCGCACGAAGGGTGGGTGCGGGTCAGTAGGGCGACGCATAGCAACCTATAGCCAGTTCCAACGGTGAACACTTGGTTTTATAGGTTAAGATTAGCCCTTCTATATTTAAATCATCCCTTATATTTTTAGCTAATATCTCCACATCAGTAATCTCTTCGTTTACTCTGATCCTAGCATTCCCTTTTTGATATAATAAATCAATTACCCTTCTAAATCTGTCCCCAAACCCGTAATTTTTAACTATTTCCTTGATTGAAGACCACTGTAATAAATCAAATGCCTTAAAAATATCTAATGATAATAAACCCACCTTTTCCTTCATTTGATTAACATTATCAATTAAATCTAATACCCTTCTAGTCAAATCCGCCATGTGCCGCCCTTTTAAAAACCCAACTTAATCGACATTTATGTATTCCCCCATAAAACCGTTTAGACGATTGGCCAATATTGCTGTGAAGATTTTGGCATCCTGATTTATAAGAGAAATTGGTCTGTACGATTCCACTCTTTCCAAGTTCTTACCAGGCTTTGGCAGTAGAACGATTGTAGTGTTATACCATGAAGTCGGGATTGGTCCTCCATCTAAAATATAATTATATAGCTTCACTAATTTTGGAACCACCACTTCTTTGAATTCTTTATAAAACTCTGTCGATAATCCATCATCCCCCGGAGCTTTCCCCATCTTCAACCCACTAATTACCTCATTTACCTCTTTATCATTGATCCTTTCCTCCATTTTCTCTCTATGTTCTTGTTTTATTCCGTTCCCTAACTGTCTCTCCAGTATCTTTTTGAGCCTCTCCAAATCTACCTCCTTTTTTGCATATAATGCTTGATAAAATTCCCTCACAATTTTACATTTATCTCTGTTCTTATTACACCTTAAACCTTGTTTATTAACCAGTACCCCAATTTCTCTTTTTTCCCTTTTGGCCTTAGCTGCTCTTGCTAATAATTTTGAACTTCTGTTGCTAAATTCAAAGTATTCTCTGTTTAAATAGATCAAGTCTCGTTTAACTTTATCAATATCTTTACCCATTAATTCTGCTTTAAGTCTTTGCAATTTCGTAAGGATTTTTTTATCTTTACTTTTCGCATGATCCTCCTGTACCTGCTTTATTTCTCTTTCTTTTTCTATCTGTTCTACTTTATGTCTTTTATATTTAAAACTCGCCAACTTTATGCTTTCCCCTCTGAAAACCGACTTCATGGTATCCCATACAACATTAAAATTAACCTCATTATTATCGTTCCACTGCCAACTTTCTTTCCACCTTTCCATAATCTGCTCTTTACATTTTTGATCTTTAAATAAATTAGGATCATACCTCCAACTTCTTCCTCTTCGGGTGTCTTTTTGTAATTTCAATTCCAAAAGTACTTTGGCATGATCCGATTCCTTAATGATCCCAATTTCCATTCCTTCTATATCTTTAATCAAGTTTTCCGTAAGAAAGACATAATCTATTCTCGAGTAGGTCCCATGGACATGTGAAAAAAAGGAATATGCCCTTTCAGAGCCCTTAAACTCTCTCCAAGAATCCTTCAAACCCATAGCATCCATCCATTTATCCAAAACCTTCCCTTTCAAGCCAGTTCCACTTCTTGCTATGCTCATACAATCTAACCCCGACCTTATCAAATTAAAATCTCCCGCCACAATAGTTTTTGCAACATTCTCTAATTCCACTATTTTCCGAACTTTTTCTAGAAAATCCACTTGGTGATCGTTTGGAGCATAAATATTTACCAACATGATTTCCTCATCCTCTATTTTTCCTCTTACAATCAAATATCTACCCTCTTGATCAACAACACTTTTTGTAATCTCAAATCCTAATGTTTTAGAAATCATGATTGCCACCCCTCTCGCTTTTGAAGTTCCAAACGCCATCTCATAGTGTTGCATCCATCCCAAAAAAAGTTTATTCGTGTCTTTTGACTTCTGATGCGTTTCCTGTAAAAACAATATATCGGGTCTATCTTTCTTCAACGCCAGTTCCAACCTCCGTCTCTTAAGAACAGAACCTGTACCCTTCACATTCCATGATAATATTTTAATACTTCCCATAACCTATCTCCTTTCTAAGCTCTGAACTCTCCATCGGGCGTGCCACCACCAACCCCTTACCCCCATACCACACAAAACTACATATAACACACACTATCTCTCTCCCCACCTTCTTCAAAAAAAAACTGCCTTTGACAACCAAAGAGGGGAGAGGGGGGACATGTAAGATGTGCCTTCCTACCAGTGCTACGCGCTACTCCCCTTCTATATCAATTAAATGCTTTAAATTGTAATAATCTAATTCTCATTGCTCCTTACTTGTCTTCTCCTCCACCATGATCAGCGACAGCTCCTCCTCCTCTTCCCTTCGCTGCGGTGTTCCACCTGTTGCCCCACCGGCCTCCGCCCTCTCATACTCCCTCCCCAAGGCTCCCGATTCCATCAATTCCTTCTTGAGATTTATCCATTCTTCCGAGTCTATTTTTACCAGTTCCAACAAGCTCAAGTACTCCAATGGATTAGCCCCTTCATCAATTACTTGCATTCTTTTGTCATAATAAAAGCGCAGTTGCTGTGAATCTCCAATTATACCTTATATTTTTACTCATCAACAATTTAGTTACAGGCCTCATCTTATATCTCCACGTTCTTTCTTTCAATGAAATGTCATTATAAACTTCTACATCAGAACCATCAAATTTCAAAGCATCAGGACCAGCTCGTTTCAAATGGGCGATTACTCTTAGCTTATCGGCCCAATTTGCAAATTTTACCAACACATTTCTTTGAACCACCCTCCCTCTTCTTGGGCCCACCCGAAATACACTTACAAAATCTTCCTGAACAAATTCTTTTCCCATATTCAAACCGTTTAACCACTGAACCACTCTTTCTCTTAACAAGTCCGGTGTCCGTTCCACCACCTGACGGATCACAATATTCTGCTTTCTCATCATATCTTCCACAGCATCAATCCTTCTCTCTTGCTCATCCAATTTCAGCTTATTCTCCTGCACCACCTCCTGAGTCCCTTTTATTTCCTTTTTTATGGCAATTACCTCAGTTTGAACCAATTTCACATTTCCCTCTATTTTTTTCAGACTTAAATCCACCTTTTTTGAAAAATCTGCAACAGATGATACCACCTTATCTTGCTTTTTCATCATTTCATTTCTATCTTTCACCCTTGATTCCTCATTCTTCTCCAATTTCTGAAACAGCTTGCCAATTTCCACCATAATTTGGGTTTGATCATAGGGCTCTGGGGGCGGAGATGAAGACTGATGGGCTTCTTCCATTGGTGCTTTTTCCTTCCTCTTAGACTTCACGACTGGCTCTTCTTCTTTTGCTTTCCCTCTTGTGCCTTTATCCATAGTAATACACAATATAAGAGTCCAATGTTGCAGAACGTTGTAGAAATTAGTCAGTCAGACAGGACCTGTGACACTGCAACCCCTGGTACCACAAGTCCAAGACGGAAACTTGTATGGAGGAAGAAATCCAACAAAGAGTTAGATACTATAATCCACACAAAAAAAAACAGAAGGAACCGAAGTGTACTCCCAGCAAACAGCAGAAAAGGAAAGAAAAAAAAGAAAATAATAATCTACATCAGATCCGTTTCCCCAAGGCAAGCGGTCCAACTGATCGTCTTCCAAACCACGAAAGTAAAGGCTCCAAGGAAACAGTCACCCAGAACTTCTCGTTTGAGTCCAAGCCGCCAAAAAAGGGAGGGGGGAATGAAAGGGGAAAAAAGCCCAAAGTCCAAGCAGGAAGGGAAAAAGACGTGAGAAGCAATGTGTTCAAAAAAAAAGATGATATTTGTAATCCACACGGTGAAGGAACAAAAAGAAGACCAATTAAACCTTCTCTTGAGGCGGACAAATCAAAACGCCATTTTCCAGCGGTTGCATTAACTTCGGGGTGAAAACCCCCCTTCTTCTTCTGTGGAACGGCAAACTTTTCCCACACGCTTTAAACTGGAAAACACACTGCAGCCTTCCAATACTAAAGCCCAAACAAGAACTTTTTAAACCACTTTGTTATCACCAAAACACACCGCGGTTCTCCTGGGGTGCAAGGAAACCATTGACCCAAACACGATCACTTTCGTTTTCCAGGACCGCCGCCATTAACGAAACAACCACTTGGTTTCATCTACTTCCACCCATTTCCATTTCAAAGTCCAGGCTCTTCTAAGCAAAGTCCCCAGCTAACTTTAAACTTTAACTTTCCGTATATCCTTTCATGCACTTACATGCGATTGTTTTCTTGCCAAACAATTTCTTGCCAATTCCAGTGCTTCCACAAATCTCCGCTGTCTCGCTGGTCCCGTTCTCGGCTCCTCGGCAGAAAAGCCGCGACTGCTGTCGCGAGCCTCACCCGCCCAGGAAAGCCTCCTGAACTTCGACCATCCGACCTCAAAACTTCCCAAAATTTTCCAGAAAGGCAAGCAGGAGTCTTATCAACAGAAATTACCACTTTAAAATTTTTCCATTTCGCTCAATCACATTGATTACCACTTTGCTAGGCGCGAGCGTCCGGATCAAGATGTTACTCGTCAGCCATCTTAGCCACACACACCCTGCCGCTTGTATTAAGAAAAAAATCTTTGTAGCCTCCGGGAGGCTCCGAGTACGAAGCTGATCCCCCCTTCTTCTCCTTCTCCTCCTTAGCCCAAACTTCAAAAAAACCAGCCAAGTCTTAGTTCTTTCTTTACCCTTCTTTCTCCTTTCTCCTTTCTCCTCACTCCTTTCCTTCTCCAGCCACCTTCTCCGCACCTTCGTTCTTCCAAAACCACTCTCCGACAATCCTCCACCTCTCAGTGCCTTCACTTAACTTTCACTTTTCACTCCACCGCCATTAACCCTCGCTCGTTTTCAACCTTCTCCCACCTTCACCACTTGCCTTTCCGTCAATGGGCTCTCATAACCTCTGCTTCGATCCTCTGAAGTCTCACCATCCGCTGCTTATTTGTCCGGCCTGTCCTTTTTCCATCTGCCACTTTAAAAACTTTTTCTGGCTCCCCTCCTCCGATGTCTCGCCCGCCCGCGGTGTGGCTGGCTTGGTCTCGGCTTCCACAGCTTGCCTTACCAACCACCGCCGCTTCAGGAGCTTCGACCCCGGGGATCAGAGACCAATCGATTAGACGGGTACGAACCGCAGTTTTTGATGGGTTTTTCTGGCTTTTTAAGGTGATAAAACTCATTCAATTCCACATTGACTACAGCAAGCTAAAAAGTAGTTGTTAATACATCGCCATCTTAGCCACGCCCCCTGGAGAAAGTTGTAGCCCAGCACTATAGCACTACAGTGCTAGAACGCATGCTTTGCATTCAATTTATGCTCTGGTTTCTCTAGCTGAAGATGGGAAAGCCTTCCATCTGAGAACCTAGAGGACTTATGCTGGTTGATGTGAGCAGTATCAAAGGTGAACCAATGTTGTGACTGAATTGAAAGCAGCCGATTCACTCCATCCATGTTCTTGTTAATAGAAAAATACATTTGGTTCTTCTGAAACTTTTGTTCCAGCAGAGGGCATCAGATCCACAGCAATGCCCAGGCATGGTGAGGGGTAGATGTGGGTGGGTAGAGAAGAGGATGGATAATATTTTCATATCACTTTGTTTCAGTTCTTTCTTCTCTATGTAAGCCTGCCAAAATTTCATAATTTGGTAGAAAGGACGATCAGTGATGAGGACTCAGGAATCTTACCTCCCCCCCCCCCCCTCCTCTTCTTGAAAGGTTCAGGCACATCACAATACTCTCTGTACTAGGAATAACTATACCTAGAGAATTTGACAAGTAGCAGTAGGGAAGGGGGGCTTGCTACCTATGTGCTACATTTTGGCCACCCCTTCCCTTGTCAACCTCTTGAGTTGCACAGATCTAATGGTAGATTTTTATTATGATAATAATTATGCCATAGACTGGAGAGGTAACTGCAAAACCAGCAATATTCTTCTTTTCCTGTAGATGGAAGCAAAGATTCAATTTTGGTATTGTTGAAAGTCTGAGTTATCTTTTTCTCCCCTTGCCATTAGAACAGAATGTGATGCCTGGGAGGATATTCAACAAATGCAAAGTGATGGATTAGGAGTAGGGTGGCTGGGTGACTGGGTGTATCCTGCTGACTATGAGCTTGAGATTTGGAAAAGTCATCCTGCAAAAGTGGAAGGATAACCAAAAATATCAGAAACAGATGTGAGGGGTGGGGGGAGAGAAGGCAATTCCCAATATTGTATAAAATAAATATAACATAACATGATATAACCAGTCTGGCCTGGCTATCCTGCTATGGTAATAGAGTAGAGCCTACTGCCAGTGACTCAACTCCAAGTGTCAGGTGGGAGTTAACTAACCTGACAACCCTGAGGACTAACAGCCTTAGGTGCTGAAGTCCACAGAGAAGGGTGATAGTCCCTAAATGGATTAAATCTCACTTGGATCCATCTTGATGGAGGGCAGCAGCTTCAATTAATACTGGCCTGGGGCCGATGTGGACTTTGTGTGCAAAAAGGGCTCAGGACCAGAAAATGACTCATAGAGCTGGATCAGTCATACGGGGGCCACATTGCAATGCAGAAGGCAGATGAAAGGCCACAGCATTATATTTTCAGGATAGTCTTCATGGCTGATGGCCTTGATGATCACCTATATTCAGATTCGGATACGGCAAAAGAAGAAGAATATGATATTCTTGAATATGTTATGGTAGTGGGCCAGGATACTTAAGAGACCGCATCACCCCAAGGTTTTTTACCCATCCTACAAGAGCGGACCGTTGGGGCTCCCTAGTGGTCCCATCAGCCAGGGAGGCACATCTCACTGAGACCAGGAGGAGAACCTTTTTGGTATCTGCCCTGGCCCTATGGAACCTCCTGCCTATTATGCTGCGCCTCCAAGTTGAGTAGCTCCCCTTCAGGAAGGCCTTAAAAATGTGGCTATGCTAGCAGGTGTGGGGTACAACTGGTACCACAACCCAGCCCTGCTGGCTTACTTAGCTCTGCCCTGGGTTCTTATTTACTCCTGCCTGGGTGTTCTTCTTTTTAAGGGGATTGGGGAGGTTTTATGGACATTTTTAGATAGTTTTATAGTATTTAGTTTTAATTAGTATTGGGTATGGGTTTTAACTGATGTTGTGAGCTGCCTTAGGTCGCTTAGGCAAAAAGGGCGGTTATATAAATCCAACAAACAAAAAATAGATGTAATATTATTTATTTATTCATTTTTATTTTTCAGCTATTCATTCTGTCATTTATTTTATTTTGTTGCTTTTTCTATTATGCTGCTTTTGTTTATTTGTTTGTGCACCACCCAGATTAGGAAATATTCCAGTTTGGTGGTATAAAAATGTAATAAACAAACAAACAAATATTCATTCATTCATTATATGTCATTCTCTCTCTCTCTCTCTCTCTCTCACACACACACACACACACACACACACACACGCACACACAAACACACACACACACAATGGACACAAGGCAACTCAGAACCATTGAAACTGTATAATACTCCCAAATTTAAAACACCATTTTTGATTATTTAAACATTAGCCAATATTAAAATCAAAATTAAGGGAACCCTTGCTTGCAAGTATCTGACTCTAGGGATCAGTGCTCATCCCTGTTTATAGCCAAAGAGCCAGCGTTGTCTTCATCTGCAGACATTTCTGTGGACATGTGGTAGGCATACTAGACACCTGAGTGCATGGAATGCTGCTTACCTTCCCATCAAAGTGGGACCTATCTATCTACTTGCAATTTCTTGTTTTCGAATGGCAGGAGCTGGGACAGAGATGGGAGCTCACTCCCCAGCTCCATTTTGGGAGGGCTAGCATCATTCCATTTTTCCAGGCAGTAACTCTATTTGATTTGATTTCCTCCTTGTAGTCCCTACCAACAGCTGGTACCATTATGGACTCTCAAGTGATCCAGGAACTAACATTGCCTTGCTCACTGCTGGAGAATTATGAGACTCACAGTCTAAGAAATGGAAAAAGCCCATATCTCTGTGTGGTAAAGTCTGTCAAAAATCACATGGGTCTACCAATACATGCTTGCACATGATATAGGAAGGAATCCAATGTCCCCTAAACATGGAATGTTGAGGCTTCTTCCTTGTGGGAACTCATTCCTTTGCATGTTTCTGAGGTTGTCACCATTGTAAGTATGCCATCTGATTGGGAAAAGAAACACTGTGCAGTGACTCATGCAGAGAAGCAACGGGAAGCTTCTTCTTTAGCTAAGTATTCCTCCTTCATCTGTACATTAAGAATGACTGGCTGTAGAAACCTCTCACTTTGCTCTCTGTCCTTCTCCCACTCCCTCCACATTGACATACACCAGGGATTCTCAAACTGCGGTCCATGGGCCAAATGCGGACCCCAGTGCAATTTCATGTGTGTTCCCCCCCCCCCCCCCCACTGCCTCCACCACACCTAGAAGTGCCATGTGGTGGAGGAAGGGCAAAATGGCCATCCAGCCCACAAAGCTGTCTGAGGGAACGTGACCCGGCCTCCAGCTTTAAAAGGTTGAGAACACCTGACATACACAATCGTGTGCATGCACACACACACACACACACACACACACACACACACACACACACACACACACACACACACACACACACACACACATCCATGTTAGAGGCAGGCCCAAATTGTTATCTGCTTCCCAAAGAAGTTGTTTGGTCTGTGTGAGATGCCCAAAACAGTCATTAGGATGGTTGCTTTGGGGGATATTATGTAATTTATTTTCCACAGCACACTAGGCTATCCAGGACTAGGGTTTTGTAAATTACTGTTCTGATATACAAGTGAGAATGTGAATATACAACCAGGGAACAGTAGTTCTTCCAGATTAATTAAACAGAATGTGTATGGGTTTATCCTTTCGCGTGATATTAAAAATCAGAGTTATACCACACCTCATTCCTCCCCTTCCCTCATTTCCTGCTTCTCTTTCTCCCTCTGCTTTCCTTTCCCAGTGTCTCCCCCCTCCCCCTCTTATGATCATGATGGTGTTATTTTATCTAGCCATAATAAAATAAAATTGTGGCTTGTGTGATAATATAAAATTGTATAGGTCTCCCTTGCTTGAAAGCCAGTCGTTTCCAACTCTAGGGTTCAGTGCTCATCTCTGTTTCAAAGCCTAAGAGCCAGCGCTGTCCGCTTCTTTAGACATTTCCATGGTCATGTGGCAGGAATGACTAGAAACCAGAGCACACAGAATGCTGTTTACCTTCCCACTGAAGTGGTCCCTATTTATCTACTTGCAATTTCTTGCTTTCAAACTGCTAGGGTGGCAGGAGCTGGGACAAAGACGGGAACTCGTTCGGTCCTGCAGTACTCGGGAATTGAGCTGCTGACCTCCCGCCTTCCAGTCAGCGTCTTAGCCACTTGAGCCACATAATTTCCTCTGTTCTTGAACCAGGAGTCAGCTATTGCATTAGACCCACTGTGGTGGCTGTGGAAACAGATAGGCGGATGGCTCAGATTACAAAAGACTTAACATATTGGCTTGTAAAAGTTGTGTAATAATGCATAAAATTATATGCAGTAGACTAGCCTTTGTGCTGTTGGCTTCCAGATGCTGAAGATATCTCCTGGTTTAGTAGGTCATAATGGGGGCTGTGGTGGCTCAGTGGTTAAAAAGCTCACCTTGTAAGCTGGAAGACTGGCAAAACAACAGAGACCTGGGTACTGCATGATGGTTTGAGTGCCTGTCTCTGTCCTAGCTCCTGCCAACCTAGCGGTTTGAAAGCAAGACATTGCAAGTAGATAAATAGGGACCACTTCAATGGAAAAAGATATTGGGGACATAAAAGGAGCCTTATTCAGGCGTTCCCTGAGCGGAGTTTCTCCAGCAAAAATCCTTCCAACCCAGAATAATTCCTGACATGAAATTATTATTAGTAGTAGTTAATAGAAGGTAGCAAAAAAAAAGAAGCTCCTAATATGGCCTGAGCAGGTTGAAAGCCACATACTGGGGATGTTGGGTGTGTGTAAGAGCCCCCTGGCCCCCAGGGCCATAGTCAGGATTCAAGATTGGGGGGGGGCATGAATTTTTATCAGGAGGGGCAAAAAATTTGCAGGAGGGGCAACAATGTCACACTCACATATATAACATTGGCATCATAGGGGGGGGGGGCTGTTAGCTCAGGAAGGTTTTCCCCCAGCCCCCCTCTGGCTAAGGCCCTGCTGGCTCCACTGCCCCTCCCCCCCGCCGCTGCAATTGCTTTTGCACCTTGTTTTCTTACCCACTCTCAGATCCAGAAGGGATGGTCTACCAACCAGGTGTAGTGAAAATGTTGGCCAACATCAAGTCCCTCCAGCTTCTCTCCCTGGTAACCAATCAATATGCGACATCATTCTGTGATTGGGTGTGAGAGATTTAGACCATTTCTAAGGAGGTTATGGAGTGGGAGTGAGGAACCTTTTTAGACCTCCAAACAATTATTTTTGGACCATGTACTTCTCTCTTTCTGCTTACAGTATAAGATTCTGATTTACTCAGGCTTTCCAACAGATCCAGTGTTGGAGAATTTTGATTATTTCTTGCTAGTGAACAGAGTATAGGGTAAAATAGCAACAACCACACAGAGAAACATGAGAGATTAGCCCAAGTCTCAGCACTATCTCCTCTCTCTCACACACAAGCATCAGCATTTTGTATGGTAAAAATTACTCTGGAATCATTTAAGGTAGAAAAATGTATCTTTACTTACAGGTGTCGACTGCATTTACAGTCAGAAAAATAAAATGGACGAAAGGAAATTTGTACCTTACAATATCAATACGTTTTACTTTGGTCAAAATATGTTTATAAATTGCCTTAGTGAGGGAAATAGGAATGTTTTGTTTGCATTTTAACTCAAATCACAAGAGCTTGTACTTTTTTAAAAATCAAGTTTCTCTTTGAAGCCTTATTAACACTCTCTTAGTTACCCTGCTTGTGCAACTAAAAATAAGCCTACAATACAAGTTAGGAAATATACTTGTTATGTATGTAACTGTGTTTTCTGACAGGAGCGGAATGTATCTTTTCTCATGTTTCTATTCTTATACAAAAAAGTGGATCGAAAAATGTGCACACTCTGTTAGCCAATGGGCTTGTTGTATTATTGTTACTGTTACTGTTTATAGTGTATATAAGTCTGAGTTTTGGCCCATCCAAATTGTGTTCAAACCCCACTAACAAAGAGCTGAATTCACTACTTTATTCGTCTGCTTCTTCATTCCTTGAACACTAAACTGGCGATGAAGGTGGGATGGTGTCCCTACACGGCAGCAACATCGGCCCATTCGACCCAGCGCATCCAGAGAAATGGGCTACATACGAACGCCGTTTCCACCACACAATGGCCTCGCAGAAGATCACCGACGGAAACCAGAAGCACTCCTGTTTCCTCACTTAGTGCAGTTCTGAGACACTTGAGCTGGCAACCCACCTCATTCTCCCAAGGGACGTGGATGTGGTGCCGCTTGCAGAAATCATGTCCGCACTGAGGAGGCACCTGCAGCCAGAGGTCTCAATCTTCCCGGCCAGGGTGGCCTTCCACAGAAGAGAGCAGCAACCCAGTGAATCCATTACAGACTACGCCGCCATGCTGCGCATTGCTGCCGCCCCATGCAAGTAGGACAACATTAAAGAAGCACTCTGGGACTGTCTGCTGGCCGGCATGAGGGACGAAGATGCTCAATGTCGCCTCATGAAAAAACGCTAACCTTCACGGATGTCCTAGAAGAGGCAGTAGTGTCTGAGGCCGCACGGTCCGGGAGAAAGCTTTTCCGGCATTGCCACTCCACCACCAGTACCACCGACTCAGCTGTGCAAGCTCAGCAAAATTCACCTTCATCCTCCTCAGCATCGCCTGGTTCCACCTCTTCATCGGAGTCCAGCGACACAGAGGGAAAAGTCCAAATGGTCCAACAAAATCACCGAGAGCACCGTGATGATCGGGAGAAGAAATTCCTTCGCAAGTGTGATGGCTGCGGAGCCCGGCATGACCGCAAGAAGTGCCCCTTCTGCACCGCAGAATGCCACAACTGCGGGCGAAGAGGGCACATTGCTAAGGTATGCCGACAGCGAAAGCAAAGACCTCCAGTGCCTATGCCCAAGAAGAGTCATCACCACAACATGTCCATCGCCAAAGTGTCACCTGAGTCGTGCCAAGTGGGCATCATCAGTGAGCGTTTCTTCGCAGACCTGAGCCTGCAGGACGTCCCCTTCAAGATGGTGGATTCAGGTACTACCTTTTCCATAATCCCACAGCGGGAGTTTTTGAGAATTCCCCCTGCCTCTCAGCCCAAGCTTAAATCCTTTAAAACTTCCCTCCGGGATGTGCAAGGTTGCCAGATTCCGGTCCTGGGGGTGGGTAATTTCTTGGTTAAATTCAAAAACATTAGCACCTCCTTGCCATTGGTTGTAGTTAAGCAGGGCACTAACTGTCTTATTGGGACCCAATGGTTTAGGCCCCTGGGAATCTGGCTTTCTGGCATCCACGCAATAGATGCTGACCCAATCCAAGACGTTTGTGCTGCATATCCTGAGGTATTCAAAAAGGGTTTAGGTTTATACAAAGGACCCCCTGTTGACTTTGAGCTTGACCCAACCATCCGGCCCATCCAGATGAAGCCACGCCAGGTACCCTTTGCTTTAAAGGAGAAGATAGAAGCTGAGCTGGACAAACTGGTAGGGCAGGGCATCCTAGTGCCGGTGGACTCTGCAGAGTGGGAGACACCAATTGTGACTGCTTTGAAAAGTAACGGGGAGGTCAGGATATGCGCTGACTACAAGTGTACCATCAATAAAGCTATTCGCCCGAACGCATATCCTGTGCCCGTGGTAAGCCACCTTCTTGCCTCCTTGCATGGAGGAAATTGCTTCGCAAAACTTGACCTTGCCCAGGCTTACCAACAATTAACTGTGTCTCCTGCTGCTGCCATAGCCCAGACCATAGTAACGCATAGGGGGCATTTAAGGTAACTAGACTACAATTCAGGGTGAATGCGGCCCCCAGAATATTTCAATCTCTTGTAGAATGTATTTTGAAAGGGTTGCCTGGTGTCCTGCCATATTTTGATGATGTCCTGATCACCGCTAAGGACACCGTCGAACTAGCGGCCAGGCTCGATTGAGTCCTATCACATTTCAAGAGGGCCGGTCTACATCTCAGAAGGGACAAATGTGTGTTTTTGGCACGGGAAGTGGAGTTCCTGGGGTACCGCATTACACCCCAAGGTATCATGCCCTCTGACTCTAAGGTGATGGCCGTGCGGAATGCACCCAGGCCGAAATTTAAGCCGAATTGCAATCATTTCTAGGATTGTTGAACTTCCATCATGCTTTTCTCCATCGCAAAGCCTCAGTTGCCGAACCATTACATCAGCTTCTTAAGAAAGATACTGTTTGGCACTAGGGCCATTGCCAGGAGAAAGCGTTCCTAGAACTTAAAAGGCTGCTATCTTCGGATGCTGTATTAACTCATTTTGATCCTAACAAAAAAGTTGTACTTGTGTGTCATGCATCCCCTGTGGGGGTGGGAGCTGTGTTATGCCATGTACTGTGACGGAAGGGAAACCCCTGTAGCATTCTATTCCCATTTGCTCTCAAAGCCTGAGAAAAATTATGCTCAGACAGACAGGGAGGCGTTGGCAATCATGGCAGGCACTAAGAAATTCCATGATTACCTTTACGGAAGGCCTTTTACCATCGTAACTGACCACAAGCCCCTCCTTGGAATCTTTGTGAACGGTAAGCCCACGCCTCAAATTCTGTCCCCTAGGATGTTGCGTTGAGCAATTTTCCTAAATGCATATGATTTTATTTTGGTGCACAGGCCCGGCAAGGACATCAGCCATGCTGATGCCCTGTCACGTTCTCCACTGCCAGGGGTCGGGGAAGCCAATTGCGAGATCGAAAGCGACCACCAGGTCCTCATGATTGAGGCATTCGACTCGCCCCCCAGTTGTCCCCTCAGATATAGCCAAAGCTACAGCCAAGGATGTAACATTGACTAAAGTAATGTCTTGGGTTCAAAAAGGTTGGCCTGTCTCTCCTCTAGCCGAGGAATTCAGAACATTCCACCGCAAGCATTTGGAATTGTCATTGGAATGAGGTTGCCTTCTATGGGGCCAGCGGGTGGTCATTCCTGTCACTCTCAGGAAAAAGGTTTTACACTTACTTCACACAAGTCTCCCGGGAATTGTCCGTTCCGAAGCCCTTGCCTGTAGCTACTTTTGGTGGCCTCAACTTGACCAAGACATAGAGCAGATGGTCGGCACTTGTGCCAGCTGTCAATCCTCTCGCCCAGAGCAATCCCACCTTCCCTCTCGGGAATGGGATTCTGCTAGGGGCACGTGGTCCCGGTTGCACATAGATTTTGCAGGTCCATTTAGGGGTGCCCTATTTTTGTTGGTTGTAGACTCATTCTCTAAGTGGCTGGAAGTGATTAGAGTGCCTAATACTACTTCAGCCACCACGATAATGCATCTGAGAAAGCTGTTCGTAGGGCTGTCCCCTGCTGAATTGCTCTAGCGAAGGAAACTGTCATCCTTGCTGGACAGAAGGGTTTTTCTCCGGGAGACCGTGTACATTGCTGCAATTATGCAGCTGGTAGTCCTACGTGGGTGCCTGGGTTTGTGATTGATCAGACTGGTCCTGTTTCTTACAGAATCGAAACAGCCACTGGTCTGATCTGGAGGAGGCACGTGGATCAATTGAGATCCAGAATACTGGACCCACAGGATGAATACAGATACTCAACGTTAGGGTTGGCCCCCACCCATTTAAACCCAGGGGACAGAGGTAATAGTCAGAAGCAAGCTAGCTTAGACCCAGAGGTGTGTTCTAGGGACCGATTTCAAGGGGAAATTGTGGAATGTTCCCCTACTCTGGCCATGTGTACCCCTACACTGTCCCAGCCTAGCACTCTGGATTCCTTTATTGATGATGACCAATTTTGTTTGGAGTTGCCCTCCACGCTTAGTACACACAGAAGGGACCCTGAGTTGTCTTATTCATCCACAGAATTAGATTTTGGTTTTGAGTGATCCCCTGCTCCTCTATCTGACAAACGGGGCTTTAATTTGGGTTTACAATCCTCCCCTTCTAGTCAATTCCTCACTCCAGTCTGGTCGCCCATCCTACGAGCCCCTGAGCCAGCTCAGCCAAGCGTCCGACCCAGAAGGGAAACTAGACCGCCATCCTGGTTAAAGGATTTTGTTTTTACCTGGGGGGGGGGGGAGAATGTTATGTATGTTAACTGTGTTTTCTGACAGGAGCGGAATGTATCTTTTCTCATGTATCTATTCTTATGCAAATAAGTGGATCGAAAAACATGCACACTCTGTTAGCCAATGGGCTTGTTGTATTATTGTTATTGTTACTGTTACTGTTTATAGTGTATATAAGTCTGAGTTTTGCCCCATTCAAACTATGTTCAAACCCCACTAACAAAGAGCTGAATTTCACTACTTCATTCATCTGCTTCTTCATTCCTTGAACACTAAAGTACTGTATCTGAAATGTTTTTAAATAAGACATGTTCACATTTTTATTTCTATTGTTTCATTTCAGTTATGAATGCAAGCTCAATAAGTGCTTTTAAACAATTTTGCTCCTTGCTATGTAGTCATGCCATATAGGCATGTTAAATAAATGTTAAAGAGGCATTTCTTTTGAAATGTTTATTGTCTCCTAATATTGGAAAGGAGGTGCATGGTTTTTTAATTCTCATTTGTAAAGATACTGGGAGTCCCAAGTCTCAGAATGTCTTTTTTTTTTTAATCTTTAAAAGAACCAGTTGCCAGAACTGGAAGACGCAAAGGTAGAAAATCCTTCCCAGATGTATCTGCTCATGCTTGTGAAATAGACATGCAAACCTGTGCAGGAAGGCAACACACTGAAGGCTGCATTGGGAATGGCATAGGCTGCAGGAACAGTCAAAATGTGAGATGGCCAGTGCCCAGTTTCTAGTGGAGAGTCTGTTACCTACAGGTTGCTGGGTTTTCTGCCAAGAATGCTAGCCAGTCTTTGCTCTTCCTATATTCTTAAGCAAGAATGTCTTCCCAAGGCAATTCATACAAGATTAGGTATGTCTTTACAATTAAACAGCAGAAGTCAACTTGCAAACACAGTGGTGTCCCAGGGAGATTCGAGGGCACTCCATGCAAATCATTGATTTAGTTGTGGTGGGGATGAAGAATAGATTAACAGGTAGATCTCTGGGTGACCTGCCATAGATCACCCCAGCTTTCCAAATTACATCCATTGAATAAAAGCGTCATTAGAAGCTAAATTTAAAAATAATGTAAACTAAATCTGAAATCATCAGTATGAGCTGTGGTTCCCAATGTGGGGCACACACCCCACAGGGGAGAAATTTGATTTTTAAACAGTGGACAATTTGAGAATGAGTTATTAACAGATAGACTTAGTGTCACACTAGGAATCAGGAGGCCCAGGTTTGAATTGCTGCTTGACCATGGAAACTCATAGGGGAGGGTGGCAGTGATAAAATCAATGCTTTAAATATCTCACATATTTTGGGAAACTCTGTTAGGCTTACCAAAAATCTAAAGTAGTGGCACATAGTGTCATCTTGCAGGATTTGGCAAGAGACTTTCTCTTCCCCAGCTACTGTAGAGAGCTACCTCTCCTAGGCACATCAGAGGCAGTCCTGATCTGCTGCTCTAATGACATCCTTGTTTGGGATCCCATAAGCATGTCAGGTCAAGTCCTACACAAAAGAGAGAGGATTTCATTCATGGAACCTCTCCTGGACTGGGGAAGGCAATGCCCTAGGGCCATGATGGTGAACCTTGGCACTCCAGATGTTCCTGGACTTCAATTCCCAGGAGCCCAAGCTCCCATGAATCCACACGAATGGGTTTACTGCAATTCATCCGCCCCATGCCAACCTTGTCGCTCCTGGAAGCAGAAGTAAAATGCACCCGTACAGAGGAAGGGTTAACCCGGAAGAGTCTTAACCATATGGGCGCATTTTACTTCCGCTTCCGGGGCGACGAGGGCAGTGCGGGCTGGATGAATCACAAGAAACCCATTAGTGTGGATTCACGGGAGCTTGGGCTTCTGGGAGTTGAAGTCCAGGAACATCTGGAGTGCCAAGGTTCACCATCACGGCCCTAGGATCTTACGGATCATTTTCCTTGGGGATCCATAGTGGAGGAACTTTACATAGGCACAAATGCACTTTAATAATTGTCAGAATTTGTGGCAACTAACAGAGACAACCCCATTTAGGAAAAGAACAAAAGTCACAGAAATAGAAAGAATACTAAACTAATAGATATTCAAAACCTACAGTATATATGGACCTAAAACATTAGACAGGTTAGAAATGTACCAAAACAAGAGCATTTAAATGCCCACTATGCCTTACAGGAGAAGAGCCAGTTTGTGTAGCCTCAGGCACAACACACAGTCCCAGGGCATCCCAGGAGAAGGGGAACAATACATCTCTTCTCAGGGCTCCTAGAAACTCTCAAAAGGATCACCCTAACTCAGAATTGACTTGATGGCATGTTGTTCTTACTTTTTGTATGTACTTATGCATTTTGACTGGAATGTTTAGCTCAATCATGCCTGGCAGTTTCAAGCTAAGGTTGTATCCATTCCCCACCACCACCACCACCAGAGTAGACTCATTAAATCTGTGGGACTTTGGTAAAACAACTTAACTCATGGATTTAAAAGGCCCACTCTAGCTGGGGCTGCCCATAGGATGTAATCCATGACATTTCATAGAATCATAGAATCACTGAGTTGGAAGGGAGTTGGAGTCCAACCCCCTGCTCAAGGCAGGAATCTAAATTAAAGCAATGATGACAAATGGTTGTCCAGTTTTCTCTTGAATGTTTCCATTGTTGGAGCGCTCACCACCTCTCAATGCTGTTGGTTCAACTGTCCTACTGCTCTAACTGTTAAGTTTTCCCACTACTACTCCTCTTTATGGTTATCTTTCATGTACTGTATTTGAAGAGTGCTATCCTATCCCCTCTCAGTCTCCTTTTCTCAAGGCTTAAACATGCTCAGTTCCTTCAGTCTTTCCTCATAGAGCTTGGTTTCCAGTCCACTGATCATCCTTGTTGCCCTTCTCTGCACCTGCTCCAATTTATTTGCATCTTTCTTAAAGTGTGCTGCCCAGAACTGGACACAGACTAGTACTCTAGATGTGGTCTAACTGGTGCTGAATAGAGAGGGACTAGTACCTCCCGAGTTTTGGAGATTATACTTTTGTTAATGCAGCCTAAAACAGTGCTGGCCTTTTTTCCAAGCTCCTCCTGGTATTACTGAGCCGAGTCTCCCCCATCTTGTAACTGTGCATCTGGGTTTTTTTCCTTCTAGGTGTAAAACTTTGCACTTCACCCTGTATTGTTATTGTTTCTCTAGGGATATGTGAGATTGTTGTTAGTATTATGATTAGCACCTATTATTAAGTGTCGTAGACTATCTAGTAAATGTAATTTAATTTTTCATGTATATAGAGAGCATATGTACCAAAGACAAATTCCGGGTGTGTTAGCACACCTGGCCAATAAAGGATTCTATTCTATTCTATTCTAAATTTCATTCTGTTGGCTTCAGCTCACGTCCTGAATGTACTGACTGTGTCAGATTCGATGCGCGTTTCCTCGGGAGTTGCCCTCCCTGAATGCCAAGCGCCTCTAAGTCCATAGGATAGGGTGGCAAAGTCCAGCGTTGTGGGTTAACCTGCTCCCTCCCGTCTTCGTCCTCTGAATAAGTGATAGAGAGGCAGGCAGCCGAAGGGGCGCCCAGACTACTGCGCCACTTGTGTCAAGAGAAGTCACTTCGAATTCCGCCGCCTCCCTTTCCCCCACCCCCCATGCCAGCTTCAGACAATACGAGAGGGGGAGAAGCCCCCCCCCTCCCCCCGGCTCTCCCTCGTCTTCCCACTCCTCTTTCTCCTCCTTCTCCAACTCCTCTCTCCATCTCTCTCGCGCCGCTGAAGGCAGACGGGACTAGCAGAGAGGGGGGAAGCAGAGCCGCGGAGCCCGGTAGGTGGCGAGTTCGGGAGGGGGCTACGATTATGGATACCTAAGGACAACCTCATGGTTGGAGAGATAAGCAGGATATCTCTCAGTGCCATTTCCAGGGAATCCTAAGTGGGTGAAGGCATCTGCTTCGGAATCCCCTGAAGCCAATGGTGAGCCACTGTGTGATGGGCTTCTGTGGCCTGTTCCAGCAAGGCTGTTCTTAGGGGTGGGGTGGGGTCTGGGATCTGCAGGCACCGGCCACCCTCCAGTCCTGAGGATCGGGGTGGAGAACTCGGGATCGTCTTGGGATCTGCTTCGAGGTCCGCCTCTGGATCTCTCCGCTGGCTTGCCCTGGGAGGCGATCCGGACAGGATCGTGCCCCCACCCCCACCCCTGTCGACGCGTGGCGAGTGAAAGAGGCGAGTTTCAGGCCAAGAGAGGCGAGTTGGGCTGGAGGTGGGCGGCGGTTGAGCACCGTCTGCTTTCGCACCATCGGACAGAAGCTGTGTCAGGTCTCGTCCTTATTAACCTCCCCCCCCCCCCCCGCCTAGCCAGGATTCCAGATTTTGGGGGGGATTTCGGGGGGGAGGCCAACAATGTCACACTCACATATATAACACTGGCATCCCGGGGTGGGTTGGTGGGGGGGGGGGGGCTGTTAGCTCAGGAGGGTTTTCGCCCCTGCCCCCCCCCCCCAACCTTCCCCCATCGCCGCTTTTAATGACCGATGGGAAGATTTCTGGACGCTAGAAACGTGGGGAAAGAAAGTCCTACGGGTGAGGTGGGTCTCATGAGCGCTCGATTGGGTGGGAGGGGTGAATCAAACAAATAAAATGGTTGTCATTAGGATCTGGGCAAAGAAGAAAGCCCAGCGTTAAACTGCGCCAGCTTCCTGTTCGTGGAGATGGGCTCTGGGGTGAGCTCTGGGGGAAAAAAGAAGAAGGAGGATTCAGGCGAAGGTGTAAAGAGACCTCTCGACTGGTGTCCGAGTTGCGTGGTGTGTAGAGCCTCCAGCAGCAAAGGCAGTGGATCTGAATGCCACCTGCCAGAGGGCGGCGGCGGCGGGCGATTGCCTTCCTTCCAACCCTGTCGCTGTTTGGGTCTCCCCAGAGGAAGTCTTTGCTTGGCCTTTGGGAGACACCGGAGGCTGGATCCGGTGGTCCCGGGGAGAAGGTGAGCCGCTACGCGATCCAAGCAGCCACACCCTGCCAACGCCGACAACAGAGCTGGTGGGGTAGAATAGCCTAGAGTAAACATGCTTCCTTCCCAGGTAGTAAGTAAGCCTCGTTGTCTTACATGCGGGTTCCTTCCTCAGTTGTGCCCGGAAAGCGCAACCTTGACAGGGAAGATCGCAATCCGAAGTTCCTCCCGCTTGGATAATGGCAAGAAATCCAATAGCCTTAAAGATGCTACGAGGTTATGCCAATCCTTGGTCGAGCATGGCAGAAGTCATTGGCTTTGGGTTTTCTAAAGGTGACCAAACCTTCCTTCCTTCCTTTTTCTTTCTTTGGTAATGAGTTTACCAAAAGGGCAAGTAGCCCTTTCGAGATGTCCCGTGACCCGTGGGGGGGGGGGGCACCCACCATTGTCCTACCTCAGGCAGAAGCATGGCCTGGGACGGTTGTTCATTCACACACATAACCCCAGTTGAAGGGCTTTTAACTCTCCAGCGGGACAGATGTAAGCAGGCGCTCGCGTCTCCTCCAGAAAAGGGAAAGGACTTCATTCATTCATTCAATCATTCATTCATTCAAGTTTTATTTATACCCCGCCTTTCTCTACCCAATGGGTGACTCAAGGTGACCGACAAACAAAGCAAATATACAATGTAATACAAGCAAAACAATATCAACAAGGTAAAGGTAAAGGTTTCCCTTGCTCGAAAGCCAGTCGTATCCGACTCTAGGGTTCAGTGTTCATCTCTGTTTCAAAGCCAAAGAGCCATCGCTGTCTGCCTCTGCAGACATTTCCGTGGTCATGTGGCAGGCATGACTAGACACCGGAGCGCACGGAACGCTGTTTACCTTCCCACCGAAGTGGTCCCTATTTATCTACTTGCAATTTCTTGCTTTCGAACTGCTAGGTAGGCAATAAATATAAATATAAATATAAATATAAATATAAATATAAATATAAATATAAATATAAATATAAATATAAATATAAATATAAATAAAGCAATACATAAATACAGCATAGATTAAACAATGATAAAAAAGCAGTGCAATAAAGCAGAGCTTAAATCTCGTCTCCCCGGGTAGATCCAGTCTATATGGGGCAAAAGGAAGGCGAGGAGGGGGTGGTTGGGGGAGGGGGAGGGGGTGTCGCCTGGGAATCGTCTGGTCCCTCGGCAAAAAGTTTTTGAAGGCTCATCAGCAGAAGGAGAAGTTTGGATTGTTGGCTTTTTTCCTCCCCTGCTACCTTTCTTTGAACTCCATTTCTCAGTAAAATCCAGAGAGAAAGGTCCTTAGCAAAGGATCTCCCCCCACCCCAGGCGCCCCCGTCTTCTTTCCGGGACTAGTATCTCCGACACGCGATGCACACTAAATCGTCTGAAAGCCCGTAGGCTCCTTTGAATCGATGGAACTTGCGTAGGATATGGACTCACCAAATCGACACTGGTTCAAGGTGCCTACTCCGGTTGCGGCTCACATCTGGATCTCGGCCCTTGGAAGAAAGGAAGGAAGGATGGATGGATGGATGGATGGATGGATGGATGGATGGATGGATGGAAGAAGGAAGGAAGGAAAGAAGAAAGAAAGATGTCCTTATAATCATTTAATCTAAACACTTTGGCTACAGTTGGCAAAGTTGAGAAAATTATGCTGCAATTATTTAAAAGACACGCGTGACACAAAATAGAGAAATGCGAAGAGGGGTTCACATTATTCCATAGACTTTAAAAATCTTAGGAGTTTTGTCCTATAAGGCTTCTGGTTCTCCCGGCACAGGCAATAAGAGTTTTAAGAGCTTTTCTTGTTGCTTATTTGCCCGCAAGTCTCTTCGGTTGTAAAGGCATAGTTAGCTGGAGACGGTATTAATTTATTTATTTATTTTTGGGGGGGGGGGGGGTTTCCCAGTGGGGAAACTTGGAAATTAGGCTGCGATCCATAGGCTACTTTAGCCGGCGCAGTAATAGTAAAACCGAGGGCAGCTATTACACTTTCCCTTTGTGTTTAAAACAAAATAGAGTACCGGGGAGGGGGGGGGGATTGTATACGGAATTGTCCAACCACACGTGTCTGTGGACCCGTTTCCTATTTCAGGTTGCAGAATGCTTTCTCTGCATCCCAATGTTTCATTGGGAGTGGGTCGAATGTTTGGGTGGTCCCTGACCAAGTGTAAGAACAAGTTTAGGATACAGATCGACAAGTCACGTCTTAGTGCCCTATTACCTGCGAATGACAGACTTTGAACGGTCGTTTACAGATTCAGCGCGTAAATTAAGAGTTTCCACCCCTTCAGTGGTTTAAATTTCATTAGCTGCAAACGCTATTAAATTACTGCAGTTGCGTATATATTTTGCACATTATCCTTCCTTAGTGTATTGCTATAATTCGAAAAGTCATAAAAAAATTTGTCGGCGACCCAAAATGAACATTCTTATACCCACAACTCTTACAATTCTCTAATTCATCTCTAGTCTTCTTCTTCTGCCACATCCAAATCCGAATTGTGGCGATCCTCATGGCCATCAACCATGAAGACTGTTCTGAGAATATAATGCAGTGGCCTATCATTTGCCTTCCGCATCGCAGCGTAACCCCCGTACCACTGATCCAGTTCCGTGAGTCACTTTCTGGTCCTGAGCCTTTTTGGTACGCAAAGTTCTCATCAGCCCCAGACCAGTATTGATGAAGCTGCTGCCCTCCAGATGGATTCAAGTGGGATTTAATCCACTTGGGGACAATCACCCTTCCCTGTAGACTTCACCACCCAAGGCCGTTAAGTGTCAGGGTTGTCAGGTTAGTTAACCGCCGCCTGACACTCAGCGTTGAGTCGCTGGCAGTAAGGTCTATTCTACCCTACTACCATAGCAGGATAACCTTTAGTAGTGTAGATAAACTGGGGCACGATCCAGTCCAAATTATGTTCATCTAACCTTCCGATCCTACATTCATTTCCTCGGAATTAAGAAAGTAAGCTCAGTGGTTTAGAGAGACAGAGGTTGGGAGTTCGATTCCCCACTGTGCCTCCCAGGAGAAAAACCAACCTATGTGACCCTGGACAAACTACTCAGCCTAGAAGAAGGGGTTGAGAAATCTCTTCTGTGTATTCTTCACCTAGAAAACCTTGAAATTGACTGGACGGTAGGCAATTATTACAAGTAAGGGTCAATGTGTTCTATTAGAGAAAGTGACCAACTAGGATTCAGGAGACTTGGGTTCAAATCCTACTCTGCCACGGAAACTACATGAAGGAGGAGGTATGGCATAGATAAAGGTAAGGTAAAGCTAAAGGTTTCCCTTGCTCTAAAGCCAGTTGTATTCGACTCTAGGGTTCAGTGCTCATTTCCGTTTCAAAGCAGAAGAACCAGTGTTGTCTGCTTCTGCAGACATTTCCGTGGTCATGTGGCAGGCATGACTAGACACCAGAGCGTACGGAACGATGTTACCTTCCCACCGAAGTGGTCCCTATTTTATCTACTTGCAGTTTCTTGCTTTCGAACTGCTAGGTTGGCAGGAGGGCATAGATAAAAACTACTCCCTAAATAACTTACGTGCCTTGAAAACCCTTTTAAGATTTTCAGAAGTCGGACGTTAAGTGTAAGAACAAGTTTAGGATACAGATTCCAATTCACGTTTTAGTGCCTTATTATACCTGCGAATTTCAGGC
This sequence comes from Bradypodion ventrale, assembly GCA_035047345.1. NCBI lineage: Eukaryota > Metazoa > Chordata > Lepidosauria > Squamata > Chamaeleonidae > Bradypodion > Bradypodion ventrale. Next base: position 179,882,370 of record JAWDJE010000002.1, read on the forward strand.
TTTGAACGGTCGTTTACAGCCGCAGCGCGGTAAATTAGAGTTTCCGAGTACGAATACAGTGCTTACAAATCCAGTTGAATTGGGTGGCTTTTATTTCCAAGTACAAATGAAGAGATTTAAATTGCAGGGCTCACAAATTTTCAATACAAGATCTTCTATATGCGGGACATCGAAGAGTAAGAAAAACAAAACTAAAAGACAACTATATGTGGGATGTTCCTCTTTCAAAATAATGCAAAGTGACCTGACAATTTTTATTCCGAAGGTGGTTTTTCTCGAAGTAACTTCGGCTGCTTTAGTTATCTTTGTAAGACGTTGTTACATGGACAGAGTTGGTATTTTTAGTGTAACATACCTGAAAGCCCCTCGCCATGAGTCGGCTCAGCTGTACCTGCGGATAAAGGAATGTTTTTTCTAAAAAGTGGCCCTTAAGACTTGAGGCTCAATCCTTCACGCAGGCGTAAAAGAACAGCTGCGGCTATAAAACTCTTTATTTTTTCCATTCCAGAGTATCAAAATGTTTATTGGTTTTGTCAAGGTCCTCCTAATTTTAGCAACTGAAGCGAGAAAGGTAGCTTGGTCATTTCCCAAATGAAGTGCTTCTAGGACTGTGATGGCGAACCTTGGCTCTCCAGGTGTTCTTGGACTTCAATTCCCAGAAGCCCAAGTCAGCACTCCTGCTGATCAGGGCTTCTGGGAATTGAAGTTCAAGAACGCCTGGAGTGCCAAGGTTGGCCATCACTGTTCTAGGACTACAAGCTCGAAAGGACTGAGGGAAAAGCCCACCGCCTAAAACCAAAACTTTAGGCAAGTCCCCTTTCTAAGTGGGACTAACCATACGGTTTAAGCTATTTGCTCCAAAACGCCCGGAGCCGATCAACGGGAAATATCCAGTTTTTTTTAAAAAAAGAGGAATCCCTAAACAATGCCCCATTATTTAATAATGATCTTCATATGCCCTCAAGTAAATACAGAATTATGGCGATCGTTTTTGGTAGGCCGTCAAAGGAGAGGCGGCATATAATCAGGAGGGGTTTATTTTTCCCTTTCTTCTGGAGCCACTTCTGTGACTGTGCAGCCTGCCTTAAAGCCATACAAAATGACTCTTCTCGCAGGAAGCCCCGCCGGGAACCGAACTGGCTGCGCAAACAGCCACCTAAACCACTTAGATCTCCAGCCAGCCCTTGCCTGAAGGTTTATATATATATATATATATATATATATATATATATATATATATATATATATATATATATATATATATATATATATATATATATATATATATATATATATATATATATATATATATATATATATATATATATATATATATATATATATATATATATATATATATATATATATATATATATATATATATGTGTGTGTGTGTGTGTGTGTGTGTGTGTGTGTGTGTGTGTGTGTGTGTGTGTGTGTGTGTGTGTGTTATTTTTAATCCTCTAATTTCCTACATTTCAAAAAGAGAGTCGATTTCTACTGCCACCCCAGGCTTGGTACAAGACAAGATGAACCTGGGGGCAAATCCTAAAGAGACAGGCAGGCATTTGATGCCCTCAGTTTTCCTTGCCTTTAATTGCCGACCCCAACCCTAAAGTCCGCCGGATCGATAACGTCGGGATCAGAATGTCTTGCCCTGTGCGAGTATTTACATCAATGTACATTGTTGTACATTGACTGCAGTGGCTCAAGTGGCTAAGACGCTGACTGGGAGGCGGAAGGTCAGCAATTCGATTCCCGTGTACTGCAAGACGGACTGAGCTCCCGTCTTTGTCCCAGCTCCTGCCAACCTAGCAGTTGGAAAGCAAAACATTGCAAGTAGATAAATAGGGACCACTTCGGTGGGAAGGTAAACAGCGTTCCGCGCGCTCTGGTGTCTAGTCATGCCTGCCACATGACCCCGGAAACGTCTGCAGAAGCAGACAGCGCTGGCTCTTTGGCTATGAATCAGAGATGAGCACTGCACCCTAGAGTCGGATACGACTGGCTTTCGAGCAAGGGAAACCTTTACCTTTACTACATCAAATGCACATCAATCGGAGGGTGTTCGATTCTGTTCTTCTCACAACGACCCTTTGAAGTAGGCTAAGATTCGAACTCACAGGGGCATCTCTCTCTCTCTCTCTCTCTCTCTCTCTCTCACACACACACACACACACACACACACACACACACACACACACACACACACACACACACACACACACACACCCCGGGCATTTCACACTATGTGATATTTCTTTGCCCTCTCTTCCTTCTTCACACCACAACACGCGCTCGCCTTTAAAATGTTACTTAACCGCCCCAGGCGCGCTTGCTGAAAGGCGGTTTTGAAAGGCTTACAGACACGCAGAAACTCAGGCGCAAATGCACACGATCCCCTTCTGGACGCGGTTGCTAGGACGCGTGTTGTAGGTTTCCAGCCCCGTAGTGTGTGAATCTAATGCACGCTCTTTTCTCCGAAGTAAGATCGATTGAGTTTCACCATTTCTTTTTCGTTAAGAGGATATTTTTTACACCAGGCAGCATATATAAATAACTATAACCCTCCCTTTTGCTGCTCGCCATTCAGACGAATTTGCCATTATTACAATTTTTTAAAAGCCTTTAAAATGCAAGCAGAAAATTAAACAGCAAATCCAATGCACGCGACAATCCACTCCGAAGGCAAGCTCGACTTTAAAAAGAGGTGCTTAACTTGGCTTGGATCGTGGTGGCGAAAGATCGGCCCAACGAGCTATTTACTAAAGATTTGTTTTATTTTTATTTTAAAAACCAACCTGGGTATTCTCTCTTTAAAATAATTTGGAAAGGGTTTGGAAACTCAGGAATACCTGGAAAAATCATTCTCCGCTTTATAAGTATCAAGCCAATAACGCATTGCAGAAAACAGGGGACCAGCTTTTGCTTCTCTTCGTGGAAGAGAAGCATTTGAACTATTTAATTTTTTTTAGGATTGGGGTGGGTGGGCTTAGCGCTTCTTCTGGCAGACCAATGGACAAAACAGCTGTAAAATCATCCTCTCGTTTACCTTTACGGGGTAAAGTTGGTAACCCAGTAAAATTCCCAATAAAAATGCTAGTATAATTAGGAGGTAAAGGTAAAGGTTTCCCTTGCTCGAAAGCCATTCATATCCGACTCTAGGGTGCAGTGCTCATCTCTGTTTCCAAGGCGAAGAGCCAGCGCTGTCTGCTTCTGCAGACGTTTCCGTGGTCATGTGGCAGGCATGACTAGACACCGGAGCGCACAGAACGCTGTTTACCTTCCCACCGAAGTGGTCCCTATTTATCTACTTGCAATGTCTTGCTTTCGAACTGCTAGGTTGGCAGGAGCTGGGACAATGACGGGAGCTCATTCAATCCTGCAGTACTTGGGAATCGAACTGCTGACCTTCCGCCTCCCAGTCAGCGTCTTAGCCACTTGAGCCACTGCACTCCCATATTTAGGAGGATGTTGGTATAATTAGGTCGGGTTTAGTTATACCGGGGTTGAGTGGGGGGGGGGGGGCATCTTGGAGGCCAACTAGCCTCGTCGCGTTGTAACGATCGTTACAGAAACTGTTGAGTTAAGGAACGGCTGACTTTTGATCAGCAGCATTCCGTTGGAACGTTACTCGGCCGTTCCCCCTCAAAAGGAACGGTTGCCCACGGCAGGGAATAGGGGCACTGTTGGGCTACACCGCTTTCTCTCTTCAAGTCTCCCCCCCTCTTCTTTCAATTGCTTCTCTCGGGAATTTTATTTTTATACAGATGTGTCAGGATCTGAACGGGTAAGCAATAAGTCCTTACTGTGGAAGCAATGTGAATATTAATATAATGTTGTTCCCGACCAAGATGGGGGTTATAGAGAGCCTCTTTTGTCTTAATTACCAAGCGCTTGACTCCGTGGGAGTGGGAGGGGACAGACATTTCCTTGCCCCTCTGGATCCTAACATTGGTATATGTCTAATTCAGGGGTGTACAAACTACAGCACGCAGGCCAGCTCTGGCCCACGCCACCCTTAATAGTTCGCGTGTTTTGCTTCCGCTTCGGGAGCGACGAGGGCGGCACGGGCTGGATGAATCGGTGTCAGGGGCTGGATCTGGCCCATGGGCCAGTAGTTTGGGGACCTCTGTTTTAAGCAGGGAAAATGGAAGTTTAAAATCTATCTCATCCTGTTGTAAAACACATGGCAAGGTGCATTTTACTTCTGTTTCCATCCAGTGGGAGAACCCATGTGACCGGCCCACTGAACCACATGACTGGCCCATTGCCCAAAAGGTTTTTGGCACCCCTGCTCTAAGTATTGCACAGGCAAAAGCAAAGATCCATAGATATCATTCATAGACCCATTCCTTCCACCAAAAGAAAACCCAGTTATTTCTTTGGGGGCCCTTGCTCCAATCCCATCTCTCCTTTCATTGGCTTACCCATTCCTTGTCCAAAATATAATGTATATTTTTTTAATCCTTGTATTATCCCAACAATGAATGAATAACTGAAATAAATGACCATCCTTAAAGGCTAAAGAAAGTAAATAACCAGTGCAGAATGAAAGTAAATAATTGTTATCCAATGAGTTGGACAAGACTTTGTTAATGTAACATTGCAGTCTAGGACACTTATTATGAGTTGCTTTGTTAATTATGTCCATTCATATCACAATTTTGCCTTTAAAGACATACTTGTCCCTCCTTCTTCTTACTTCACGACTGGCCAGTTTGGTTGAGAGACAGTGACCCTTTCTCATTTATCCAGTGGGCTTCATGGCCCAGGACAGTGCAGGATTTATGCACAAGTTAAGTGACAGCTTCAAGGTTTCAAATTTTGAGGGGTCTCTAAGTGCTCACCCCCAAAATGGGAGTACAAAATACATTAAATCCCCCAGTGCTATGTATATAAAACCAGCCCTAGCTGGTAGCATATTTGAAAAGAGACACACACACACCCTTAAATCTCAGGTTGGTACTCTTACCATTACTGTATATCACACTGCCTCTTTTTGACACATGTCTTACAATGGAGTCCATTAGATGTCTACCTCAAAGTTCAGTGAGCCGAATCCCAGGAAAATGAACACAGAACTGCAGCTTTCATCTGGTAGAGCTCAAGGCTGTAGAGTTGTCCAGTACAACAGGAAAATTTCCTGCTTCTAAGATTTCCCTTGGGCTCAGATCTTAAAATTCACAGATCTCATGCCCAGTCTCTCTTTGAGGTTTGGGAGCAGCCATTCGCCACCTGTATGGTGCAGTGGATTGTATATCATATGAAGGAAGGCATGAATCAAATTAGGTGGAGGCAGGCAAAATGAAGCCCTCCAGGTGTTGACAGACTTCAGATCCCATCATCCTTAGCTAGTTTAGTAGGTGGTACGGGATCCTAGCCATATCTAAAGGGAGCCCACCACAGAAAGAAAACACTCCCTATGAGCTGCAGGCATCTGTTTAATGATAGGGCCGGCCCTTCCATGCTGGCTTCCAAGCTGTTTAGGGCTGCATTTCCATCTTTGTGTGAGTTCCAGTTCTGTGCCTGTTCATTTTATCAGGATGCCTGTCCAGAACAGTGATGCATGCAGGTTCATACAGAGGCAGTTAAATTCATAACTCTGTTTCATGCTATGAAAAAAGTAGCATTAGGAGCTGTAAGTGGAAAAGAAACATATCATCTGAATTCTGGAAACTTTGGCTGCCAGAAACTTGGGATCTGAACAAAGGAGATAACCCAAAACAGACTGATAGGCTGAAAAGAGCAGAAGTGATCATTGCATCCCAAGCTACAGAGATGGGTTGGCCACTTTAGGTGTCACAGCGAGGTTTCAATTATGGAGAAGTAAGCTAAGAGTAAAAGAAAGTATGTTGTCTAAGGCGGGCGTCTTATTAAATTCAGGGGACTAGAAGAGTTTGGGACTATCCTCTCCAATTTGTTCGATCAAACCCTGTATTAGATACTCGAGCTCCTAGTAGACATTTTGCTTTACAAAATCATGAGAGCTCTCAAACCCTGCTGAGCAAAATGATCACTTCCAAAACAAGGTATCACCTTATTTTGTAAGGTTGTGCAAGATGTAAGGCCTGCAATGGTTTGATTAGCTTTGGTACCTATTTCAATAGTGACAGCAACTTCTTCTTATTTCGTGTCCCGATCAAACCCTGGATTGCCAAAATGAAGCCACTTTCTTGGCTTTGTTGTTAGCCAAACCTAAGTCATCATCGGTGCATGTTTCTGGCAGTAATCGGGACAGATGTTTGTTGTGTATGTGGTAGCTTCTGCTCCAATGCCACAAAGAGCCCCACTTGCTGATTTCTCCAAATCAAACTGCTGAATAACCAGAGGAGCAGGTCATCATGGCTTTCTCTGATTAGTTGGTAACCACTAGGTCTGACCATGTATGACTTAGTTTTATAGGCTGGACTTCTCTAATGGACCAGGACTAAAACAATATCAAAGTTTTGGGGAAGTGCCTACTGCATTTGTTAACATTCCCAGTAAAATGTGTACTGTGGGTGGGAAATGTGTGTATGTTCACTGGGCAGGAAAATAGGGAAAGGACAGGCGACAAGTGAGTGTGTTCCTTCCCTCCTACATACCAAAGGGACATCAAGATATACCCCCTCCCAAATAAGTGTTTTTAAAACCCCAGCCACTTATGGTCAGATTTTTTTTAATTTGAATTTGAATTCATCCTAATTGAATAGAATCCCATTCCAACAGGGATCCTGTGAGACAATGATTATAACTTCCCATTAACTGCTAAGAACCAAGTTCCAAAATATATTGCAGGTTAACTATAAATAATGTTTCTGGGCAAGGTCTTTCCCTCAATGAATAAATTTCAGACAGACACCCATTTGGCTTTAACTGTAAATGCTGACAATTATAAACCTCCAACACATTTCTCTTCTTTCTTTCCCTCCATTTTTTCTCCTTTGTTCTATTCTTTTCCCTTAGAGAGTGCAGATCTCATAGCCCCAGATAAATGATGTGTTTCTGGTTTTGTTTGTTTTTGAAAACTCTAAGGGAGATGCAATTGTGGCGGTGGGTGAGAGGTAGGAAACCTGGCCTGTTAAAAAGCAGGATAGATGGTGCAAGCAACCAGCACATGTTCTGTGAATTCACCAAACCTTGTCGGTCATGTCACATGCTCTTCCCTTCTTCATCCCATCTACAGTACAGGGATTAGCACATCCTACTTGGAAGAAAATGTATGTTGTTTCATGTGGTCAGGTCACCTTTGATTTATGGTGATCCTATGAATGAAAGCTCTCCAATATGTCCTGTCCTCAACAGTTCTGCTCAGCTCTTGCAAACCCAAGCCTGTGGGTCCTTTTGGAAGTCAATCCATCTCAGATTTGGTATCCCTCTTTTCCTGCTGCCACAAATCCTTCCCAGACTTATAATTTTCCCCAGAGAATCCTCCTCCTCATGCTTTGCCCAAAATAGGAATCCCTCTGTTTTGTCATTTTTGCCTCTGAGATAGTTCAGCCTTTTTTGATGTGAGACTTCCCAGCTGAGTGATCAACCAACCAAAAACAACAACAACAACAACAAAAAAGACAACAACAACAACAACAGGGCTTGTATATTCATTTATCAGAGGCAAACAACATGTGACACTCCAGAGAATATTGGACTTCAGCTCTCATCATCCTATGCTATTGCCGTTGCCATGTGGCTCTGTAGTCCAACAGTAAGGAGAGTTGCCCATCCCTGTTGTAGACCCACTTGTTGCCAACAGCAACAGAGAAAGTGTTGGCAACCCAATATTGAGACAACCTATATGGAATTATGTTAATGTTATATGTTAATGGAATTATGTTAATGTTATGAGGCGTAGGCAACTGTAGACTTGCAGTTGTTATTGGATTTAAGTTCTGATCAGCTGGTGGTTATAGTCCAACACCCTATGTAAGGCCTCAGATTCCACACCCATGCTGTAGTGGGGTTGGAAAGGGTTGGCAAAGTGTGGCCATCTTCCAGATGTTGTCCTGATGGTACTTCTGACATTTTAGATGGTCCTTCCATTTCCCACCATTTCCAGCCATTTACTATGATGACTAGGGCTGAGGAGAATTAAGCCCACAGTCACCTAGAGGGACTCACTTTCCTCACTGTTGCATGACACAGCTGGTAGAGCTGCCGATATTCTGCAGCTAGAAGATCTGCCCACCCTACTACTTTGCTGAAAACAAGAAATTACACTAAGAGTATATTTTTAGCATCATTAGAATTTCATTGTTGGCAGTACTTGTAAAGGTAAAGGTAAAGGTTTCCCTTGCTCGAAAGCCAGTCGTATCTGACTCTAGGGTGCAGTGCTCATCTCTGTTTCTAAGCCGAAGAGCCAGCGCTGTCTGCTTCTGCAGACATTTCCGTGGTCATGTGGCAGGCATGACTAGACATCGGAGCGCACAGAACGCTGTTACCCTCCCACCGAAGTGGTCCCTATTTATCTACTTGCAATGTCTTGCTTTCAAACTGCTAGGTTGGCAGGAGCTGGGATGAAGACGGGAGCTAATTTCCATCCTGCAGTACTCGGGAATAGAACTGCTGACCTTCCGCTTCCCAGTCAGCGTCTTAGCGACTTGAGCCACTGCAGTACCCAACAGTACTTGAGACCGTTGGAAATGGAGGACAAATTACACTGAGCTGAGAAAGGCGGCAATATAAATTCAAAAAATAAAATGAAATGAAAGTAAATCCTCCCACCTCCTCCTTCATCCCATTGAGGGACAGCAGTGGTCACCAGCCTCCCTTATCCACATATCTCTTCCATTTTTATGACTAACCAATCCTCTTTCCTTCACCTTGGCAGGCCCATCTTCTGCTGTCAGGCCTGGAGAATGAAGACGGAAGAGGCCCCCTCATGTCTGCAGCAAGCCACACCAGTATTAGGCTATGGTGAGTGTCTGAGATAAGGAAAGCTATCTGGAGCACTACCAGGAAGGAGAGGACTTGGCTTGGGTGTGGAGATTCCTGTGGGATAAATGCTCCACAGAGGTCTTTGTGGAATGTTTTCTTTGCTATCATCCACTCCCTTATGAATATGTGCCAGCTGGTCCTAGCTTTGAATACATTTTGCAAACTCTGACCACAGTCCTTCCAGAAGATGTAGCCTAAAACTCTTTGGGCCCTGACCCAGCATTGCCAAATATAAGAGTTTATGAGACAAATACACAAAAGCATGGGGACTTGTGTGGTATAGTGGCTAAAGTGTTGGACAGGGACTCAAAAAAAGCCTAGTTCAAATCTCTGCTTAGCCATGGAAACTCAGTGGGAGGTGACAATGATAAACCACTCCAGGAACTTCTCACATACCTGGGAGACCCTACTGGGATCACTGTAAGTTGGACAACAAATTGTTGGTACATTTTAAAAAGAGAGAGAGATGAGCAAAACCTATAGAAGGCAAGAAATTCTCCACTCCTGTTATACACGCTCATTAAGACCATAGTGTCTACTTAGTCTTTATCATCTTTCAGTGATTAATGTGAATTAAAGTAAATAGTGAAAATTGCTGCTGAGTTAGTTTTGTAAAGGCAGGTAAGAGGGTACTAAGCTTGAATCTCCTCTTGTGTATTCACTAGAACTGTTCTCCATGCCTGGAGGCTAGCTGGAAATAAGATGTTCTTTGAGCATAGACTTATTTCTACCACTTTGATCAGGGAATGCAGTTTCTTATTTCAACTGGTGGTAACAGATGTTAGATCAACAGAATGAGTATCACTATGGACAGGTCTTCTACAAGAACTATCTATGCTGTGTCTGAAAACCCTTGCCCATATATGAGTAATATGTTTCTAGGCACAATACAGATCAATAATGTTCAGATCAATCTATTTCTTGTTCATTTTTATTTTGTATGTATCCATCCATGATTCCATTCTATTTCATTTCCACAATAACATATGCCATCAAGACAATCATAACTTATGGCAGCCTTCCCAGGGTTTTTCCAGGTAGAGAATACTCTACTTTCGTCTTCTGGGAGTGACTTGAGATTGTGCAGCTTGCCACAGGCTGGCTCAACTCACAGAAGTCACAATGGGGAATCAAACTTCCATCATCAGTCTCTGCAGCCAGATACCTAAACTACCAAGCCATCTAGCAGCTATTTCAAAACAGGCTGTTCTTAAATTAGTAAATACAAATGTCATACTGTATATAAAAACATATTTTATGATCTTTTCTCATTTTAAAAATGTATTTCAAAATGTATTCTTCCTAAAATGTGCATTTATATATACACATTCTGTTTATTCCTTGAGCTGAGGATTCTATCACACGTTTCAGAAAAGAACTAAACATGGAAATAATTCTACCCTTGTTTTTACCTTGGGTCAAGGGGTAAACATTAGTTGGATTTGCTTCAAAAGGTAGATTAAGGTAAGTCCTCAGGCATCTCTGATTCAAAGTGATTGTTATTCTTGACTGAAGCCCTAAATCAGGGATGCCCAAACTACGGCCCGCAGGCCAGATCTGCCCCACCCCCATGCCAATTCATCTGGCCCACACTGCCCTCATCGCTCCCAGAAGCAGAAGTAAAATGCGCCCATACAGTGCAGACTGCTTCTGGTGGTAACACAAAAAGTGTGTGTGTGGAGGGGGGGGGAGAGATGGCACCGCTGATTCATTTCCACCAACATGACTGACTACACATAAACCTGAACACATCATAGTAAGACGTGAGCAATCAAAGTCCTGGCTATCCATTAGGTTCCTTTCACATTTGCTTAAATAACAAGACCGAAATGCTCATATTATCTCCATCCTGAGTACAGAAAAACAAAATCTTAACATATGTCGAAAAGTTCTGGTCAAAAAGCAAAGCAGACAAAATGAGCAGCCCTTCCTTGCAGAAGAAATTATGCCCTTACCAGTGCTAATAGAAACATGTAAATGGCTAAAGTTTCCCCCCACCTCCTTAGAGGTAAAGGGCTGCTTATTATCTCTGTTACATCATTTATAACTTTCATTGTTTTGTGTAGATGTGTTTGAATTGTTTCTATGAGCATACTGTTACCTTGAGAACAATAGGTTTTAATCACAATGGAGGATCTCTATTAGCCTCCTAAACAAATCATACAGCACTTAATATCTTACAACTAGCAATAAACAAATGATTATTACCAGAATGAAATCAAAAATATCCAGGACAAATTCAAACATGTTAATGAAAGAAACTAACAACATTCGATGTAATCTTAATTGTGATTTTAATAATAAAGAAAATACTGGTGGCTCATGCAACAATGTTTGCAGTGTCAGTGCTCTAAAAAAGAACAAAAGACCACTTATCATCAAAATCATTCATACAATCACCCATCAATATTCCAATTTAAGATAGAATATTTCAAAAGCATGATATGATTTTTTTTATTTGCAACACTTTAGTCCCAATTTCTTAATGCCTGCAGGCAAAAACCATATATAGTATCTAAATGCTTTCCCTCAATAGATAGGGCAGGATTCCTTTTCTATTTTTTTAAATTAAAACAATCCACTTTTTCAAAACCAAAATGTGTCTCTGCTCAAAAAATAAGAATATTTCACTTTTAAAACTGCAAAGTGATATACAGTATCTGCATTATTGATGACAGTGAAGGTTAGAGCTTTATATCATATTTTCAAGGATGCATTAAGTTAAGAAAGAGAGCGATCTCCAACTGCATCTTTCCTGCTGATTGTTGCTTTCTATACAGCCAGTTGTGAGGTCAACATGATGTTCATTACTTCTAAGCAGTGATGCACTGCTCCAGGTGTCCACTGGTGTGCGGACACCGGTAGCGGAAATTTCCTCAGACCATGCCCACTTGGTTGGCCATGCCCACCAGAAGCAGCCGGGCATGGCTAACTCTGTGGACGTGGCTAACTCTGTGGGCCATGCCCACTTGGTTGGCCATGCCCACCTCCTTACCTCAGGCCATAGTGTGGCCAACCAAGTGGGCATGGCCCACAGAGTTAGCCACGCCCACAGAGTTAGCCATCCCAGGGTATGGGTAGTAAGAAAATTTGCAGCTCATCACTGCTTCTAAGGGTACATGTTCTAGTTATATTCCATCAAGTCACTTCTGACCTATGATGAACCTATGAATTAGTTTCCACCTAAATGTCCTATCAGTAACACCTTTGCTCAGATCCTGCAAATTCAAGGCTGTGACTTCCTTTTCATGTATAGTCTTCCTCTTTTCCTGTTGTCTTTAGCTTTTTCTAATATCATTGTCATTTTCAATGAGTTGTGTCTTCTCCTGGTAGGGCTATATAGAAGTACAGGTACTAAACTGAAACGTCATACAGTATATGTTCCTTCCACACACGGTGATCATGTCTAGAACCGCTTGAAATGTCAGGGTAAGATGCTTGGCTCACAAACTGTTCTTACACCCATAAACTGAACGTGTGTCTTCTTTAGAGCTTCAAAAAACAATGGGACCCCTCTTCTTTTCACCTAGATACTTTAGTGTGCAAAACATGTTGGAGAGTAAACTATCCCTATGGAACCTGAGTCTGTCCATCTTTATTTTGAAGTAAGAATTAATTGTGTTCAACAGGGCCTACTCCCAGCTAACTGTGCATAAAATGACAAGCCAAAATTATAAGCTTGGTTTGCCTATGCAAGCAGTGCAATGGGGAAGTCTTGGGGGTGGGGAATCTATCCCTCTCACAGTAACTTTCAAATAAGCAAACTGAAAACCAGCAATGCACAAAGGGGAGCAGAGAGGCTGCCGAAATGGCATCTCTGGGACAATTACACCAGATATTTTCCACTAACGCAGCAAAGCCTGGCATTTTGCAGTTAAATAAAGCGGAATAATGCCACACAAGAGAGGATTGCTTTCACAGAGCCCAAATCAGCTCCATTTCTTTATGACTTTTAATTTCAACATAATTAGCAGCACATGCTGCTCGAGGTGAGGGTGGAAAGAGACACCAAAATTAGAATTAAAGGCCTTGCTTTCAAGTATCACTGCTTTTACTTGGGTAGTGTGTGTGAGAGAGAGAGAGAGAGAGAAGGAGAAAAAGAGATCAGAAGTTTGTGTGTGAGAGAGAGGAGGAGGAGGAGAAATAGGGATCAGAAATGTAAGTTCAACCAAAGCATGAAGCTTTGTTTGTGCCAGAGAGAGAAAGAGAGAGAATGAGAATCAGTCAAGAAATTGGGAAGATGCCCCCCCCCCAACAGAAATGTGCTATATTTGATTTATAAGAATCCGATTGGTATTACAAGGCCAGCCAAATTTGTGTCACCCCAAAAAGAGGAATATCCTTTTTTAGGGAGCCCAGAAATGGTGTAGTTGCTACATTGAACCCTGGCCAGGGTTTGAGGCCCCACTCAACCATGGACGCTCACTGGATGGGGTGGGAAACTATGCCTTAAGTATCTTGCTTGCCTTGAAAGTGCATTAGGGTTGTTATAAGTCAGTTTGTACTTGACAGAACATAACAACCACCACACTGCAAAAAAAAAAAAGTATTTGAGATAAATGTTGGGAATTGGGGCTTTCTTCTATTGTTCTAAACACTCACACAGCAATATTAAAATCTTTCATTCTTTTGAGAAATCTGCTGTGCGACTACAGAAACATGATTGACAGATTCATGTGTTCTGTTGATATGTTAAATATCCTTAAGCATCCTTCATTATCTCACTGAACCAGACACTCAATGACCCATAGCACACAAACTGCCTGTTATAGGGTCTGATTCCACAGCAAAGCAATGTTCATTTCCTTCTCTTCCAATGTGAACCCTCCAAACATGCACATTTTACAGAGCTTTGGGTCTATAAAATGAAACATCCATACAGACGAGCCATGCAAACAATTATGGGGGTCTCGCAATTGACCGATTGCAAAAGAAAGCCAGGATACAGACTGAGGCAAGCTCCTGTTTGAATAATTGGACTGTGGTTTCCTCTTAAGAGAACTTTGTTTCTAATGATATCTTTGCTGTACTTAATCCCTAAACAAGTAAGCAGTCTTCAGACCACAAAGCCTATAATGTATTGCAGGCGCACCCCCCAATAAAGGACTCAGACGCTGATGAAAGTGGATAACGGCATTGGGCCACATTTATTGATTCATGCCCTAGTCCGAATTATAAATTTCTATTGGTAATTGACCAATTATAATTCTTAAGGCAAGCAGGCCGAAGTAACACTGGTAAGGTGCCACCCAAAATTGCCGACGGCAATTGTTACAATGTATCTATTTGTATCAATTTGTTTGTTGACAACAAACAAATTGTTGACCGTAGTCAATATCTAACTAATGACCCCACCCTCTGACGCGTATCCGTAAAATCACGGGGTGATGCATGCTGTCTAGCTGTAGCCATCACCCCGTCGCCTGGTTCGTCGTTGACCGGACAACGTTTAACCAACTTATGCCTGTCTAGTGTTGTCCAGTCAATTGCGAACCTGCCGGATACCTGTGGGTCATAAATGTTTACCTTACCAGTGCTACCCGCCACACGGAGGGGCTTCAAAGAAGGCTCGACGCGCCCCCCCCCAGACCGTCAGCTCGGTCAACAGGCCTGCTCGCCAATCACCCAACAGGAGGTCCATACCTCCTCGCGACAGATGGACCCCATCCCCTGCGTAAAGGTCATAATTTTGCAGACTAATGGCGGGGTGACGACTGACCCGCCCCCAACCCCTGTCGACAAGGAACCGGGCAACAGCCCTGTTTACCATGCGTCTAGCACGGTCAAGGGCCTGGAGGTCGAACCCTCCTCTATAAGTGTGCCGCGGGACCATGTCAGACCAAACGAGGGTTGTGGCGGGCCACACGTAATGCAGGTAGGCGAGGTCGCCGCAAATCGCATGTTTCAGCGATAAGCCGGTGACCCGACCTAAATCATTGCCCCCAAGGTGTATGATCAGAATGTCAGGCGGGTCAGCATTCCGGCCTGAGAAAAGGAATGGCAACAGCTCCCGCCATAACATCCCGGGCTTACCATACCATGTGAGACTTGCGTATGCACCCAGTCCCAGTCGGGGTCCCCACTCTGTCGCCGCAGCGTAACGCGCTGCCCTGTGCACGTAGCTATGGCCCACCAGCCATACTGTCACCGGTGTAATACGACACCCAGGGTCTGTCAAGGAAAAACGAGGGGAGAGAAAAGATGCGGTGACTCGACTGGTACTCACTGTGGAAGAGGGCGGACATAAAATTGAAAACATTGCGATCCCCACCTCCCCATATGGCGTATTTCAACCCCGGAGTACCCAAAAGCAGCTGCAGTGGAAGCCGCCCCTATTCTGAATGAATGGGTGCCGTAACGGGCCCCTGGGAGGCCGACACTGGCCAGCGCTTTGCCGGTCACCTTCCAAAATTGAAATTTAGTAAGGGGAGACCCATCTTGGTGACAGAAAAACGGGCCATGGTGCGTGCCACGCAGTGCAAGGAACTCCTGTAGGGCACCAACCGGACAGATGTCTGCCAAAGAACACCGTAGCAGTCTTACTCCACTGCCTACGCCATGCTGATCCATCTTAGAGGAGCGTATCCTCAACTGAGCCCAGTCTTTGGCAACATAGACATCTTCGAGTTCCAGTGCCCTACAACTTGCATCCGCCTTAGACAGCATCACAAGCTCGCTGATGCGGAGCGCTACAAAAAAGGCCACCGTTGTAGCCGCATGAAATAGGGCTGCCTCATACCTATCAAAACAGAGGTCATGCCAGCCCCGCGCCAGTTGGTTAAGAACCCCTGGGGAAATCGGGTGGCGGTCGTCCGGGCTACGCCCACGCTCCCGCACCCACCCCTCCAAAACATGTCTCACACGGAAGTCAGTGGTACTGTCCGCATGACCGCCTACTTTGGCCATAAAAGCCAGCGCTGACAGCCTAGATGCTATGGTGCGAGGTGCAAGGCCCTGGGCATGCAGGTAAACCATGAATCGAAGTATATGGGCCACTGGGATCGGCCAGGTGTCTGGCAGCCGTAATTGGGCACAGAATGCTCTGAAAGAATTGAATGCGTGGTGATACGCCTTACGCATGCGTGGCGCTAGCGCCATGCTGATCGCCCAGTTCACCTCTCCTTGCCAATGGTCCATATCTCGTCCGGGAGTGGCGAGGGAAATTCCTCCGCATCCAGGACCAAGGCGTGGAACCGGGAGATCTGCAGGCGGGACAAAGCGTCAGCGATATCATTAATGACCCCCGGGACATGCCTGGCCCTGAACAGCACATTGAGGCGCAGGCTGCGCAATACAAACTGGCGCACCAGGTCCATGACCCTGGGTGATTTAGAAGTCTGTGAGTTGACAATGTGGACAACGGCCGCATTGTCACACCAGAAATGAACGACCGAGTTGGCCCACTCCTCGCCCCATAGCATCAAAGCCCCCAGGATGGGGAAAAATTCCAGATACGTAAGATCACGCAGGCGACCCGTGCCTGCCCAGGCTGGTGGCCACCCACCATAGGCCCACTTCCCATTGAAGTACATCCCATAACCCAGGGATCCAGAGGCATCGGACTGTATCTGGAAACGAGGGGAAGCCAGGAGGTCAGACCTCCAAAATGACACCCCATTGAACTCCCTCAGGAACTGGAGCCAGATAAGCATATCTGCCCTGATACCCCGGGTCAGTCTAACCCTATGGTGGGGCCTGGATAAGCCTGTCATGGCGTCGCACAAGCGCCGAGCAAATGCCCTGCCCGGTGCGACGACCCTGCAAGCGAAATTGAGGTGACCATGTAGCACCTGCAGTTCCCGCAAAGATGCCTTGCGTTTAGCAAGCAAGTCCGAGATAAGGGCCACTATCCTTGACACCTTATCCCCCGGTAACCTAGAAGCCTGCGCTACCATGTCAATCTCCACCCCCAGGAAGACTAGCTGGGTAGATGGGCCCTCGGTCTTTTCGGGCGCTAAAGGGACACCAAGTTCCTCCATTAGCGTCTGAAATGTGTTGAGGAGACGTGTGCACGTGTCCCAGCCCCGTTCACCCCCGAACAAAAAATCATCCAGGTAATGGGCTACAGACCGGGACCCTGACCTGCGGACAAAAGCCCACTGTAGGAAGGTGCTGAAACGCTCGAAGGCCGAGCATGATATGGAACAGCCAAAAGGCATGGCCTTATCGAAATAATATTCACCCCGGAACTTGAAACCCAGCAACTCAAAGTCACCCGGGTGAACCGGCAGGAGGCGAAAGGCAGACTTAATGTCGCACTTAGCTAACAGCGCACCCGGGCCACATGAGCGCACCATGCGCAGCGCTTGGTCAAAAGATGTATACCTGACTGAGCAAAGGTCATCAGGGATAGCATCATTGACCGATTGGCCGGCTGGGTAGGACAAGTGATGAATCAGGCGAAACTCGCCCGTGACTTATTGGGCACTAAGCCCAAGGGTGACACCTTAAGGTTGGGGAACGGGGGTGCAGGGAAAGGGCCGGCGACCCTGCCCGCATCAACCTCCTTAGTAATACTGGCAGCAGCCACCTCCTCCCTCCCCCTAAGGGACAAAAGGTTGGGGGCATCTTGGGGGGACCTATCACCCATGAAAGGAATACGGAACCCCAGTCGAAAACCCTGAAGCAGGTAAACCGCGTCTGCCTCCCTCGGGTACAATGCGAGCCAACGCTCCAACATGTCCACATTAATTGGGGAGGGGGCCTTTCGGTGGACCAGCTCCCTCTGCGGCAGTCTTGCCAGCCCCTTGTCCGCCCCTCCCTCTGCCCCGCATCCCTCCAGGCCTGGGGCAGGCGGAGGCCGCATGGGGGCCAGCACAAGAGGGACACTCATGCCTGTACCGGCAATTCTTCCTATTGCAGGAACCATTAGACGAGAAAGTCTAGCACAGCAGGCGGGCTGGAACCCCCTGCCCCGCCACCTGGAGGGGTGTCTGTGCTGGGGCCGCTCGCTGGACCGCATGTCCACAATGGTATCTTTCCCCAGGCGCAGGGCGCGTGGGAGTCACGTACAGAAGCCACAGCTTCTGGCAGGGTTCGTCCCACCTCATCTCAGGATGCAGGGGAATCCGCATACGGAATTCCTCGTCGTAAGCCAACCACGACGGGCCCGGGAAGTCGACCATCGCCCGGTAAATGTTGTCCAAATACTGGACCATCGGAATTGCCAAATCCGGCCGGGCCCTGAGGTAGACCGCCATGTATATGAGGTACGCCGGCAACCAGTTGGCCCACGTACGTGGCGGCTTACGACGACGTGCCTGTTCCTTATCCTTCTCATCCTGCCCCTCCCTCTCCTCTTTGGTGGGCTCTCTGTTAAGAAGGGAGAAGATGTCCACATACTCCCCACGCCAGATCTTCTCTTTGGTGGCCTGGGCCAAATGGTCCCCCAGGGGCAAGAAATACCCCGCTGTCGGCAATGCCGATGTGGGAACTGCGGGCATCTGAAAAGGAGCCTGGACCAACCCGGTCACCCCTAACACATTCCCGACTGAGTAAGAGGCACCCCCCAAAACAGGGCCCTAGGTGAGAGGTGAAGTCACCGGGTGGGACGTCGGCGACTGAACCGTCGCACCACCCGTGCGAGGCCAAGGCCACTGAAATGCCCCCCCCCACGTGGCTAGGTGTGTGGGTGCGCTAGATTGAACCGCATACTCACATGCTGCACCCCCATGGGCCGCCCCCACCGGGGGTTCTGGCCCACTGGGGGCGTCAGAGCTCACGACCGCAATTGAGCTCGTCGACGGGGCCTGACCAGCACCGGCCTGTTGATTGGGGAGCTGCGAGGCAGTGGCCGCTGCCGGGCCATGCGCCTCAGGCAGCTCGACCCATACTGCCGCCTGCCGCTGCCCGGCAGACGAAGCATCAACCTGCACCCCAAAAGGCACCCCCGGGTGGTTAACCCTCGCGAGGGATGCCTCGAGGGCCGCAACGCGGGCCAGAAGGGCCTCAACATTAACGTAGCCCCCTAAGCCAAGGGGGGGCAAAGGGCCGGCCGGCCCACTAGCTGCAGGCGCCGGTCCAGGTCCCTGGACCCCGGGGCCCGCATACGGCCACGATCCCAGGCCTGGCCCCTGCAGGGCCGGGGGAGTACCCTGCCAGGGGAGGGAACCCAGCCACCCCCCATGGCTGAAACCCCCCGCAGGAAGCTGCGCACCAATGGAAGAAGGCCCCGCAGAATGGGCCACGCCAGGGGCAGTGGCCACTGCTTGCGGGCCGGGGGCCGCGGCCCCTGCTGGGCCGGTACGCGGACACCCCGCCTCGGGCCAAGGGGCAATTAACCCCATCCCACCGGTCCCGGTGGGCTCAGGCAAAGGAGGCTGCTGGGGAGGCGCAGCCGCGGTCCTCCGACCCGGCTGGCGCCTCCGCGCAGAACGAGCCGCGTTCGCAGTCGCCTTCTTCTTAGAGGGCATAGCAGCTATCCGATGGGAAGCCGGAAAAAGTCAAGAAAATTAGCAGCCAAGAGGCTTCCCGGCGAAAGGCAAGAGCGACGGAGGTAAGAGGGAAAAACTTCTCCGCTCCGTTGCTTCGCAAAATGGCAGCTCGGCTGCCTCGTGGCCACCCCTTTTATAAGGGTGCTGGCCACGCCCCCTAACTACCCGGATGCCTTCGTCCGGTGGGGGGGGGCCGCAAAGAGCGCGGCGGCCATTTTGGCGCCGCGCTTGCAATGTGAATGCACCAGACATGCAAATGAACATCCAGGATCTTTAAACAAAGCAAAGAGTTGACAACTGTTTCAATCAATCAATCTTTATTACAGTCCAAGACCAGCATAGTACAGCAAAAAGAACAGAAGTTAAAATGAGGGTACTTAAAATATATTTTTGAAAGGAGTATTTCTGCTCAGAATTAAAGAGTGGTAAAAATCAGTATTTAAGATTAATAGTTTGATCCATTTTGAGTTGAGAACTGATGGAGCTGACAGGTTGGCAGCAAATTGCTGTCCAAGACACTAAAAAAGAATTTAAAATAAAATTCTTCCTGCAAATGTCATGTGTTGCTAATTACTACTACAGGCTGTCAACAGGCACCATGCAGAATTTCATAGCTGAGATGATATAATGCTGTTTGTGTGTTGTTGACAATAAGTAGAGAAAGTCGTTCAACGCCTCCTTCAGAGAAATTGACTCACCAGTTGAGAATATCGAAAGGCTTAGAGCAGTGTTTCCCAACCTTTGGTTTTTGGACTTCAATTCCCAGAAGCCTAAGTCAATTCCCCAAAGCACTGATCAGCAAATGTACTGATTTAGGCTTTTGGGAACTGAAGTCCCCCTGTGGGCGTGGCCCCCACATTGGGAACCTCTGGCTTAGAGACAACAGACAAATTTATCAGGACCTTGTTGCCTTGTATCAAGTATGCAAATGAGAACCCAAAGATTCAACAAATTTTGGGGGATGTTCTTTAGCCCTGTTTTACAGCTGTTGCACTGAGGAAATATATACCTACACTAGTAATGTATGGTATTTTCTAATTGACCAGAAATGGAGTAATACATTTTTTATTTTTAAAAATATTTTATTTGATATTACTATTTTTTTTCTTGTATTAGTCTCATTTTGGCTACATAAAGATTCACACTTGGAGAATAAGTGAATAGGATGCTAATAATGTGTGAAGCCTGAAACAAAAAGCCTAGGGGGAGCTAAAGGTGCAGTCTTATAATAATACAGGCTACAGTTTTATACGCATTTTAACTTATGAGTAGATATATACAAGATTGTTGGTTATTTAAAAGGGAAGGGAGAGGTTTTCCCTTCAACTCTGAAATCCTCTTCCATTACATTCTTTTCAATGTAATTATAAAACAAAACAAATTGTATAGTACACTTAAATGACACACCATCATTTACTACTTAAAGATATTATTGAAATGTTATTAAAATGTTCCAAGTGCATATTTATCATTCCAGAAATGCTATAAAAGTGCCACTTTAAATTTCTTTTATAATTAATGCTTATTTGGATTGATTGAATTTCACTACACATTTTGAACTCTTCATTTTGAACTTTTTGAAGAAAAAAAATCAAAGTCATCATATTCCAGTACCTGGATTTTGGCTTGAAAATCAGATTTACCACTATAATGCAGGTTGCACTAGCTGGCTTGTGTCTCTCTGCATAGGTCTTCAGTTATCTGGATTCTATACTAATGGATAGAATGTGATATAATTTGAGTGTGCGTATTTTGTGCATTTCTGTTCTAAATGTCCTGCACTGAACTCAACAGTTTAAAATGATCTACATTTGTCAAAAACTAGCTAAATTTAAAGCTCATGGTAGTTCATGGGTGGAAAGATTTAAACAAAGGTAAAGGGATTTAAATAAGGTTATAAGTAAAACATCAGCACTAGAATGTGCTAAAACAGGCTAGCTTAAGATAATAGCTACCTAGGCAGGAAGAGTTAGGATGGTGGTCTTTGAAGGATCATTCTGCTATTTTCTGCTCTTCTCACTTTGCTTCCTCCCTTATGCTCTTCTTGTATGTCATCTTTATCTGATGAAGTTTTCTGAGACAACTCGATAGCCCACCTTATTTGTATCTTCAGTAAAGGTATCCATCAACTTAAGACTTTTGCTTCTGCAATTGAATCACACATATTGTTTTGCTTTGCGTGTGTCTGTGCAATGCCTTTGTGTCCCCTCCCCCCAAAATTGGGCTTATTTGGAATTTCACTAATGCAGAATCTAAGGATAGACTTTGCTAAACCAGACTAAGAGTCTATCAGAATCTGGGATTCTGTCCATAGAATCATGGAAATCACTGCGTTGGAAAGGACCTTTTAGGCCATCGCGTCTATTCCCCTTCTCAATGCAGGAATCTGAATCAAGGCAGAAATGGTTGTCCAATTTTCTCTCGAATGCTTTATGCGTTGGAGCACTCACCCCCTCTTGAGGCAGTTGGTTCCACTTTTGTACTGCTCTAACCATTAAGATGTTTTCCCCAATATTCAGCCTATATCTCACTTCCTGTAGTTTTAACACATTATTATGTGTCCTGCACTCTGGGATGACTGAGAACAGATCCTACCTCTCCTATTTATGGTTATCTTTCCGGTATTTGCAGAATGCTATCATATCCTGTCTCATTCTCATTTTCTCAAGGCTAAACATGCCCAGTTCCTTCAGTTCTTCCTCATATGGCTTGGCTTACAGTCCTCTGATCGTCCTTGTTACCCATACAAGAGGCCAACGAAATTCCTAAAATAAGAAGCCGTGGTGGCTAATGCCCATTTAGTTTGATGGGGCAGAAGGTGCAGCAGCCATTAGCGAAAAGGGTTATTGGCAGAGCAGGGGCAAAATAAGATAGATGATGCATGCATACATAGGCAGGTTGGCTAGTATTTGCTCAAATACCTCCAGCCCATTCAGTTCTTCTGCTTCTCAGATGAAGATCACAAAAATAAATCCTTCCATGCTAGCCTATACATGCAGAATAGATGCACAACAGGTCTGCAATAGGTCTTCTGCCCCAATGATCTCTTAGTAACTGGCATTCAGAAACATACTGTCTTCAGCACTGAAAGGTGTATCTGTCCACCATGGCTAAGATACTTCCAGGAAGTATCTCCAGTGAATTTTAAAACTACTGCTGCTATCGACTGTCTGTGCATTACTCTGATAAGGCCACATGAGGCACCTTTGAATTTACAAAGGCAGGTTACATTATGGCCTGAGCAGGGAGAAGTAACTCATCCCTTACTTTTTTTGTGTGTGTGCTCGTGTGTGCAGCCCACAGGGTATGTTATCTACCCAGCCCATAGCTTTTTCCTCACCTTATGTGCTCTAAGAATTCTGGCTCATATCCTGCTGAGATTCTGCTGGGTGGAATAGCACAAAGATTTAATAATGCAGGATCACACCACTTGTGCAAGCCTTCTGCTGTTGTGAATTTAGGAAGTTAGTTTTCCTCCAGGGAATGCGAATTTTGGAATTCTGGCCTGCAAATTTAGGCCTGTGAATTCAGGAAGCTAGTTTTTCTAAAACTAGCCTGCAAATTTAGGAAGGCCTGCAAATTTAGGAAGCTAGTTTTCCTCCAAGAAAAGCAAGAGCAGTCTCTGGAACTGAGGAAGACTTCATCTGCAGGTGAGATTAGCATTTTTGTAGTCCTTCCCCTCAAGGAAATGATTTGCATCACTTGTGCAAGCAGGATTTCTTGGATTGAAATAGGGTATTCAGGTGTATCAGACTAAAAGCATGTCTACAGAGGACATTTACCCCACTTGTTGGAGTTTTCAAGGGTTGTGGATACTCCAACCTTCCTCAAGCACTTCTTTTTGAACCTCCCATCAAGAGGTTCTGCTACAAGGTGCCCTGTAAGTCCCTACCTGTCCTCTCTGTGGCCACACACCCCGCCCCTCTGCCCAACAGTTCAATGGGAGTGCTTCCTCCCTCCTCCCAGTACAGAGTTTGCCCTGCTCCTCTGCCCGGCAGCCCAATGGGAGTGCTTCCTCTCTCCCCCAGCAGAGCCCTACTCTTTTTGTGGCCAGGTAGGGACTTACAGGCCACCCTGTATTTCATGCCAATCTTATATATGCTGTTTCCAGTGCCTGTGGTTGCTGGGAACAGTATATATGGGAGCCTTGCGGCCTTCAAAGGCTGCCTCCAGTATCAACTATGCCCCTTCAGCATATCAGATATTGCAATTAAACACTTCCCCTGTGGGGGGAGTGGGGGATCAGGGAAAGTGTAATTACTTTCTCCCCTCTATCTGATAACTGTAGCAAGGCATCTGTTAGGATGGTAAAATAAATGTTTTTTTATTCATTTTTCCATCTAGCGCTGATTGAAAAACTGCTCACACCTACAGTTTTGCTTGATGTTTGGAAACATAGTAGCCAAGGCTGGCTAAATGTGATTTAGTTCTTTCCCTAATCTCAAGCAACCTGAAAAATCAGTGATCCCAGACTGGCCCACAAGGGACAGTCTGGACATGCTTAAAGTCTCTGTTTCGCTTTTGCTAGAATTAAACGGAGCAGGATACCTTCATTTTTATGATGGGATCTGTAGCCATAGGGTTATGATTTTGATAATACCAGGCAACTGGCTTTGCGATACTCACTTCCCATCCCTAATTGTTCCCATCCATATTGTAAGTAATGGCAGAATGGAAGATATGTGTCTGTGCCAATCCATAAGACCAATGCACCTTTTCCTTCAACTTCAGTTAATCACTACTTTTTAAAAAAACTAATAATAAGGGTTCTTTTGATATCATACATTCAGACAATTTTTACCGGCAGAAGCTTTTGCTGGGCAGCAACCAACTTCATCAGATATGAAAATATTTGATGAATGTGTATTAGATCTTATAATATGCCCCAGCCCTCCTATTGAACTTATCGCGGTCATTAAAAGGAAAGCATTTTCCATACTTTTGTTTATGTGTGAAGAGGTAGGTAGTTTTTCTGTGACCTGGGCTAATTAGATTGAACAAATTCACAAAGTGATCAATAAATAAATTTTCTTTTGGTGGTAGGGGGGTCCAAAGTTGAATCCCCCTGGTATTTGTTAAATAACCACTATGATTCCATTCCCCCACCCACCCACCCCGGGCTTTTGTAGTGGCCTGTGAAAGAAGTGAAGTGTTAAAGGAAATAAACCTCCCTGTTCCTTCACCCTTCTTTGAGTAACTCAATTACCTTTCTGTAAAAATAAAAATGAAGCTATGTCTGGGCAATCAGACCTGCTGTCCAATAATCCCTGAGGTGTAACTTAGGAGTCTAATTATTTATGCCACCTACATGGTTACATAGCTCACATGGGTAACAGGACTGGGTCACATACTGTAAGCCGTGGCAACCAGCTTGCCTGGTTACTTCGTTGTATAATTTAGAGACCGCGTCAGCTCTGAGGAGTAAACTTCAAGGGCTTGAGTGCAGTGATGGGTGCAAACTTTCCTTATTCTAAACTGGTGTTGCAGCCAAGCAAACAAGTCAAGACTGTATTTGATGGGTATTATAGCTAATATTGAGGGTCTGCCGTGGCTTAGTCAGTGGTACACTGGTCCACAGGGATACAGGGACACATCCCGGTGCACCCTAGTGACTGGCGCCCCCCAGAGGCAGGCAGAGGTAATGGGAATGTATGGGATTTCTCCCCAAACCCCTCCCAATAGGCGCCCCATCGCTTCCTGTCCACTGCCCTCCCAAGGTGCCCAGCACACCCCTGGGCTTAATAGTTAAGACGTTGAGCTTGACGACCAGAAGGTCAGCAGATCAGCAGTTCAAGACCCGGGTACTGCACAACAGAGCGAACTCTCATTATCTGTCCCAGCTCTTGCCAACCTATCAGTCCAAAAATAAGAAATTGCAAGTAGATAAATTTGTGCCTCTTCAGCGAGAAAGGTAACAATTTTCCATGCACTCTAGTCTCACCTGCCATGTGACCATGGACCAGACAGTGCTGGCTCTTTGGCTGTAAATGGAGATGCGCACCACCCCCTAGAGTTGGATATGACTGGCTTTCGAGCAAGGGTGACTTTTACCTTTACATCTAATATCTCGCTTTGTTGACAACCAGCTATACCTACTATCCAATGCTTTTTCCACAAGCCACCGGAAGCTGGTTTTCCACAGGAGACAGATTTGTTCTGTATCACAAAGCCATGGTCTTTTATTTCCTTGCCTTATCTATATGAAAGGATGTGTAATTTCTGTCCATTAAAATTTAAAAAACCTTTAGAAACCAAAGTGGCGTTTAGGTTTTCCTACCAACTACAGTGGCTCAAGTGGCTAAGACGCTGACTGAAAGACGAGAGGCCAGCAGTTCGATTCCCGAGTACTGCAGGATAGAATGAGCTCCCATCTTTGTCTCAGCTCCTGCCAACCTAGCAGTTCAAAAGCAAGAAATTGCAAGTAGATAAATAGGGACCACTTAGGTGGGAAGGTAAACAGTGCCCCGTGCGCTCCGGAGTCTAGTCATACCTGCTACATGACCATGGAAATGTCTGCAGAAGGAGACAGCACTGGCTCTTTGGCTTTGAAACAGAGATGAGTACTGAATCCTAGAGTCGGATACGACTGGCTTTTGAGCAAGGGAAACCTTTACCTTTACCAATACTAAGCACCTGGATGACGATAGGAAGAAAAGATTGGCTGGTTTTATTTACAGTAAATATTTCAAAATTTGCATCCATACTTATAAAAGTTTGGAAAAGTCTTACTACCCCACCCATCACCACACTTCACATATACATATTAAAAGGGTGCTAAAATTCTTTGACATTTCTGCCCATGCGCTTACATTTAACAATTTCTCTTCTACGAGAAGTCCTTATCTGGAAACAGCTTTATGGAACTAAGCAAGCCACCCAGTCGCAACTGTGCTGGTTTTGCAAGGGTGGCTGAAATTTGATTTTGCTTTGTTTTGGGTCTGACTGAACAGAAAAATACTAATTATGATATGATCATTATGATTATTTAAAAATAGGTAAGATCTGATCATACTTAAATTATATGCATTGATACCAACGTAGAGAATGACTATCAAGCCTTTTTGATATTAATAAGTCTATTCTAGGTTTGACTCAGCCAGGGTCCAACCCGATATCTTTTTGCAAACCAAAAAGATTGCACATGTGGCTTGGAGAGAAGCAGCTATGCTAGCAACAACTGTCCTATTAATCATCTGCTATGTGAAATAGTGAATGAATTTTGAATCAAACATCTAATGAGTGAGGAGGGGAAGGTAAAGACAGAATGGGAGAAAGACAGGAGAGAGGACGTTTGTTTAGATTTCTTGGGGCAGTTATCAAGAAAATTAACTTTATTGTGAGACCTTTAGATGCATTAAGTGGGCTCACAGATCATCCAGTCCATCGTGATGTTATTTTTAAAATCTTTTTTAGTCTATTCCAAATGCAGTTCAGATCTCAGATTGTATTTGGATGAGATTGGGGGGTGAGCAACCTGTTTGCCAGGCAGCTGTGTATGATCTGGGCAATTTTCCAAGTTCCTGAACTTTTATTTCTACTTCTCAAATGTCTTCGTAAAATGGCAATGTGTATGTGCAGCTTTCTTCCACATGCAGTTGCACATCCATATGTTGTTTGTTTAAGACACTTTTAAGGTGCCTTCAGCTCAGTGGCTGGAGCCAGAGGTTGGGAGTTTGATTCTCCACTGTGCCTCCCAGAAGAAGAGCCATCCTGTGTTGCCCTTTGGCAAGCTGCACCATCCCAGGGTGTGTGTGTGTAAGTGCACGCGTGCACATACGCATGCACACGCACATGCACATGCGTGTGCACACACACACATGGAAGAAGGGAAGAAGGGAATGGTGATCCACTTCTGTTTATTCTCTATTTAAAAACCCTGGAAAGGGTCACCATAAGTCAGAACTGACTTGAAGATACAGTACATCATCATCATCATCATCATCACCATTGTTGTTGTTGTTGTTGTTGTTATACTCCTGTAATGCAGCTTGCACTGCAAATTAGAAGCAATCTTTTTTAAGAGCTGTGAATTTTTAAAAAACTCACACACAATACGATGGAACCAGTAGAGCACAAAGTCAAACTGTAGTCTGTGTCAGAGTGTTTGTGTAGCTGGCTTGGTGCAGTTTAGCTGTTCAGTGACTTTCCATCCAAATGGGACTCCTCTTCTTGCCTATCCCATGGTCTCTTGATTGATTTTGTTTACCTTTCATGGTTCCCAAGTTTGCCTTTTAGAGAAAAGAACCACTGCCTTCCCAAGCAATGAGCTGGGTCAGCATGGCTTTATAAGAAATGGCCAAAAGTGGGTGTGGGTGAGTGTCATTCTCCATTTATCCACCACCACCCCGTACTGTAGTGTGGCAGTACACTTGTTTTGGTAACCTAGCAAGACTTTCCAGGAGACAAAGCAGATGAGAGCAACAGAGACCCTGAGTATTTATTTGTGGTGTTTATAACCTGCCTTCATATGTTGACCTTTTAGAGAGCTACAGGGCTCTGCTCCCCATCTTGTCATCCACTCAACAATTCTGTGAGGTAGCCAGCTGGAGAGGAAGAGAGAGTGTGTGTTGATGGCCCAAGGTCACCTGAAAGATTTCATGGTTCACTGAGGGACTGGAACTTGGACTTTACAAGACTCAACCTAGTATTTTAGTCACACGTACTGCATGGGCTGCCAACACTCTGGCAATTCAAAGAGAGGCAGTACATCTTTCTGCTCTACTATCCTCCATATAAACCAGTATAGACAAGCTGGAGAAGATATTAGCCAGACCTTTACTACCTGTCCCTTCTGCTGGCCCAGTCCAAACTAGAATAGACCAGACCAGATGAGACCACTTTTAATCAGCTTGCTTTCGAAAGATGAATTGAGACATTGCATTGCCTGAATCACAACAGGACTGGACCTCCTGAAGTTTGGAAACACAGCAGCCAAGGCTGGCCAAATTATGGTGGCCCTTTATGGGGAAGGAAGATAAATCCCACAAACATCTCTTCCTAGAAAGAAATGTAACAGCAATCATAAAATAGGTTACAATTTGCTTAGCTTTTATGATGCCCCCTGAAATCCACTCCTCAACTCACTGGAAATGCATTCTGAGTTAAGGAAACTAACATGGGGTTCAGAAAGGAATAGAAGCAATAAGAGGTAGCAGAAGTCCCTAAACCTCAAGGCTAGCTCTTCCATTGAGTAGAGTGGAGACTGCTCAGGGGACAGATAGTAAGTGATTTTGTAGGCATCAATGGTAGCAATAGCAGCTCCCTGGATGCTCCTTTCTTTTGGAAGACAGGCCCCCGTATTTCATATGGATTGGTCTACACCTCACATCAGGCTATTGCTTTCAGGGAAGGTATACACTGTATAATGAGAATACTGTCAAATAAGATCTAGCTTGTCAGTAGGAGGGCGAGTAAGGAAGGATCTTTCTGGTGCTCCAGGCTGGAAAACATACTGGGCTAACTAAGTCAGCAGCAATGCATGTCTCTCCTGCCCTAGCAACAGGCAAGCTTCCAGCCTCTACTATGCCCAGTTTTGTTTTTAAGGCAATAGTAGTAATCTGGGTGTTTGCAACATTGGGATGGAAAAAAGCAGGTATTATTTAACTGATGGATGTTGAAGAACATTTATGTCCTGTTTTAGATCACTGTGCAGTGGCTTAGTAGTTAAGATGCTGAGCTTGATGACCAGAGGTCAGCAGGTCAGCAGTTTAAGATCTGAGTGCTGCATGACAGAGTGAGCTCTTGTCTCTGTCCCAACTCCTGCCAACCTGGCAGTAGATAAATAGGTATGGTTTTGGTGGGAAGGTAGCAGCATTCCATGCACTCCGGTGTCTAGTCATACCTACCACATGACTATGGAAACGTCTGCAGATGCAGATAGCACTGGCTCTTTGGCTGTAAAGGAGATGAGCACCAAACCCTAGAGTCAGATACAATTGGCTTTCAAGCAAGGATGACCTAACAAGTCATATGTGGTGCTGACCTTGAAGAACGTTCAGAAATGGCAGCTGGTGTCAACGGCTGCAACCTGCTTTCTGGTATGCAGTAACTATCCCAGTGGTTTTTAAATAGTAATTGCATTGACTTTTCATTCATTCCCTGGCTCAGTTCGGGGTGCTAGTGCTTACTTATAGAGCACAAAAATAGCTTGAGCCGGGTTAATTGCAAGACTGCTTCCTCTTGCATGAACATAACCATAGATTATGATCTTCTACTGAGATCCTGCCGAACAGCTTACCACTAAAAAAGATTGGGTCTGTTTGGGCTATGACAGCGCCCCTGTCAAGGGCTACATCTCAAGTTATTTTCTGACTAATAGTGGAGTCCTTTGTTCTGTTGGATTTATAGTGGTTGCTAATGTGACGCTGAAGTTTTTGAATTTGTTCTTGTTGGTTCAAATAGCACTCTGGTTTTAATTCTAGTTTGATGTTCAAATTTGTTTTAGTGTTTCATTTTATGTTTTCTGACAGAAATGTAGCCCTTTGTCAGCCTATATGATTAAGCAAAGCTTTCAAATGAATACTACCCCCACCCCATCCCTACCCACTCTCTCTGTGGGCACGCATGTCATCTCCCCAGGATTCGCCCCACCCCTCTGCCCAGCAGACCAATGGGAGTGCTCCCTCCCTCCTCCCAGCACAGAGTTTGCCCTTCCCCTCTGCCTGGCAGCCCAATTGGAGCACTTCCCTCCTTTCCCAGCAGACCCCTACTCTCTTTATCCCAAGAATGGACTTACCGGCCCCCCTGTAGTTTCCTTTTTAGTTTGCTTGGCATGGTCAGCTGTAACCATACATACTTCGGTCTTATTTTGTGACCAAAATATTCTTGTTTTCTGCTTTTAATTTATTCACCATTATTCATTCATATTTATATTTCTTTATTACTAGAATACTAGGATGCTAGGAATTCAAAGAATTCCTAGCATCCATTCATGTTTGTTTGGGGTTTTGTTTTTCTGTTTTTTGCAGTCATCTGTGTTAAAAGTCACTGATCTGTAGCATACAGTAGAAAATATAATTATAAAGTGAATACATATAGCATGTAGCTGGGAGCAATTCCCATGGAATGAAATTGAATTTACATACTGCAGGATCACCCTGTCACTAAGCAAATCATCCCAATAAATTGTGTGCCAGATCCTCCGTCTAACTGGGTTGCCTACACCTTTGTAAGGATGAAACTCATGTTTGCTCTTATTGTTGTTGTTTGTTCTTTCCTACCATCTAGGCTCAGAGTCCAAAATGCGAGAAGTTTGTGCTGGCTGTAACACCCCCATCTCAGACCGCTTCCTCCTGAGAGTGAACGAGCGTTCCTGGCATGAAGGTTGTGTGAAATGCACCGCTTGTTTGCAGCCTCTCTCAGGCACATGCTACTGTCGCAACCGGCAGCTCTACTGCAAGCATGACTACGAAAAGTAAGCCCCTTGCACATTTCTGATTTCTTTCCCACTTGGAAGTTATGGACTTGTTCATGTTTCTATTCAATTGAGTGGAAGTTAAGAAAACTGAGGAGAAGATATGTTGTTGTTCTCCTCAGATGATTGTAGATTCAGACAATCTTGTTATCTACACGGTGAATTCAGAGATCAGCTTCATGTCCACAGCCTCTGGGCAAAAACGGTTGATGTGTCAGTTGCCAGATGTTGGAACATGGTGGGCTTATTGGTTGCCATGAGCTGATTGCTATGAGGTCACAGAGGGGCAGTTGCCCCTCAGATGGAGCCTTAGAACTGAAATGCTAGCGCTACTTAGTATCTTCCATTTTGTTATGGATATTCATTTCAGTAATTCTGGAGAGCTTTTCTGACATGCTGTTTATGGTAATGTTGAAGTTTTTATCATACGTAGGCTTAGAGATGGAGAATTTTTGCTTATCTAAGAGCTGTAATCTAAGAGCAGAAGTGAATGAACTTAACGCCATATACCTGTAGATAGATTGTTCACAGGTTGCTTGTATCCAATTGGGGGTTGTGGTAAATGAAAACCATGTGCGTTAGGAAGCAAGGTAAATATATGGTTGACAATCAGAAACTCCAGTTTTGCATTAAGAGAATAGAATACAAGTTGTAAATATTTCTGCCTGCTTTATCTTATTTTGGCATCACTTATCCCACTGCCTTCTGTTTCAAAGAACTGTTTAGAAAGCCAGGGAATAATGGTGACATGGAGACGAGAAGACATCAAGACATGTCTGAGCTTTATTACATCCCCAGGAGGGGTAGGAACATCCTTTCTCATTAAAAGCAAAGGAAAAGCAAAGCAATCACACTTATATACCACCCCCATAGCACTTAGTGCACTCTCTGGGCGGTTCACAAGTTAATTAGCATTTTGCCCCAGACATGCTGGCTACTCATTTTACTGACCTCAGAAGGATGGAAGGCTGAGTCAACCTTGATCCTTGGTAAGGATCAATCTCACAATATTTTGGTTGCAGTCTGGCAGTTTAACCACTGTGCAGTGGTCTCCTAAAGTGGTGAATTAGCATAATTCAGCGTCAGACAGCTGAGTCTATGTTTGCACAACAAAACTATGGATTCATTTCAACACAAATGCAGTGGATGGTACCAGGTGATCAACACTGCTGCCTAGATCTGGGAGACATTGGCAAGGCAGAATGAACCCATAATGTGATGTTCCGGCAGCTCCTGTTGTCCCAATCCTGGAGCGAGGGTTCAACCATCTCCGTAGCACCAGTTTAGTTTACCTCTTTTAAAGCTATCAGTTTCCACTGGAGGAAGTAGCAGACTGATTAATCTTTCTCTGTGTTTTATGTTCCCTGTGTTCTTTGCTTTCCAGGTGGTTAACTTTAATTTAGGCCCCTGTCTTGTGTAATCAGGGGATGTAGATTAAAGTTAATCACTTTTATAAAAAAAAAAAGCATTGAGCACTGGGATCATACAGAGCAGGGTAAATATAAAATCAGTCTTCTTTTTCCAGTGGAAACTGATTGCTTTAAAGGAGAAAGAGTAAATTAAATGGAGAAGGCGGCTCATTCTTAGCTCACCCACAGAGAGTGAACTGTGGAGTTTTACAATGCCAACATGTGCATTAAGGCTTTGTGTGGTGCCTCCAATTTGTTCAGAGGGTGTGTGATGCTTTGGACCAGATTCTCATTTCGTTATCTTATTTGATTCCAGCTATCCCTGATTAGTTCAACCCTCAAACTGGAATCTTGAAGTTCCAATCATCAGCTCACCCATTGACATGGAATTTTAAAAAAATATTTTAACTGCCCCCTCCTTATTAATGTACATACATTCTGGAGAATGATAGACTTTACAAAGAGAGATGTACTTGTAAAAGCATAGCCAACTGGGTTCAGAGAGTTGCTTGCCAAGTGTCTTTAAAGGTTTGTTTGTTTGTTTTAAACAAATAAACAACACAGTAGTTTATATTCAATTGAGTGCTCAACCTTTTCCATTCATTCTGCTCTCTGCCTTCTCACCCATCTTCCCAGTAGTGAAGACACCTTCCTAAAGCCCTTAGAAACTCTCCACCCATTATTACTTGAACAGCTGCACAATGCACATAGCCCTACCAAAGTGAAGCCAACAAGCACGTGGGCTGGAGATTGTGGACGATGCAGTGTGTTACCTCAGCCAGGTGCCATCTGAGGGAAAGCTGCTGCAGGTGGCCTTACAAGCAGGCTTCCAGCCTTCTTAGTTGTGTTGTTGTGGATTCCTAATAGAGGCCTTTCAGATAGTGATTTCAAAAGCAAATGAGAAGTGGGAAGTATCCCTTAGTTCAATCGCAATTTCTTCTGCACAACAAGAGCGATAAGCTGGAAAAAGACTGTGGGGATTGCTCTTTCTCTTAACATGTTTAGAAAATGATTAACCAGTACTCCAAACCCACTACTACATTCAGCTGCCAGGACACATGTTATGCTTTAATATACAAGGGTTGGGGAAAGTGGGAGGTTTATCCATCTAGTGAGAGCTTTGATCATGGATGGGGAAACCAGAAAGGGGAGAGGGATTCCACCAACCTTCACATTCCCTTTGCCCACAGAAGAGAATATCTGGGAGGTGACATACTCCTAGTTTTATGCTTCAGAGCTTCAACAACACTATTGCAGCTTGCTCAGCAAAACCTCTTATCTAAATCGGCTCTCCAGAGCTAATGAGACTATGAATCCTATTTACAGATCACAATTCTGAAATTTGACCACATCAGTTCTTTGAAGGGTGTGGGAACATTGACCCTCCAGATGCTTTGGAGTGCAACTCCTAGAGTCCTTTGCTATTGGCTATGCTGCCTGGGTCTTATGAAAAGAAGGCCACCACATCTGGATGGCCAAACCCTTTCTCTGTCTGAAGGACTATGCTGCCCACATTCAGTTTTTAAAAATCAAGAACTTTAAGAAGGACACCACCCATGGGCTTTGAAGTTGACCATTGACTATATCACCTGGATGGAAGATTGAGCAGGTAGGCACACACATCGCCTGACCTAAGTCTCCCCTGTTGAGATAGCTGTTTATAGAGAAAGGATTTTTTAAAATGGTCTCTTTAAACCCTATAATTTATTTCTATTATTTGCAACTATGTCCATAATTCTCTTGTCCATCCTGCTTAAACAAATTTTTGTTGTGTGAGCCATGAGGCTTTCCCAGAACTTTCACAAGGAGGCTTCAAATACCTATGATAGCCCCACTGAAAACTCAGAGGCAATTTCGGGCTTGCACAAGAACAAACCACATGTTGTGCAAAGTGATAATTAAAATAGGCAAGCATTCTATGTAAATCTATTTCTTCTTTCCCTTCCTTTCCTTGGGGGAACAAAGACTGAATGGGGTACAGGGAGCCAATGTCCAGACATTGAGATCACTGGTCTATCTTGGTTGGCGGGCCATCACCAGCAGGCAATGGCTCTGCAAGCTTCCATTTAAGATCATTCCCAGCACTACTTGGGGACCTGCCTAAGTGAAGTGAACCTACCTAAGACCTTTTGCTGAAAGGAAGGTCCTCTACCCCCTTTGCTATTCCCTCTTCCTCAGGTTAGCTGCATTGCTCTAAACTGCTACAATCTGGGGATGAAATGGGTGGGGGGGGGATGACTATACAAATCCATAATAAGCCAAGACCTTCTGTTCATGGGTACAATACCTGTCCTTCAACCCAAATTCCCATTCTATAGAAAAAAGTTTGTTCAAGTAAAAAAGACATTAAAATATAGCGACCTGTACAGCTTCTTCCCATGATGACTAATTCCATCTCATTCCTTTCTTCCTGAGTCACTGCAGTCTAATCTGACCACATCATCCATCCATGAAGGCAAGGGGGGTGTTAGCAGAACTAGGTTGGCTGACTGGTGTACCCATTGTGACTTCTCACCCTTCACTGAAAAGGCACTTCCTTATCTTTCTGTGCATTGGCTTATGGATTGATCATGGAGATGTGGCTTTTTCCTAAGAGTGCCTTTATGTCTTGTCCTTGACCATCAGCTTTGCCTTCCTGGGGCTGAAGAGGACTTCCATGCTTCTTTACCTACTGTATGTTCAATGCCTTGCTGGCCCACAACTTTGGTTTCAAAGGCAAGGTCAGCCCAAGGCATTTTGTGGCCTGGAGCAAAGTATCAATTGGTGCTCCTGCTCTGTCTTAATCAAAATCACATGTGATCCAGGACCAGCCAAGTTATTTTGGTGCCTGAAATATAAAGTCGTACAAGCACTTTTCCTTAAAACCTGGCTGTATGACTGCAAAATAAAACTGGTTCAATAGCCCTGTGCTAGTTGCAACTTAGTACACTAAGCAACAAGATCTCAATCCTGTGAGATAAGCAGTGTATAATATGTGATTCCCCATTTGTTGGAGAACTAAGATGACCAGAAGCTTTAGAGCACAGCATGCTTTGCAGCAAACCTGAGCACTCCATTGCAGTATCATTCAGGCAAGGGATATATCTTTGAAGTGGTGACCCAGCCTTCCCTAGCTCAGCCCCTACCAGATGTGTTTGCTGAGGAACATAGGAGTTGTAATCCCAAAGATCTTTAGGATGCCTTTGATGACAGAATCTGTGCTGTATGGGACCAATGGGCATGTTAGTTTGATGCATCTGGATGGACTTAAGAGGAAAGGCAGACTGCTGTTAACATATGATGCAACCTTTTGAGGGTGGGAGAAATAATATAACTGTTATTTTCAAAGAGCAGATCCTTCCTTGGCCACAGGCCCAGCTGGGAAAGGAAACGCAAAGACAGTGTATATGACTTTTGAGAACCTTTCTGGGGAAACTTTGTGCATTGCTCTGAATCTTGGCAATATCCTTGAAAAGTTTTCTTTTAACTGTCCATCCTTATCTCTCTCCTCAGAAGAGAGAGGTGCCTCCTCCACTATGCTCCGCTCAGTCACCTACGCAAAGCTTTGGCAGCGAAACTGGACGGGGTAATAAAAATACCAGCATTTGCCCACTTCTTAGTGATGCATAGCCAGAGGTCACGAGAAAGACAGAGAGAATGGGAACAAAACTGAGAATGAGACAGAGACATAAGCAAGAAACCCAGAGGGCAGGGGCTGCCTCCCTGTTTAAAGTAGCCTCTCCTGGAAAGGAGCTGGGAGTTGTAATGGCTTGTAAATTGAAGAAGAGTCTGTGATGTTGATGAAAGAAGATGCAGAGGATGTTGTTAAGGCACCGTTTTATTCAAGATCTTGTCTGGTGGTTTGTGCTACGTGCTTAAATCAAGATCTAGATATATTCAGCAAAGGTGATAAAAAGGTTGGGGCCACAAAAGTAAAGATGTTGAACAAAACAAGACCCAGATTTTCCCTAGGCTTTGGCTCCAAAAGTGACACTGCCAATCTCTCTGCCAAAGAAAGAAAGCACTAGTTTTCTCATGAAACTGAACTAATGCAAGCGCGGCGCCAAAATGGCCGCCGCGCCCTTTGCGGGCCCCCCCCCCACAGGACAGAGAATCCGGGTAGTTAGGGGCGTGGCCAGCTCCCTTATAAAAGGGGTGGCCACGAGGCAGCCGAGCTGCCATTTTACCTCAGCGACGGAGCGGAGAAGTCTTTTCCCCTGTGTCTCCGTCGCTCTTGAGCCTACCGGGAAGCCTTTTGGGTAGCGATTCTGCCTTGCCGGCTTCCCTTTGCTTCGGTGGAAATGCCTTCGAAGAAGAAGGCAGCTCCGAGTGCAGCTCGCGCGGTTAGGAGGCGCAACCCAGGTCGGAGGACCGCGGTGCTGCCTCCTCAGCTGCCGCCTTTGCTCGCCCCTGCCGGGGCCGGCGGAATGGGGTCTATTGCCCCTTCGCCCGGAGTGGGCAACCAGAGTGCGGGCGCGGAAGGGGTTCCGGCCCGCGGCCCGCGAGCGGTGGACACCGCTCCTCCACCTGCTTTCGGGTCCTGGGTACAGGGGCCTGTACCCACGCATGGACCAGGCGGGCCAGCCGGCCCTTCGCCCCAGGTTAACGTGGAAGTCAGGCGGGGGCCCCCCCTCCTTTGGGGTTCCTTTTGAGGCGCTGTCTTCAGGAGGACAACAGCCGACGGGGAGGGTTGAGCTGCTGCAGGCGCGTGGCGCGGTTTCGGCCACTGCCTCGCAGCTCCCCAGCCAGCGGCCAGGTGCAGGTTCTCCGGGGATGAGCTCTACGTCGGTCGTGAGCTCCGACGCCCCCAGTGGGCCGGAACCCCCGGTGGGGGCGGCCCGCGGGGGTGCAGCATGTGAGTATACGGTGTAAGCGAGTACATCCACACACATTCCCAATATGGGGGGGGCTTTCCAATCGCTTTGGCCTCGCGCGGGTGGTGCGGCGGTGCACCCGCTGACGCCTCACCCGGCGATGACAGCTAACACCCAGGGCCCCGTGGTGGGGGGTGTTCCCTACCCTTAGGGGAATGTTTTGGGTGGCCGGGTTGGTCCAAGCCCCTATTCCATACCGATGAGTGACCACTTGGCACAGGCCGCCAGAGAGTAAATTTGGCGGGGGGAGTACGTGGATATCTTCTCATTCCTAAACAGTGTGCCCACCAAGGAGAGAGGGAGGGGCAGAATGAGAAGGATAGTGGCAGGCACGTTGTCGCAAGCCACCAAGTATGTGGGCCAAATGGTTGCCGGCCTGCATCGTATGCATGGCGGTGTACCTTAGGGCATGGCCGGATTTGGCAATTCCGATGGTCCAGTATTTGGACAACGCCTACCGGGCGATGATTTACTTTCCGGGCCCAGCGTGGTTGGCTTGTGACGAGGGATGCCGTAGGCGAATTTCCCCGCACCCCGAGATTAGGCAGGATGAGCCAGGCCAGAGGCTGTGGCTTTTGTACGTGACGCCCACGCGCCCTGCACCCGGGGAGATATACCATTGTGGGCATGCGGTTCAGCGGGCGGCCCCAGCACAGGTCACCTGCCAGGGGGCGGGGCGGGGGGTTCCAGCCCGCCGTCTGTGCTGGACTTTTTGTCCAATGGCTCCTCTAAGGGGAAGACTTGCAAATACAGACAGGAGTGTCCCACCTGTGTTGGGCCCCATGCGGCCTCTGCCTGTCCCAGGCCTAGAAGGATGCGGGGCAGAGGGTGGGGCAGACAGGGGGCTGGCAAGACTGCCGCAGATGGATCTAGTTCACCGAAGGGCTCCCTCCCCATTTAAGGTGGACATGTTGGAGCGTTGGCTCACATGGTGCCTGAAGGGTGAGGATGCGGGTATCCTTCAGGGTTCTAGACAGGGGTTCCGGATCCCTTTCACGGGTAATAGGTCCCCTCAGGATGCCCCCAATCTTTTATCCCTTAAGGGGAGGGAGGAGGTGGCTGCTGCCAGCTTTGACGAAAGGGTCTATGCGGGCAGGGTCGTTGGCATTGTCCCGCACCCCCGTCCTGGGGAGCATATTGTTCAATGATGCCATGCCTTTTGGCTATTCCTTTGGGGCTCGGTATTCGAGCGTTTCACCATTTTCCTAGATTGCGCTTTTGTCCGCAGGTCAGGGTCCCGGTCTGTAGCCCATTCCCTGGATGGTTTTATTCGGGGCTGAACGGGGCTGGGACACGTACCCACGTCTCCTCATCACATTTCAGACGCTAATGGAGGAACTTGGTGTCCCTTTAGCGCCCGAAAAGACCGAGGGCCCATCTCCACAGCTAGTATTCCTGGGGTGGAGAGTAACACGATAGCGCAGGATTCTAGGTTGCAGCAGGATAAGGTGTCAAGGCTAGTGGCCCTTGTCTCGGTCTTGCTGGCCGGGCGCATGGCATCACTGAGGTAACTTCTGGTGCTACATGGTCACCCCAGTTTCGCTGGCAGGGTCGTCGCACCGGGCAGGGCATTTGCTCTGCGCTTGTGCGACGCCATGGCGGGATTATCCAGGCCCCATCACAGGCTCAGATTTACCCAGGGTATCGGGGCATACGTGCTTGTCTGGCCATAGATTCGGAGGTAGTTCAACGGGGTGTCATTTTGGGGTCTGATTTCCTGGCTCCCCCTTGCTTTCAGATGCGGTCCGATGCCTCATGATTCCTGGGTTTCTGGGATGTACTTCAATTGGAAGTGGGCCTATGGTGGGTGGCCACCATCCTGGGCAGGCAAAGGGTTGCCTGCATGGTCTCACGTATCTGGAATGTTTCCCTATCCTGGGTGCTTTGATGCTATGGGGCAAGAGGTGGGCCAACTCGGTTGTGCAACTTGGGCATGGCAACGCGGCTGTTCCGCATCGTCACTGCACAGGATTCCAAATCGCCCGGGGTTATGGAGCTAGTTAGTTGGTTTGTGTTATGCAACCTGTGCCTCAACGTTCCCTTCAGGGCCAGGCATGTCCCAAGGGTTGATAATGATATTGCTGCTGCTTTGTCCCGCCTGCAGATCTCCCGGTTCCGTGCCTCGGCCCCCGGATGCGGAGGAATTTCCCTCGCCACTCCCGGATGTGAGATGGACCGTTGGCAAGGAGAGGTGAACCGGGCGATTGGCCTGTCACTAGCGCCATGCATGAGTAAGGCGTATCACCACGCATTTAGTTCCTTTAGAGTATTATGTACCCGATTCTGACTGCCAGGAACCTGGCCTTTTCCAGTAGCCCATGTTCTGCGGTTCACGATTTACCTGTATCCCCAGGGCCTTGCACCACACACCATAGCATCTCAGCTGTCGGGTTGGCTTTTATGGCCAAGGTGGGAGGTCGTGTGGACAGCACCAATGACTTCCGGGTGAGACATGTTGGGAGGGGTGGGTGCGCGTGCCCGGGCGTTTCCCGGGCGACCGCCACCCCATTTACCCAGGGGGTTTTTGACCCAGTTGGCCCGGGGCTGGCCTGGCCTCTGTTTTGATAGATGAGGCAGCCCACTTCATGCGGCTACAACGGTGGCCTTTTTGGAGTCCTCCGCGTCGGCGAGCTTGAGATGCTGAGTAAGGCGGATGCAAGAGTTTCCCAGGGTTTTTACCCAAGTGGCCCGGGGCTGGCCTGGCCTCAGTTTTAAGAAATGAGGCAGCCCACTTTATGCGGCTACAACGGTGGCCTTTTTGGAGCCCTCCGCGTCGGCGAGCTTGAGATGCTGAGTAAGGCGGATGCAAGATTTTCCCAGGGTTTTTACCCAATTGGCCCGGGGCTGGCCTGGCCTCTGTTTTGGAAATGAGGCAGCCCACTTCATGCGGCTACAACGGTGGCCTTTTTGGAGCGCTCCGCGACAGCGAGCTTGAGATGCTGTATAAGGCGGATGCAAGTGTAGGGCACTGGAACTCGAGGATGTCTATATTGCCAAAGACTGGGCCCAGTTGAGGATACGCTCCTCTAAGACAGATCAGCATGGCGTAGGCAGTGGTGTAAGACTGCTACGGTGTTCTTTGGCAGACATCTGTCCGGTTGGTGCCCTACAGGAATTCCTGGCACTGCGTGGCAGGCACCACGGCCCGTTTTTCTGTCACCAAGATGGGTCTCCCCTTACTAAATTTCAGTTTTGGAAGGTGACAGCCAGAGCCCTCACCAGGGTGGGCCTACCAGGTGCCCGTTATGGCACACATTCA
Organism: Bradypodion ventrale; assembly: GCA_035047345.1. Classification (NCBI taxonomy): domain Eukaryota; kingdom Metazoa; phylum Chordata; class Lepidosauria; order Squamata; family Chamaeleonidae; genus Bradypodion; species Bradypodion ventrale. Next base: position 179,922,653 of record JAWDJE010000002.1, read on the forward strand.
TTCCGTATTGGTGCAGCCGCTACAGCAGCTGCTTTTGGGTACTCTGGGGCTGACATACGCAGCATGGGGAGGTGGGGCTCGCAATGTTTTCAGTTTTATGTGCGCCCACTCCTGCCATGAGTACCAATCCAGTCACCTTACCGCCTTTTTTCTCAATTTTCTTGCAGACCCTGGGTGTCGTATTACACCGGTGACAGTATGGCTGGTGGGCCACAGCTATGTGCACAGGGCAGCGCGTTACGCTGCGGCGACAGAGTGGACCCCGACTGGGACTGGGTGAACACGCCAGTCTCGCATGGCATGGTAAGCCTGGGATGTTATGGCGGGGGCTGAGGCCTTTCCCTTTTCTGGCCTGAGTGCTGACCCGCCTGACATTCTCATCATCTACCTTGGGGGCAATGATTTGTGCCAGGTCACCGGCTTATCGCTCAAGCATGCGATTTGCGAGGACCTCGCCTACTTGCATTATGTCTGGCCTGCCACAACCCTAGTTTGGTGGACATTATCCCGCGCCTTTCTATAGAGGGGGCGTTCACCTCCTGGCCCTTGACCGCGCTAGGCGCACGGTCAACGGGGCGGTGGCGCGGTTTCTTGCTGACAGGGCTTGGGGACGGGTCAGTCATCACCCCGATATCAGTCTACAAAATTATGACTTGTACGCAGGGGATGGGGTCCATCTGTCGCGAGGAGGTATGGACCTCCTGTTAGGTGATTGGCGAGCAGGCCTGTTGACCGAGCTGACGGTCTGGGTGGGGGCGTCAGGTCTTCTTTGAAGCCCCTCCGTGTGGCGGGTAGCACTGGTAAGGTAAACAGTATGACCCACAAGTATCCGGCAGGTTCGCAATTGACTGGACAACACTAGACAGGAATAAATTAGTTAAACGTTGTCCGGTCAACGACGAATCAGGCGATGGGGTGATGACGATTGCTAACCAGCATGCATCACCCCTGTGATTTCACGGATACGCGTCAGAGGGTGGGGTCATGAGTTAGTTATTGACTACGGTCAACAATTTGTTTGTTGTCAACAAACAAATTGATACAAATTGATACATTGTAACCAATTGCCGTTGGCAATTTTGGGGTGGTACCTTACCAGTGTTACTTCGGCCTGCTTGCCTTAGGAATTATGATTGGTCGTTTTACCAATACAAATTTATAATTCGGACTAGGGCATTGAATCAATAAATGTGGCCCTATGCTGTTATCCACTTTCAATGTTGTCTGTGTCCGTTATTGGGGGGGTGCGCCTGCAATGCAAGCGCGGCGCCAAAATGGCCGCCGCGCCCTTTGCGGCCCCCCCCCCACAGGACAGAGAATCCGGGTAGTTAGGGGCGTGGCCAGCTCCCTTATAAAAGGGGTGGCCACGAGGCAGCTGAGCTGCCATTTTACCTCAGCGACGGAGCGGAGAAGTCTTTTCCCCTCCACCCCCTCCCTAGTTAACAGTGTGATATTTTGGTCGCTTCGGGGCCGGGTGGGAATTTTTGGCTGGGACCCATATTGGCTTCCGGGTCCTGGCTTTTTTGCCCATCCCACACTGTTGCTATGGTTTGATATAGGGGTCTTTCTGTGTTCCTAATGTTGACTTTGGTCACATTGGCGGGTAGCACTGGTAAGGTAAACAGTATGACCCACAAGTATCCGGCAGGTTCGCAATTGACTGGACAACACTAGACAGGAATAAATTAGTTAAACGTTGTCCGGTCAACGACGAATCAGGCGATGGGGTGATGACGATTGCTAACCAGCATGCATCACCCCTGTGATTTCACGGATACGCGTCAGAGGGTGGGGTCATGAGTTAGTTATTGACTACGGTCAACAATTTGTTTGTTGTCAACAAACAAATTGATACAAATTGATACATTGTAACCAATTGCCGTTGGCAATTTTGGGGTGGTACCTTACCAGTGTTACTTCGGCCTGCTTGCCTTAGGAATTATGATTGGTCGTTTTACCAATACAAATTTATAATTCGGACTAGGGCATTGAATCAATAAATGTGGCCCTATGCTGTTATCCACTTTCAATGTTGTCTGTGTCCGTTATTGGGGGGGTGCGCCTGCAAAGAGTTATTGGCATGTGGGTTCTTATTGAGAATTGGCTCTACCATATCTCATTATTATGACAGGGATATGTACCACCCAGTTAATACTGACTTGCAGCAGCCCCATAAAACCATGATTATCAGAAGGCCCTATCATTAATAGTCTTGGAAACTCAAAGTCATAGTTTCATTTGTTGAGCCAACCTATCTCATAGTATCTCTCTTTTCCTGCTGCCTTCTACTTTTCCTAGTGGTGTTGTGGTGGTGGTGTGGGTTTCCAGTGATTTTTGTCTTGTCATTACATGTCCAAAACACAATAGCCTCAGTTTACTCATTTCTGCTTCCGGTGGCAGTTTGACCTGGATTTGATCTAGATCAGGGTTTCCCAATCTTGTGCCCCCAGATATTCTTGGATTTCAATTTCCAGAAGCTTTCATTAGCAGGTGTGTTGAATTGTGCTTCTGGGAATTGAAGTCCAAGAACACCTGGGGGCCCAAGGTTGAGAAACCCTGATTTAGAGCATCCATTTAGAATTCCATTTCTTTTGACCACAGGAATAGTCCTTTAGCAATCTTCTCTGAATATCTCTTGTTTCAATCTGCAGTATTAGAACCAAGTCCATAATAGTAATGAAGCCAACTTAAATTTTATAGTGCCCTCCAAAGATAAATTCTTTATGATACCACTCTAAGTTAGTATACGTAAACCAACGATGGAGGAACTTCTGGTCCTCCAGATATTTTAGGCTTCTCTTCCCAGAAATCCCAGGCAGTTTAGCCAATGGTCAGAGGAGATACATAGAGGTGATGCCTCTGTGTTTGTACATGTCTTCTTAAAATAGAGCATGACATGTAAATCTATTTTAATAATTTGGAAGAATCCAAACCACCCACCCTCTAAAGAGCCCACTGCACTCTTACATGCCTACTTAAATGAAAGACCCATTGAATTCAACAGGACTTACTCTCAGGCCAGTGGATAGGACACTAAGACCTCAACATGTAATTTCTTGTGTTGCAACTAAGAAAAGAATAACAGCAATCTATATCTATAAAGCAGGATGTCCTCGTGTGGGTCCTGTATGCAAATCCACACCCCTTAACCGTCCCCGTCCACACTGCACACACACTTACCTGGCACAACAGAGAAGGTCAACGTCAGGAACCGGACCATAATGGGGGGACCCTACGCCCCACAAAATGAGACTCAAACAAAAAACCTCAACCCCCAGAAGCCACCGTGGCACTCCGCTAATCACGGGAGCTAAAACAAGCAAGAAAGAACATCAAAACCAATCACGGACACCGTAACAAGTGAGAAAAAAACAGAGCAATGGCCACGCAAACATTCTACCAACTGCCACCGGATGCCAAAAACACAGCTGAGAAGAGATCCTGCACAACGAAAAGAAAAAAAGACTCTAGGGTTCAGTGCTTATCTCTGTTTCAAAGCCAAAGAGCCAGTGCTGTCTGCTTCGGCAGACGTTTCCGTGGTCATGTGGCAGGCATGACTGGACACCAGAGTGCATGCTATAATTTAAAAGCTTTAACGTTTCAAAAGGTAAAGGTTTCCCTTGCTCAAAAGCCAGTCGTATCCAACTCTAGAGTTCAGTGCTCATCTCTGTTTCAAAGCCAAGGAGCCAGCGCTGTCTGCTTCTGCATGTGGCAGGCATGACTTGACACCGGAGTGCACACTATAATTTAAAATATAATTCGAAATCCAGTCTTATCAGCCTCTAGGGTTCAGTGCTCATCTCTGTTTCTAAGCTCAAGAGCCAGCTCTGTCTGCGTCTGCAGACATTTCCATGGTCATGTGGCAGGCATGATTAGACATCAGAGCGCACGCTATAATTTAAAAACTTTAACATTTCAAAAGGTAAAGGTTTCCCTTGCTCAAAAGCCAGTCTTATCAGACTCTAGGGTTCAGTGCTCATCTCTGTTACAAAGCTTACAATAAATAAAAAGCCATAAAAAAGAACAAGACATCAACAGGAAAAAAAACATTAAAGCATAAAACCATGAAACATCCACATGTGTCTCTGAGTATGTGTCTATGAGAGAGGGAAAAGAAGGGGTTGGTATGTGTCAAAGGCCACTAAACCTAACCATTAGAAAAGAAACCCGGCCACTGCCAGGCAATCAGCTAGTCATTTAGATAAAATGTTAATAAAAGAAGTGAAATCTCAGTAAAGTCTACTAGCTTCACACACCTATAAGGCAAACAATATCAGACAGAATATTTCTAGGAATTGTTCCAAGCAACAGCTAAGAAATGTTTTTCTGGATCAGACCCAAGAGCTATTTGGTGCAGTATCTTCTGCCTAAGTGAACAATCATAAGGTCTTAAGAAATCCATATTCTGATCCTTTCCCCTTGTTCCATAAGCACTTGTTGTGACCAGTACCCATTGATAGCTGTTCCATGAATTTGTCTGGTCCCTTTGTGGGAAGCCACTTAAGGAGATGGCATTCACCACTTATCAAAGTTGTGACTTCCAGAGTTGAACCATGCACGGTACAAAGAAGGAATCCCTTCTACTATCATACTGCCGGCTAATTTTTCTTACACTAGGTCAGGCCAAGGGAACTGCAAAATGAACTCACCAAAAGGTGGCTTCATTTTGGCAGTGTCACGTCTGGCCAAGGCACGGAAGAAGAAAAAAATAAGATCTACTCTATTGTCTGTTATGTGATATGATTTTAGATACTCTGTTGAAGAGAGGATGTTCATAGTTTGAGATTGCTTCCGTTGTCTGGTGTACAAAGCGCTAACTAGGTGACCAATGATGCAGGGTGTTGCTTTACTGCAAATCAAATATTCAGTTAGGAGGAAAGGTGCCCAGGTGAGACAAGAAGGTAGACACCTGCCTCTTTCTTTCTGACCTGCAGCAAATGTTTCTGGAGGTTAGCATGGCTGCACTGAGGTGGAAAAACATCCCATTCCCATCAGGCAATCATGTTAACGCATTGACTATACCAGAGACGAAGCTCCTTCAACAGATGTAAGATGTGATTCCTCTCTTGGTCCTGCCTGCTTGTTTGTTTTTCAAATTAAAATGATGGGCAGCTGTGCTTCTGCTGACAGAGCCATGGCAGATGTTGACAGAAGTACAGTACTTCCCTAACCTATACTCTTTCAGATTTAACTTGGCTACTGACTGTGGATTTGGTTCCGCTGCTGATTTAAAACTGAACTAAAGAATAAGGTTATGAGCAAGTGTAAGTCACCATTTTGCTTTTCTCGTAGCACTCCTTGCTGTTGTTTTGTTCTGGCTTTCGTTCTCTTGGCACAGCTTTATTATGGTGCACTGATAACATACCCATTGGTGGGTGGATAACTCAGTGAATTAGATATCTAGCTGTGGAGTTTAATTCCCCGCTATGTTTCCTGGAAGTAGAGGTAGACTGCATTGCCTTGGGTCAGTTGCATGGTTCCAGAATACCCTCAGTAGCAGGGACTGGTAAACCACTATGATCTTCCCAAACATTTTTGAGAAGGATTGCCTTAAGATGGAATTGACTTGGTAGTATGCAATTATTATATGTCCATTAAATTTACAGTATATCTGAGTTGCATCCATTGAGTTCAAAGCAGTGTATAGTTCTGTCATTTCACAACTGCCAGTATATTATCCTCACAGCAATTCTGTGAGGTCAGGCTGAGGAACAATGAGAGGACAAAACTGATCTGTGAGCTTCATGGGATAGCGAGAAGTTGAACATGACTCTCCTGTGGCCTAGCTCAATCCATGTGAATTGTCTGGCAGATGAATCATCCAATACCTGTATTTTTTTTTTTTGGAATAGTAGCTGTACTTAGTAGCTAAAGTACTTTGGACATCAAATGAGAAGAGAGGATTCACTTGAGAAAGCCTTGATGCTGGGAAAAGTGGAGGGCAAAAGAAGAAGAGGGTGGCCAAAATGAGATGGCTAGATGGTATTGTAGAGGCAATGGGCACAGAGCTGGGCAGGTTGAGGAGGATGGTGCAGGACAGAGGTGCCTGGAGAGCAATGGGGTCGCAAAGGGTCTGAATCGACTGTGCGACTGAACAACAAAGCTGTGTTAGTCTGTGTTTCAAGCATATCAGAGAATAAACAAAACAAAAATGCTGTAGCACTTTAAAGACTAACTGTTATATTTCAATATTAGCTTTCATGGATCAAGTCCACTTGATGCCATGAAGCCTCACTCCCATGTCTGAGGAAGTGGACTTGATCTGTTGTTGGTTCCAAACCTATAGTAACAGCCCATAATGTTGTGGCCACCCTGCATACCTGTCAAGTATCCCAGATTGGCCGGGATTTCACATATTTTTGCGCCGATGTTCGCCATTTCCCGCCCGGAGCTGCCGCTACCCCATAATTTGGCAGCGGGGGGAAATGAGTTACTGCACATCCCTTCTGCGCAGCTCACTTCTACGCGTGTGTAGAAGGCTTTTATGCATGCATAGAAGGCTTCTGTGCAGAAGGGGAGGGGTAAAAGCCTTCTACGCATGCGTAGAAGTGAGCTGCACAGAACGTTTCTGTGCAGGTCCGTTGTACGCATGCGTAGAATGGACTTGCACAGAATGGACTTGCGCAGAAACGTTATGCGCAGGTCCCGTAATCTCCGGAGCTGCGCTTGACAGGTATGCTACCCTGTCCCATTAATGTTACTTGGGTTCACCGTGTTTTCTCTCTCCCTCCTTTCTTTCCCCTTTTGCTCCCATAGTCCATAACTCAGGCATTAATGGAGTGAATCAATTCCATTGTAGGTTTCATTGATTCAAAAGGGCAGGCTTAACTGTGTTCACTCTCAGCATCCGCTGCTACTTCTCTCCTTATCTTAGGTGGAGCAATGCCAAAAAGAGAATGCGTTTCCTCAACTGGTATAGGTTAGAGGAATCCTGTCACTATGTGCGTTGTTTTATTAACAGCCATGTCAACTTGGTTTGTGTGTGCTGATGCACTCCATACTGGAGCATATACTCTGCTGCAGGGATGCTTAGGTCCAAAGCTGGTGTACGTAGCATAGATGGTTGAGCTCCCCATGTATAGTTTGTCAATGTCCTGATAATATTCCTAAATTTAGTTCCTTGAACTAATTTTACCATATATACTCGAGTATAAGCTGAGGTTTTTTAGTCCCAAAAATGAGCCCCCAAAAGGGGACACGGCTCATACTTGGGTCAAAGACCACAAGGGTCCCAAGGCCATGCCGGACTGAGATGCGCCAACAATTTAATTAATTTTACCTTATTTTCATTAATTTGTTGATTATTGAAACTCACTAGTAGCAGCTGCATTTCCCACCCTTGGGGGTCAATCTATTTTCCTGGGTTCTCAGGCCAAAATTAGGTATCTTTGCTTATATTTGGGTCGGCTTATACTTGAGTATATATGGTAGCCTTTTTTTATTCAGGCAGTGGTATTTGAAAGAGAGTGACCTTGTCCAAGTGTCACACCGAGGTATTTTGTTGCTGAAAAAATGCTGTAATCGATTCCCTTGCCACGTAAAATCCAGCTCAATCACTGCCTCTCAGTTTTGAAGGTGGAAAGGACACACTTGGGTCTTGTTCAGGTTATGCTGCAAATGTTTGATGATGTAGTCTTGTCCTAATTTTTCAAGTGCTGCAGTAAATTTTCCAGCTATCTCATCAAAATTTTATTCTTGTACGGTGTTGCTTTGTCATCTACATAGATCAGGGGTACCCAAACCTTTCAGGCTGGGGGCCTGACCACACCTCCAGAACAGCTGAGTGGGCCAGACCATGTTTGGACATGCATGGCACAGACACTTCAGCGCATGGTCCTGGTTTGGCGCAGGACACAAAATGGCCATTTTCCACACATGCACAGAAGTGTCCGTGCTAAACCAGGAAATAAAATGGCCGCTTCTGCGCATGTGCAAAAGTGGCCATTTTATTTCCTGGGTTGGCGTGGACACTTCTGCGCATGTGCAAAAGTGGCCATTTTGTGTCGTAGTTTGGGCATGCCTGACTTAGATGAACAATTTTGTATTGCCAGGTCTTTACTAGGCATTTAAGATCTGTTGGATTTACAAAAGACCTATTCCTGTTAGAGACAGAAGTTGATAGAGTGTGAGTTTTTTCGTTTTTTGTCAACACAGCTGCCTGCACATGAGGGACTTTCCTGGAGAGTACGGCTGCACAAACTGACATGATGAGCCCCTTTATATGTCAAAATATACCCCCACGACACTGTTTGTCTATATCACTTCAGGGTGTCATGTGCAGCTGCACATGCACACACACACACACACACAAAAGCAAAAGAGTCACAGTACTGTATTTGATAACTTCCCTTGAGCAATGCCTGAGCTGTATACTCAGCTCCTGTCGACTTTTCCCCACACCATTCCGAGTCAGCCAGGATAAACTAGGTTCGAGCCAAGTTCATGCTGGACAAGCAAGCAAATCATCTCCACATGGGTCAGGCAGTAGGGGGAGTGGGGAATTGGGGGGGGGGCTCTTTGGCAGTGGAGGGCTGCCTGCCTTTAGAGTTCTTCTTGACAGATCCTGGCCATCCCCCGCCTTTGCCAGCCATTCCATAAAAGCTGACTTCAAAGCTCAAGAAGGGCGTCCGGGATGGAGGAGCTGCTTCCACTTTATCATGGGCCAGGCAGCCCCGCTTCCTCCCTGCGATGAATCAGAATTTATAGGGCAGGTGCCTAAAGGCAGTGTGGCTAGGGTTGTAGGGAAGGAGAGGCAGACTTGAAGACAAAGGGTTGTTGAGGAGGGGGGAGAGAGAGGGGGGAGAGAGAGAGAGAGAGAGAGAGAGAGAGCAAGCTACACCTCAAAACTGGGGAAGTAGCCAAACTAGAAAACAACATCCATCTTCTTTCTTAACATTTCATCTCTGGAGCAACAGGCTTTGCCTTCCCCCGCAGCCAGCTGCAGCTGTCAGTCTCTCTCTCCTTGAAAATAGTTCCTTTGCCTTGCAAGGAGGGCTTTACCGGGAGCCAAAAAAATATGCATCTCTTGTGGAATCACATCGGAACGAACATTAGCAGCCTAACCTCAAACCTGGTCCAACATGGTTAACCATTATACCACATTGGTGAAGGCCTTGAAATGGGTCAGAAGAGAAGCAAAAGGGTACAGAGAAAAATGCTGTCCACTCACCAAGCCACTGCACCATTGTAGATGCTGACTAGCAGAGGCTATTTAGGGCTTCAAGCCAGACTCTTTCCTATCAGGACCAAGTCTGAACTGGGAGGAGGTGTTGGGCATGAAACCATGGCCTTTGGCCCAAATCCAATCAGCACTCGTGTGATCTTTGCATGACAGTCTGCAGCTAATTGACAAGATACTGGAGAACTAAGCAGTATATGCCCATCTAGGTGCTGTTAGCCTGCAGCTCCCATCAGCCCTTACCAGTATCACCACACAGAAGCATGATGGTAATTGCAGTCGATCCACATCTGGATGAGATTCCTGTTATCTTGCTATTTAAATGTCACAACTTTTGGAAGCAGAGTTCCCCACATAAAAAATAACTATCACAGATGTTACCAAGCTGATGCTAAGTCACATAGCTCAATGTGCAACAGGTAATGTCTATAGTGATTTCTTTGCACTACGCAATTCTCCTCCAAAAGTCTGACTATATCAAGGGAATTATGCCATGGGAGCATATATTATTATATTTCACCTTGTATGCCGTCCCACTCTCAATGCAACTCTGGGTGGCTAACAAAGAGATTAAGTATCACAAATTACAATTACATAATCTGCAGGCAAAGATAGAGAACCACCACACAGTCAGCAAAAACGGGACCTGGAGCAGATTGTGGCTCAGATCACAACCTACTGATCGCAAAATTCAGGCTTAGACTAAAGAAAATAGGGAAAACAATTTGGCCAGAAAGGTATGACCTAGACAACATCCCTAAGGAATACACCGTGGAGGTGTGGAACAGATTTAATGGCTTGGACCTGATAGACAGAGTGCCAGAAGAATTATGGACAGAGATGTGGGACATCATGCAGGAGGCAGCAAGGAAAACCATATCAAAAGATAAGAGGCATAAGAAAGCAAAGTGGTTATCTGATGAGGCTCTTAAAATAGCAGAGGAAAGAAGGAATGCAAAACGCAAAGGAGAAAGGAAAAAATACAATCCCTTGAATACAAAATTTCAAAGAAAAGCAAGGAGAGATAAGGAAGCCTACCTAAATGAACAGTGCAAAGAAATAGAGGAAAACTACACAAGAGGCAGGACTAGAGACCTTTTTTTAAAAAAATGGGGAAATCAAGGGAACATTTAAAGCAAAAATGACCATGATAAGGGACAAAGACGGAAAGGAGTTAGCTGATGCAGAAGAGATTAAGAAAAGATGGAAAGAGTACACAGAGGAACTCTACAAAAAGGATAGCCACACCCACAGATAGCCACACCCACTGAGTGGGTAATAATTTTTTTTACAGTGCATCACTGGATGCAGTGGTCATGCTTGTCTTTTTTGACAGATGGAAATGAAGAAGCAGACGAGTGAAGTAGTGAAATTCAGCTCTTTATTAGTGGGGTTTGAGCACAGTTTGGATGGGGCAAAACTCAGACTTATATACACTATAAACAGTAACAGTAACAATAATACAACAAGCCCATTGGCTAACAGAGTGTGCACATTTTCAATCCACTTATTTGCATAAGAATAGATACATGATAAGAGATACATTCTGCTCCTGTCAGAAAACACAGTTAACATACATAACAGAAAGGAAAGGAAAGAAGGAATAATCTGGTGGCACTTTGGAGGCTTATTTCAGTACAAGATTTTGTGGATTATATTTCACATTAAAATTTGTGTCAAAAGGCACCATAAGACTCTTTCTTGTTACACTCAATGTTTTCGGAGGCTGCCCAAAAAGCAGTGCTGGGGAAAAGGAACTGGTTTTATAATTCTGAGATCATGCTGGTGTTTCAATGCTAGCACTCTCTTTCTGGATGAACTGATTGAACTCTACTGGCTGAATCAGTAATAAACAGCTATGACCAACTCCCCCCTCCCTGTTACATCGCTATAATCCACCACAAAGTTAAGCACATATGTAAGCCATTTCAATAAACCTAGGGTGTATTTAACAGTGCATTGGTTGGATCACAGCCCATACCTCTGAATTGCTCACACAGTGACTGATCCTCAAAAAATCTGACCCTGTATCTTGCTTCAGCTTGTGGGATCATTTTATTGACAAGTCAAAGACAGACTTTACTTCTTGGCTCAGCCCAGATGAAGCAGGGATGGCATTTCATGACAACAACAGGATTATTAATCTTACTCTGAATCCATCTTAATTGTTTGTTTACGGACACGCCATGGGTATGAAGTTTGTATTCTAATGTTCCAGACTTTGTCAGTTTGGGAACGGTGTGAATAAAGAGAGGAATAAAGCTGTGTGCAATTAACATCATTAATCGCAAGCTTGATGGAGAGAGGTGGAAATGTCTTGTCATCCCTTTGCATCTATGTGAAAGGAAGGGGCTCTGGAGCACAAGGGAAGATTTCGTATTTTTATTATTTGACTGGCAACAGGAACAAATTCATTTGTTCACTGGGTTCCTTATTACTGTTAAAAGTAACAGCATTTGGGATTCATCTACAAGAAAACGCAGCACAGTTCCATCCCAAACTTCCATGCTGCAAATCAGGGTTCAGCTCCAAGCAAACAGTTCCCAGGCTGCATACCAGAGCTCATTTCCATGCACCAAGTCCATTAGTATTGAAGATCCTCACCTCTAAGCAATGACAGAGAATAAGGGCAGGTCCGATAGGAAACACGGTGCATGACACAGCCATGAGCTAGAGGTCTCTCATGCCTAATGTAAAAATTCATTTTCAATGCTTTAACTTCTTCAAGTGCCATATCCTATGCTGAATATTGGCTATCATCATGGCGATCAGTCATGAAGACTGTCCTGAGAATATAATGCAGTGGCCTTCCATTTGCCTTCTGCATCACAGGGGGACACCCGTACCACTGATCCAGTTCTGCAAGTCACTTTCTGATCCTGAGTTCTTTTTGCACGCTAAGTCCTCCTAAACCATGGGCCAGGATTGATGAAGCTGCTGTCCTTCTTCAAGATGGATTCAAATAGGATTTAATCCATTGGGGGGCATCACCCTTCCGTGTGGATTTTGCCACCCAAGGCTGTTAGTCCTCAGGGTTGTTTTAACATACTAAAAGGCATGGAGAATTTACATTTCAGTCCAAAACAGTGGGATTCAGGGAGATATGATAAAAAGTAACTTTTCCAAGCTGCTTATAGAAACACCAGATTCCATTAATTAGCCTGATAGTTATACTGGCTGAGAGTAAAGCACCAATTTTTCTTCAAACTTCCCTTCCTTTTGTTGTTGCAATAAAATGAGAGGAGCTTATATGACACTATGATCTGCTAGTAGAAGTGGGAGTAGTGTAATTATTTCACCATATTGTTGAGATTCAAAATCATTGGGTCAGACATAATTAGAAGTTGCAATGGTTGGCGGTGAGAAAAGGCCGAGGATTAATAAAGGGTTGTATATTAAGAATAAAATGGTAGGGTTGGGTATCCCTAATGTTAAAGGGTATTATCAAGCTTTGAATCTGAAAAAATACAATTACTTTGTTATAGTTGGTAACAAGGATTAGAGTCAGATTAGGTTCACTAAAAAGTAAGATAAAATTTACTAATTATAAATTAAAAACATATACGGAATCTGGAAAGGACTAAAGAAAAATTTGGCCCCAAATTATTCCTCCATATTAGAAATTTTAGATTTTCAAGATTGCCCACTAGAATTAACATAGGAAACGAGGGATCTTTTGAAACAATGTAAAGCCCTATTATTAATAGACTGGATGAAAAACAGCATCAATTTCCATAATAGAAATGATATCTATGTCAAACTAAATTTAAATTGGTTACAAGTAAGACAAATGGAAGAGTGGGATAGAAATAAAAGGGCTAACAATTTACAATTTAGGACACTAACCCCTTTTGAAGACAAGGAAAAAGGAAATTAAAAGGTATAATTGGAAGAATATATTATCTGTTATCCTCTGGTGAGGAAGCTCAACAAACACTTTAAAAAATCTGGGAGGAGGATTTGGGAATTTCAATTCATGATATAAATTGGGGAAAAAATGGAGTCATAGGATTATGAAGTCAATGTCGATTAAAGAAAAAGAGCACAATTCTAAATTATTATGGAGATGGTATCTTACCCTGGCTAAACTTCATTTAATGTTTAGGAATGTGTCAGATTTATGTTGGAGGTATAATAAAGCAAAGGGAACATATATACACATGTGGTGGACTTGCGACAGAATAAGGTATTTTTGGAAAATAGTAGAAGAAGAATTAAATAAGATATTGGGGTAACAATTGAGCTAGTCCCAAAACTTGCAATACTAGGGGAAACAGATCAGTTAAATCTGGGAAAGGGTAAGAAAGAATTACTGTTAACTCTTTTGCTGGTTGCAAGGCAAGTGATTGCTAAAGAATGGAAAAGGAGGGGGGGATATTAATAAGAGATGGTATGCCGAAGTGTAGCAACTGGCTCTCAATGAAAAACTATGCAATTTCGAGAAAGAAGAGGGATATTTATTAAAACATCATTTTGGGAAATATGGAAATGTTTTGTTGATTATGCTCTAATAGGAAAAAAAGGGGTTCAACCTAGCCCAGATACGTTCCTTTTTTGGGAAAAAGAATTATAATACATTGAACCAAGAGTCACAGTCGATTTCCCTGATGGAAACACCTTTTTCTGTTAACCTCATTTGTAATTGGTATCGTTACGGTATTTGTTATTATGTAATGATGTTTTTTTCTCTGTATGTGTTTTGAGTTATTAAAAATTTAATAATAATAAAAAAGAAGTTGCAATGGTTGGGCCTCTTCACTCTTGAACGATGGCGTCTAAGAGGTGACCTGATTGAAGTTTATAAAATCATCCACGGTGTGGACAAGGTAGATAAGGAAAAACTGTTTTCCCTATCGCACAACACTAGAACTAGGGAACACTCGATGAAACTTTTGGGTACTAGTTCTCAAACAAATAAGAGAAAGTACTTTTTCACCCAGAGGATCACTGGTCTATGAAACTCTCTGCCAGAAGAGGTGGTGACAGCTGTCAGTCTTGACAGCTTTAAGAAAGGATTAGACAAGTTCATGGAGGACAAGAGTATCAATGGCTATAATTATGGATACCTAAGGACAACCTCCGGGTTGGAGAGATAGGCAGGATATCTCTCAATGCCATTTCCAGGGACTCCTAAGCAGGTGAAGGGATCTCCTTGGGAATAATACCCTGAAGGAAATGGTGAGCCACTGTGTGAGACAGAATGCTGGACTGGATGGGCTGTGGCCTGTTCCAGCAAGGCTGTTCTTATGTTCTATGTTCTTTAATATGTCCTGTAAAGATCAAGTAAATTATTACAGATTATTTGCAGACAGGACTTTGGGGAGATAGCCCCAGTTGGGGCTCTAGTATCTACTTTACTCTTACCTTATTTTTCCTTCCGATAACTTCTCTCCTGTCCAGTTTCCTACAGCCCTATAAAGTGGGCCAGACTGAAAAGAAAGGAATGCCGCAAGGTCATCTAATGAGTTTTATTAGCTAAGTGTGGACTGGATTCTAGGTCAGCGTCTCAGTCCACCATATAACCAAAGTACAGTGGTACCTCACACAATGATTTTAATCTGTTCCACGGGGCTCGTTGTTGTACGAAACAATCGCTATATGATACATGCATCGTATAGCGATTTTCCCTATGGGATGCATCATACAATGATTTTTATAATTTTTTTTGCTAAGTGGTTTTCCCAATTGAAAAATTGTACGATTTCCTCTGCAGTGATATTTCCTGGTAGTTTTAAAGATGATGACAGAACATCAAGTGACAGCAGGCATCATCCTGTGTATGTCACATATAGGCTCTAAGGCAGGAGTTCTCAACCTACAGCCCACGGGCCGGACCCATTTCATGTGGCCCCCGCCACTGCCACCGGAAGTGGAAGCAGAAGCAGGACGCATTTATGATAGCTGGGGATGCGTTTTACAGCAGCATTTACAGCAAGGGAAACCACAAGTCTGGCCTGCTCAGCTGTCTGAGGGGGAATGGTCTGGCCCGTGGCTTTAAAATGTTGAGAACCCCTGCTCTAAGGCCACAGAGGAAAACAGCAGGGAATGGGAATTGAGAGATTCCTACCTATTTACCGCTATGGGCAGTGGAATCCTATGGGAGTAAGCCTCCTTTGAAGTCACCAGGACCTACATTTGAGCATACATACTTGTATGTAAGATTCTTCTGCTAAATTAGAAGTTACAATTGTCATCAAACTAACCCAATCTAACTCATTTGCTCCCAATATTTTTCATGCATCTCAAACACATGAAAAAATTGAGTTTCACATCAAATACAGGGTATCTCCTTCTTGCTGCCTTCTGCTCCACTGATTGTGATTTTCTCTTGTTGCTTTGGGTGAGGCTAATAGCACTTCCAATCCATCACTGCCTTGTTGAGGCCATTCTTTATCACATTTGCTCCTTTTTCTCTTTGGTGCACAGCCACTTTTCATTAGCTTTCTCCCTAGACTATGTGGTATAGGGAGCTTCCAGCCACTCAGCAAATTGAAAAATGAATATCAACTTTTGTGTGTTGGGCAAAGATAAAGTTTAGAAAATTATGGATGTTTAGGTTTGCAGAAGGGAGGAGATTTTATAATTAATAACAGATAGAAGAGGTTTGAAAGAGAAATAACTTTCGTTTGAAAGCATATGGCAAGAAGATCACAAATACCTTCCATTTGTGTGTTCACATTTTAAAAAAATACAAGGGAAACCCTGCACATTTGTTTCCTTTGCATAAGGTTGTCCAGTGGAAATAACAACTTGGAAATAGCAAGTTACAAGTCACATATAGCCTACAACTAGTCACTTTTGTAGAAATAAGTGATGTGTCAAATAGTTACAAAGTTGCAGTAAAATTAAAGTAACAGGTGGTTCTAATGTTACTTTTTAAATTTGAATGAGCTTCTATTTATTTTCAAATGTTACTATGGTGCATTCTGACAAAAAAATTATGAATCAGGTCTTATGCCATTGTCTTCCTTTATGCAAGGCATGTATTCTTAAGTTTTGTTTTCTGGGAATGTGGTGGCTTAGTGGTTAAGATGCTGAACTTGATGACTGGAAGGTCAGCAGGTCAGCAGCTCAAGACCTGAGTGCTCCATGATGGAGTGAGCTTCCATCTCTGTCGCAGCTCCTGCCAACCCAGCAGTTTGAAAGCAAAATATTGCAAGTCGATAAATAGGTACCACTTTGGTGGGAAGGTAACATCATTCTGTGTCTAGTCATGCCTGCCACATGACCACAGAAACATCTGCAGATGCAGACAATACTGACTCTTTGGCTGTTAACGGAGATGAGCACCATACCCTAGAGACAGATACGACTGGTTTTCAAGCAAGGGAGACCTTTACCTTTACTATTTTTGTAAATATTTTCAAATGTAATATCAGAATTAGCCACTAGAATGTACCAGAGAGTATTTCCCTGCATTTTTTTAGCCTGATAGTAACATTAATACTGTACACAGTGCAAAGAATTACTACTTGAGCAGAGCAACATCTGGAAAGCCACAGTTTCCCCACTGTGGTTTTGAAGGCATTCTGAATTTGGGGAATTTATTTGCTTGATAACTGGCTTCTTTAAATAAAGTAGGAATTCATCAATTTGGGGTGTGTGTGTGTGTGTGTGTGTGTGAGAGAGAGAGAGAGAGAGAGAGAGAGAGAGAGTGATAAGATCCTTGTGAAGAATGAGAGTAAGGACTCTAGAACAAATTATTCCATCCACCCCTGCATAAATAAGGATAGTTAAAACTAAGCCCAATCAAAGAGACAGCAGTGCTAGAGGAGAGGATGTGATGCTTGGTGTAGATAATTTGGATAGTAACTTCAAGATCTTTTAAGTGAGGATTTTGGAATCAGCAACACTAACATCCCACCAACCACCCAACACTTCTTGCTCTGCTGTAGGTTCCTTGATGGGGGTTAATTCCAAGAGACTTCTCAGCAATCTTGTCATGAATGACTGGTTCCAAAACAGAGCTCAACTGCCTACAATTTGAGTTGATTCTCCAGTGAGGGTCAGGACTACATGCTTTACAAAGTCAGCATCAAGATCAGTTGGACCTTGGAACTTTCATTGGGCTTACAGCAAATTCACTGATATCAGTGAATTCAAAATTGCTGTAGACTTGATTTTAATGTCTCTAATCTAAGCATAATTAAATATGGATCTGACTGTATGGCTGAAATCTAGTTGTTAGTCTAAGCTAGAGATGGTCCAATAAGCCCTGTTGAATCATGTCTTCTTTAGCTGGGATTAACATTTATATTTATATTTTGGATTTAGCACTATATGTACATTTAATTTAATAGTGCTGAAACATATCCTGAGCCAACTAACTGCCCAGGATGATATACAATAAAATGAAATTTAAAACTAAATAAAATCTTCTACATTATTTTTAAACCAATAAACACATCAGTGGAAGTGTTACATACCATTAGAGAGTGACAGTAAAGAGTAGCATAAATCTTACACCATTAAAAGTTCATCTCAACAAATTAGTCATTGGAGTCCCTCTAATAAAGGATCACAGAGAGGAAGTTCCATAATCTGTCAGCAATGAAACAACACCATTCTCTTCAGAGCTTTCCAGGGTCCTGAAAGGACTGTGTCTGTCTTGGCACCTGGATCCTGCTCCCCATGGACATCCAAGGTCACTCCCTTTCCAAGCCTTTCCTAATAGGACAGCTACTCAGGATAATCTTGTACTGTATTTTAAGAACTTCTCTACCCACAACAGCAAAAACTGGATGTGTACTTGAGGGTATCAGTATTTTGAGCTCTAGTAACATGCATCTTGTTCATCACAGTTGGTTGATTTGATTAAATCTTGTGAAGACAAATTGAAGGCTATGATCTAAGATTGGAGATTGGCTTAAACAGCATCTTCCCGCCCCACCTGTAATCAATCCCATGAGAGAAAAGGATCTTCCTTTCCAAGCTCCATCCACAAATTTGTATCCAAAATGCAGTGTACCAAATTTCAGGAGGAAACAAATTGGGGTTTTAATTATTCAGAAACCTGTTGGGAAATTTAAGAGGATTGATCAGTTTGCTTAGCAGTGTAATGCTAGTTACAAGACTTCTCCCTCTGTCTTTTCCCCAGAGTGGCCCATCGAGCTTGCAATTTGCCATGACAAAATTATTGCTCTGGGTGTTGCTGCTGTAGCTACTGCTACTGCTATTGCTGTTACTATTTTATCTTGTATCATTTGTCTGGGGGGCCCTTCTAAATGTCCGCATGGATTGTGCTCCCAAATATTCTTCAGTTTAGGTAAATAATAAAATGGGATTAACAGTTCTCCAGGAGCTGTTTCTGGAAGCCACACAATTTCTAAGAAAATAATTCCTGCGCTGTTTTTTCTTTGCAATTGGCCATTAGTTCTATGCACCTCATATTAAATCACCATTCCTCATGGTGAATGACACAACCAGCCACAGGTGTAACTGTAGGGCGAAAAATATGAATGAGCTGAGAGGACACAGAGGAAGAGTGATGGGTTGTGATTTGAAGTCCAGGGAATCTAATAGGAACCATCTGCATTCCTCACTAGCCCAAGAAGCTAGCAAAAATATTGCACATGTCAACATATACTTTCACACACATATACACATACATGAGCATACACCATGAAACATTAAAATGTATACACTTCTAAGCAAATACCAGTTCTTCGAAGACAAATAGAAAATTAGCTGCAATGACGTAGTTGATTTAGTCTGTAGCTCAATGATGGTGACCAACCTTGGCACTCCAGGTGTTCTTGGACTTCAATTACCAGAAGCCCAAGTCAGCACTCCTGCTGATCAGGGCTTCTGGGAATTGACGTTCAAGAACACCTGGAGTGCCAAGGTTGGCCATCACTGCTATAGATGAATGTGTCCCATTTATTCATCTTTTCTGTAATCAAGATTCCCCCCTCCCCCCCAAAAAAGCACTAGGTTAATCCAATCGCAGGCAAAGACCTCACCATCCATTGCCCAGACCATCAATAGTGCCCCAATAGTGGAGTAGACAACCAAAACACTGCCTACCCCATATCTTGTGCTGTTCCCCTGCCACTTTGGGATAAGACTTGCTCCGTAATGCAAAGTCTTATAGTGGTCAAGTAGTCCAGAAGGAAAAAGTTTCATGAAAGTCCTGATCAGGTTGTCAGCATGCATCCCATAGAAAATTAGTCCTCTCTGTGTTCAGCAGGGAGAAGAGATGATGTGAATGCAGCTTCCCCTGCTCAGCTTGCACTCTCTTTCCAGTCCCATTGCTGTGAGCTGCCTAGAGTCATTTTGAGTTGGGCGGCTATACAAATTGGAAAATTAAATCAAATTAAAATGCTGACCCTGCTCCTCTTTGTTGGAGCTGGGCATATAAGGAATCTATCCTGTATTACTTCCAAGGTAAAGTAAAGGTAAAGGTTGCCTTTGCTTGAAAGCCAACTGTATCCAACCCTAGGGTACGGAGCTCATATCCATTTACAGCCAAAGAGCCAGCGTTGTCTGCGGCTGCAGACATTTCCGTGGTCACATGGCAGGCATGACTAGACATGGATGTTACTTTCCCAACAAAGCAGTACCTATTTATCTTCTTGCATTTTCTGGCTTTCGGACTACTAGGTTGGCAGAAGCTGGGACAGACATGGGAGTTCATTCTGTCCTGCAGCAGTTTTGAACTGCTGACCTGCTAAACCTCCAGTTGTCAAGTTCATCATCTTAACCTCTAAACTACCAACCAACCTTATTCTGTACCTACCAAAAGAATCTGTGAAACAACGTGAAGTGTTACCTTAGATTTTGCTCTTTAAATTGTGCTGCAGGTTCTTAAACACATCGACAAAAGCAATGTGTTTTCAGTTTGTCATATTTTGGATAGGCTGTGCACTTGGAGGGAAATATTGTGCATAAATGAAGGGCCTAGTGGCGTACTCCTCTAAAAATATGGATTTCTGTGCAAGCTTTAAAAACGAGTTGCAGAAATCAAAAAAAGAAGAGAACAAACCTTTAGGATAATGTGCGTGTGTGAAGGTAAAGGTAAAGGTAAAGGTTTCCCTTGCTCGAAAGCCTGTCGTATCCGACTCTAGGGTGCAGTGCTCATCTCTGTTTCTAAGCCGAAGAGCCAGCGCTGTCTGCTTCTGCAGACGTTTCCGTGGTCATGTGGCAGGCATGACTAGACACCGGAGCGCACGGAAAGCTGTGTGTGAAACTTACACGTAATAGAAACACAGAACATTCTAGCCATCCTTAGATGGATGAAGTAAATACATTTTTGTGAGGGGAGGGTAGAGGTAGGAGAAGACATTGTTGCACTTTTACCCTGATCCTTTATGTGCCAGAGCTACTAAAAAAATCCTTACATCAGATTCAGCTATATATTCTCCTGGTCCTGTATGGCAGTCCTAACCTGCTGTCCCTATCTATTGTTTCAAGCAAAAGCTTATCCTAGCACCTGATACCTAATCCTTTATTTTTCGAAAAAGAGTGTCATGGAATCATCATAAGAACTTGTGCTTGCAAAACATGAACTCTGATTAGAGATGGCCATTTGAGTTTCAGTGTGTGTGTGCCCCCCCCCAATGCAATTTTAAATTCATCATGTCAAAAATCTGCTTTTGAAGTTTGTGTGAATACAGTATTCATTTACATGTCTGCGCAGAATTCCCCTACTGCTTATTTTTGTAGGCAGTTGTTCTTAAGATATACATTTTTGCAATCAATATTGTCAGAACATAATACTGATCTTTTGTGTGTACTGTACCTTCATGTAATACAGTGATACCTCATACAACGTCCAAACTTGGTTCCACAAGTTTGGACTTTATACGGATTTGGACTTTGTATGAGGCATGCAAAATCCTAGCCACGATGCCTCATACAACGTCCAAATCCTTGCCGCGATGCCTCATACAACGTCGTTTCCATAGAGATACATTGTACTGTAACAGCACAGACTTCAGGGCAAAGTCAAGGAAACAGACAGGAAACTGACAGAACTTTAAGAAATCATTGTCTAAAGGCTAAATACATTACAAAAACATGACAAACAACCCTGATTGTCTAAGAACCCGAAGAATGCTGCAAAAAACTCAGGAATGCTTCTAAAAATTCTGACGAAAATTTTTTAAAAAATCCAAAGTCGTGTTCAAAACCACTCTTAAACACTCTTTGCCTCATGCAAAACCCACAAGAGCAATGCATGCACATGTCGTGCCTTTTATACTGCCCAGGCACAATGCAACCTGGGAAAACCCAATGCCTCATGCAAGGTCGCACGACTTTGTATGAGGCAACTTTTTTCAAGGAATTAGGCGATGTATGAATCCGATGTTGTATGAAGCGGACTTTGTATGAGGTATTACTGTACACACATTTTTGTGTGCTTTTTAAAAAATTGGAGACCCCCATTGCAAAATTCAGGGATGTACACAGTTTGAAAGATAGCTGAATTTTGGTTTCTTAATTGGTCTGAAAGTGTCCAGTTAGATAATTCGGCATTAAAATGCAGACTAAACAGATTCCACATCCATTTCTAGCTCTTCCACCAAGCTGTGGTCTTTCCTTTACCTCTCTCAATTCTGAACCTGAAACATGAAGAATACCAAGCAGGGGTTTGACCTAGGCACATACCAGTCAAGCACGGCTCCGAAAAATACGGGACCTGCATAGAACCCTTCTGTGCAGAAACCTTCTGTGCATGTGCAGAACCCTTCTGTGCATGCACAGAAGTGTTCTGCGCATACGTGCATGTGCAGTAACTACTTCCCCCATCGGTTAAATTACAGGATGGCGGTGGGAAAGTAGAGGAAGCAGCGCGGAAATACGGGAAATCCCGGCCAATCTGGGTTACTTGACAGGTATGCCTAGGCACCACCTACAGCCAAAAGGAAAAGGTGGGGGTTGATTAGTCAAGGAACAATGAATCCTAAGTCAAAAGATGTGCCAGAGATGTACTGAATCTGGAATGATCAGAAGGTACTGGCTGGCTAGCAACTGCCCGTGTACCAGCAACACCTTCTTGTGCTGGCTGATCTCAGAGATCTGCCAGAAGAAGGGTCTCCCATTACAATGGCTTTGCTGACAACAATCAGCCAATAAGTGAGCCAGAGAACTCTCTTCTCCCTCTCTCTCTTCTCTTCTCTCTCTCTCTCTCTCTCTGTCTCTCTCTCTCTGTGGGTGTAGGAAAGGGTATGGATTCAGCCCAGTTTCAGCTGGCACAGTGGTTACAACTGTAGTACTGCAGCCCAAACTTTGTGAGTTCAGTGCTGAGGGGTGTGTGTGTGTATGTGTCAAGGTTGACTCAGCCTCCCATCCTTCCGAGGTCACTAAAATACCCAGCATGTTGGGGGCAAAATACTGATTACCTTGTGAACCACCCAGAGAGTTCACTAAGCACTTTGGGGCAGTCGATAAGTGCCATTGCTATTGCTAGTTATTTCTAAGCTGTATAGAAGACAGGCCTGTAAGTTCCCAGCTGTAAATATGTGTTAGTCTCCTGACAAGTCATAAATCTATGAAGACAGAATTTGGATTCATGTGAAGGCATGCATGCCGCTGTAAATACATAGGACTCTCTTCTGTAGGTGAAATTTTTGAGATAGTAGCCGCATTAGCCTGTGTTTCAAGCATATCAGAGAATAAACAAAACAAAAAGACAAAAATGTTGTGGCACTTTAAAGACTAACTGTTGTACAGTATTTTAATGTTAGCTTTCGTGGATAAGGTCCACTTCATCAGATCTTCTATAGGTGTCCAAGGAGCAATGGAGGATATATCACAGGGACAATGTCAGAGGGCCAGTCTACTGCACAAATGGCTGTGGCGCCAGGGATAACGGGTACACATGATTTGCCACTCTTTCCCCCCAAGGTGGGTGACCACGTTAGTGACCACTGGTGTTGTGGGGAGGAGCCAAGCCCGGTATATAAGAGTGACTCCTTCCCACCTCGCCCCCCCCTCTAGTTCCAGAAACTGTTCACAATTGTCCTGTCCTCCTTCCCTTTAATCTAAGTGTGAAATTTTGGAATTTTGGTCGCTTCGAGGCCAAGTGGGAATTTTTCACCATCACTAATTGACACTTGTGATGGTGTTTTTTGCCCATTCCACACTTATGTGGAGGAGAATGAGGTTAGTATTGTAAACTGGTCACTGTGGTGGTAATGTGGAAAGTGGTGATCTAAATTATCCAGAATTGGATTATTGAGAACGGGCGTCCTTTCATCAGCCAGAAAGACATAGACATTGGTGGCATCTACTGGCTGATGAGGGGACCCTCATATGCCTAAAATTGTGATAGCAGGCTAGACAGCCTTGCATCACGTGATCGTATTCCATAAGCGTATGACATGGAGGGGGACAGTCCTCCACCTTGAATAACCAATTATGACGAGGGGTAGGCGTACCCATAAATAACTGGCCATTTTCACACTACTATGCCACTTTGCAGGTCATATTTATGTTGAGTTATAACCTGTTATAGTCAAATAAAGTGGCCCAAAAGAAATGGTCACCTGTCTGTTCCTTGGGGGGATGAAGTGGCAGTGTGACCCTGCTCATTGCTTGCATGTGAGATACTTAGATTAATGACCACCACGCAGGGCCTCTGTATCATCCTACAGCAGTGGTCCCCAACCACTGGGCTGCTAACCACAGGCTGTCCCAAACCAGGACACGGGAGTGGATGGTGCTGAAAGCCCCGATGGTAGTCTTCTGCCCTCAACATGCTCTGCCAGGTCCGCCTGGCAAAAAGTGCTAGAGCACCTGCTTCAGACACAGCAGATAGGCAGGTGGCTGGTGCAGACGCACTCTCAAGGTCTCCTTTGCCCCTGTCGGGCGACCAAAAGGCAGGGGTAGAGAGAGACCACCAGGTATTGTTAATAGAGGTCTTAGATTCACCCCCAATAGTACCAGCCGACATTGCCAGGGCGACAGGCAAGGATAGAACGCTGGAGAAAGTAAGCTCATGGGTTCAGAAGGGGTGGCCGGCGTCCTCCCCAGGTACGGAATTCGACCCATTTTTTCGGGAAAAAATAGAGTTGTCCCTAGAGAGGGGGTGCCTTTTGTGGGGCCAACGGGTGGTGGTCCCTACAGCCCTACGACCGAGGGTGCTCAAACTGCTGCACGTCAGCCACCCGGGAATCGTCCGTTCCAAGGCGCTAGCCCGGAGTTACTTCTGGTGGCCCCAGCTGGACGCAGACATAGAGCACATGGTCGGCACTTGTGAGGCGTGCCAGGGCTCCCGACCGGAGGCGGCTCGCCTCCCGCATAGGGAATGGGACGCAGCAAGGGGGCCGTGGTCCAGAGTGCACGTAGATTTCGCTGGCCCGTTCCGAGGAACCGTTTTTCTCCTGGTAGTGGATGCGTACTCTAAGTGGCTGGAGGTGATTCCGGTAAAGAGCACGTCCTCCACCACCACAATTGGCCAATTAAGGAGAGTCTTTTCCACGTTCGGTTTACCCGACACTCTGGTCAGCGATAACGCTAGTTGTTTCACGTCCGCTGAGTTCAGGGCATTCACGGAGGCAAACGCCATTCGGCACGTAACATCTGCGCCGTTTCACCCGGCCACGAATGGCCAAGTGGAGCGGCTGGTGCGGACAACAAAGGATGCGCTGCGGCGCATGGGCTCGGGGGACCTGAATCACCAAGTATGTCAGTTTTTATTAGCGTATAGGGTGACCCCCTTGGCATCCGGATACTCGCCGGCAGAGCTGCTGATGCGGAGAAAACTGACCACGATTCTGTCCAGGTTAGACCCGACGAGGGTCGAGGACAAAGGGAAGAACGTAGGGGTAGCGGTGCTGAAAGGTTTCGCCGCCGGTGATCCTGTGCATTGCAGGAACTACGCCAGCACCGGGCCAGCCTGGGTACCAGGGAGAGTTGTAGAACAGACGGGGCCAGTGTCATATCGGGTGGAAACGAGCACCGGCCTACTGTGGAGGCGACATGCGGATCAGCTCCGGAGCCGGGTTCCCAGGGAGCAAGCCACGGACGGCACGGAGATTGCCTCAGCGTTAGGGTCCTCCCCCACCCGTTTATCCCAAGGGGGAGACAACGAAGGGCAACAGTCCCAAACAAGGGGGGGAGGCAGCGATCCCGACTCACATCCTTTTGATACACCAGTCCTATCAAAGAGAAGCAGCGGTCCCGAATCCCTATCGGAGCCCGGGGGAGAGGGGGAGGAGTTTGCGACCGCTGCCCCCGAATTTGATTTTGATTTTGCGAGCCGGGGGGGTTTTTGGGAGTGTTCCCCCACCCATCCAAGCGAGAAGAGGGGTTTTTCGTTAGCCCCCAGTGCCCCCGGTTATTCCCAAATAAAGCACGCACCTCCCGACAAAGCCGCAGAACCGCGGCAAGGCACTAACAAGTCTCCCTCTCCAATTACAGGACAGGAAGCCAGGGGACAAAGAGAAGGTAGCAAAACCGGGGCAGGGCAGCCCACACCGAGACCCCAGCGTGTTCGAAATAAGCCATCTTGGCTGAGAGACTTCGTCTCATCCTAGGGGGGAGGAGTGTTGTGTTCTAATAGGGTAACCATCTTCATGTGATAACAATGTATCATTTCCTACCAGTAACAATATAGCCTTCAGCTGTATCACTATAAACCCTGTATGAGGACGCGAGCTAATGACCACCAGTGGGCAGCGGCGAGCGTCCAAGCTCTCTCGGTCCATACTCATCAAAGGCTACAGCGCGGAGTTTCCCGCCACTACCTACACCTGGACAAGAAGGGCGTGACTAACAATGACGTCACGCAGACAATAGCCAATAGGCTATCGTGGAGCCACATTCGAATGTTTTACTACTGTATATATTGAGCTATGCATCCGCCATTACCTCATGTTCCCTCTGATCACCATGCAATAAACCTGAGTTAAACCAGCCCGTGGCTGTGTCCTGTGTCTTGGTTCTCATACACTAAAGCTGGGACCCTCCACCATGTTGCTTAACTATGGTGGGGCTCTGCCCCCCGCCTGTGTGCAGTGTGATAACTCACTGCTCAAGTTGATAAATTATATATTATGCACTTTATCATATTTTATTATGTGCTTGCACTATTCAATCCCACCACCACTTACATGTGGTGGTGGGATTTTCCACTTTTCATGTGGAAAAATTGTTTCACATGAAACAGTTTGGTACAAAAATGATTGGTGCAAAAAAGGTCGGGGAGCCCTGTCCTACAACATGGTAAAACTTAGATCTGAAATGAATTTTTCACCATTGTTTTAAGTGATTGTTCCTTTATTCCATTTCATTTCAGTGTTCTGAAACAGTTACAGAAATGATTTATTTGTGGAGAGATGTGATGTTTCCCCTCCCCTCCCCTCCCAAAGCTGTTCACAGCAACTCAAAATAACTTGTGAATTGTCCTTTAAAAATAAATCTGAACAATAATGACAGTTAAAATAAGATCAAGAACAAAGTATCAGGAAAAAAATAAACCATAATATAACAACGACAAAATCACCTGTTTTTTCTTTCTACATCTAACTTAATAAGAGTATGCAAAAGGAGAAGGAATGTGTTGAATCCACTTCTGAATCATTATACAGATGTAGATTTTAACTAAGGAAAGGGTTGCAGATTTAACACTGAAGTAGGCATAAATGTTGAAAACATGGTTGCTGAAAGTGGGCAAATAGTTTGAATTATTACGTTGTCATGAAAAAAAAAATACAGCACCAAGGCTGCAATTGGGAAATAATTTGGTCTTTTGTTTTTAATTGTTGGACGCTGAAAATAAAGCATGGGAAGCAGTCCTATCCATGAATATTCAAAAGAAGGTACTAAGGATCTTCTTCATAGGCCTTATCCCCAGGTTATATGGTTGCAGTCTGACAGAACAAGCCTATTCGCCTCTACTAAGTCCCATTACATTCAATGGACTGACTCCTATGTACGTGCTTTAGACAACCAGGATTTCTTAGATTCTGCACCCTAGTGTCTCAGAGTTTTTTTCTGACAAGAAACAAAAGAAGAGCCAACCCACACACAAGAAAAAAAGCATGACACCTTGAAGACAAACTGCTCTATTTTAATGTGAGCTTTCATGGATCAAGTCCACTTTCTACCCTCTTGATAATAAGTTCCATGCATGTCCTCTTTCTCAAAGATGCTGTAAAGTAGATTCCAAGGCACTGAGTGTCCATTTTGGCACTTCTTGTAACTTGGGGGTGGGGGTGGGAAATAATCACCATCCAAAATTAAGATATAAAAAAGAGTGCAGCCTTTAATTTTCAAATCCTCTCTTGCCTGTTCTTCCCTCAATAGTGTGGGCAGGTGGGTGTATTTGTGTGGACAGACACACACACATGCATATCATCTCTCTGTTTCTCTCCCCCTCCCCAACCCTGCTTCTCTTCTTCCCAAGCAAAATTTAATTAAATAATTCTAATGAATGTTTAATGATGTTCTTTTGTCATTATTAAATCTGTAATATGAAAAAAGGAGCTGCTGCTGCAGCCGCCGCCGCTGCAGCCGTCTCGCCTTTAATCTCCCCCTCTCTCACTGTCTCTTCTCTCTCCGACAACGGCTGGCATTCAGGCCTGCAAACAGGAAATGAGAAAGGGAGAAACAGGATATTGAGTTTGAATGCTATCTGGATCAGTAATATCACCCCTAGCTACTAGGGAAAAGGGGGCCTTTTCCCCACGCCGAGAATATTAATATAGCCTACTGTGGCTTGGCATGGAGCAGTGGAGAAATCAATAGGAACTGATTAGCTCACATGAAAATTCTCATATCGTGGAGGACGATCCATGGCTGGCGTTGATGACCTTGTAGCCAAGAGTTTTGTGATGCACACCTGGGGGGGGGGGGGGGTCAGGAGAATGGGTGGAATATCAGCCTTGGAGAATTTGTCCTCATGAAATCAATCTCCCTCTACCTCCAGTGAGTGGAGAGGGAAGTCTGGCGCGGACTAGTCTAGGAGGAAACAGGTTTAGGCCATTATTTGTGACAAACGTTCCTTACAACACATGTCTCTTTCTATTTAGGAGGGGTTTGTTCTTTAACCTATGGAGACTGCGGTGGCTTAGTGGTTAAGACACTGAACTTGACGACTGGAAGGTTGGCAGGTCAGCAGGTGGGGACCCGAGTACGGCAGGACAGAGTGAGCTCTCATCTCTGTCCCAGCTCCTGCCAACCTAGCAGTTCAAAAAGGGAAGGTAACAGCATTCCATGCACTCTGGCGTCTAGTCATGCTTGCCACATGACCACGGAAATATCTGCAGACAGCACTGTACCCTAGGATACAACTGGCTTTCAAGCAAGGGCAATCTTTACCTAGTCTTTAACCTGAGAGGTACTGGGTTTGTTGCTCTAGGGCAGTGTTGGCAAACCTACGGCATGCGTGCCAGAGGTGGCATGCAAAGCCAATTCTGTGGGCACGATTGCCATCTACGGTGGGAACGCAGTCCCACGATATCTACACAAAAGGAGTATTTACATAAAGGAAAAAGGGAGGGGGAAATGGAGGATCGCTAGATCCGATTTCATTCACATTTCACTTGCATTACATGTTTGCTTTCAATCACAGTTCATTTGAGTTACATACACAACATCCCTCCCCCCTAGGATGGGACGAAGTCCCTCAACCATTGTGGTGGCCTGCATGTTCGTTTGGGCCGCACAGGTGCTTGGCTGAACTCGGAGGAACTGGGGGGTTTGGGTTCCGCAGACTCTCATTCTGCAGTGGGAAAGCGAGTAGCGTTAGTGGCACGTTGGGTGCATTGGCCCGTTTCAGAAAGGGAACCCAGGAGGGGATAATCCAAATCAAACCCTGTTTCGTTTCAGCTAGAGCAGGGGATCATTCTAAATCAAAACCTGGAAGGGATGGAGAATAACTTAAAGAACATTCCCACCTGTTACTCTGAGTAGGGGGCGACACCACAGAAAATTGCCTCGTTTGTTTGGGAGTAGAGGTAGACTCGAATACCAGAGGACTGGGGCTATATCAAAGCCCTGCTTCTCTCTTGGACGAGTGGGGGAACACTCTGCAAACTCCCCCTGGTCCTGTAACTCAAAATCGAAACTGTCAGGGTCTGGGCTTCTGTACTCTTCCCTGCCTGTTTGTGTTGGATGGATGAGACAGAATTCGGATTCCCTTGGTGGGCTGTCTGCCGTGTCTCCCCCTTGGGATAAGTGGGTGGGGGAGAACCCTAATGTTGAGTTGCCCAGACCTTCAGTTCCCTGGAACTCCATGACCCGACGCCCGAGCTGATCAGCATGTTGCTGCCACAATAGCCCCATCCCTGTCTCTACTTGGTATGACACTGGTCCTGTTTGCTCGACCACAACCCCTGGGACCCATATTGGGCCGGCAGCCGCATAATTCCTGCAATGGACTGGGTCCCCAGCTGCAAATACCTTTGTGTGCTCAATTTCAACATTCCTCCCATTATCCTCCACCCTGGTCAGATCTAGCTGGTCAAAAAGCAAGACCGTTCTCCTGTGCATCAAGAGTTCGGCTGGCGATAGCCCAGATGCCAGTGGGGTTACCCTGTAGCACAGGAGGAACTGGCACAATTGCAACTCTAAGTTCCCATGGCCCATCCGCTGAAGTGCCTCTTTAGTAGTACGTACTTGGTGCTCAACCTGGTTGTTCGTTGTGGGGTGAAATGGGGCAGACGTGATGTGTCGAATTGCATTCCTCTTGAGGAATGCCTGGAATTCGACAGAAGTGAATGTACTGCCGTTGTCGGAGACAAGCATGTCGGGTAAACCAAAACAACTGAATAGCCTCCACAATTGCTTAATGGTTGCTGCCAAGGAGGTACTGGACATTGGAATAACCTCCAACCATTTTGAAAAGGAATCGGCCACTAGCAAAAAGAGCGTGTCCCTGAATGGACCAGCGAAGTCGATGTGCAATCGTGACCATGGTCCGTGGGCTGTGTCCCATTCTCTGGAAGGAAGTTGGGACTCTTCGGGTCAAGAACTCTGGCAACTCTCGCAAGTGCCCACCAACTGTTCAATATCTGCGTCTATCTGGGGCCACCAGAAGTAGCTTCTGGCCAAAGCCTTTGAGCCCACAATTCCCGGGTGGCAGCCTGAGTACCTTGGAGTGCAATACCTCAGGAATGACCACCCTCTGGCCCCACAGGAGGCAGCCCCTCTCTAGCGAAAGCTCAAACCTCTTTCGGAAATACGCTTTGAACTCCTCGGCCTGAGGAGTCATGGGCCACCCTTTCTTTACCCGTGAAACAACCAGGGACAGAACCTTGTCCTTCGCTGTAGCCTTGGAGAGATCTGTGGGCACAATTGGGGGTGAGTCGAGAGATTCGATCAGCAACACCTGGTGATCCTGCTTGACCTCGCTCTCGGGCTCCCCTAACTCAGATAAGGGAGACCAGGAAAGTGCATCGGCATGGCTGATCTCTTTGTCTGGGTGGTGGACGAGTGTGAACTGGTAAGCATTTAGGAATATTGCCCACTGAAGCATTCTGGGGGACAGAATCTGGGGTGTGGGCTTGGACATGGTGAAGATCCCCAACAGCGGCTTGTGGTTTGTTACAATAGTGAACTCCCGACCATAGAGGAAATTGTGGAACTTTTTCATCCCAGCAACTATCACAAGAGCCTCCCTGTCCGTTTGCACGTAATTGCGCTCTGCTTTCGAGAGGGACCTTGAGTAGAAGGCAACCGGGGCTTCCTGCCCGTTTTCCAACACGTGGCATAGCACAGCCCCCACCCCCACTGGTGAAGCATCGCAAACAAACACCACGGGCTTCCTTGGGTCGAAGTGAGTTAAGATTGCTTCCGATGATAGGAGCTGTTTTAACTCTTTAAAGGCTCATTCCTGGCTCTCCCCCCATTGCCAAACCGCATCTTTCTTTAAAAGACGATGCAGCGGCTCAACCATGGAAGCCTTCCTTGGCAAGAAGGAATGGTAAAAAGTTAAGCAGCCCCAAGAAGGTCTGCAATGCTGGTTTCGCAGTTGGGCGAGGGACGTTGCAAACAGCGGCAACTTTTGAGTCAGAGGGCTTAACACCTTCGGGGGTTATCTTGAACCCTAAGAACTCTACGTCCCTAGCAAGGAACAGGCATTTATCTCTTCTCAGCCGCAACCTCGCCTTCTCAAACATGGTTAAAACTTTGTCCAACCTCTTAGCTAGTTCTGACTCGCCTCCACATGTGATCAAAACATCATCAAAGTAAGGGAGAACCCCGGGGAGACCCTTAAGGAGGCGTTACACTAAGGATTGAAATATTCCTGGGGCTGAGTTCATGCCGAACTAGAGGCGTGTTACCTTAAACGCACCCTTGTGCATAGCTATCGTTTGGGCAGCTGCTGCAGCAGGTGTGACTGTTAGCTGCTGATAAGCCTGCGCTAAATCCAATTTTGCAAAGCATTTACCCCCATGTAATGTGGCTAGTAAATGGCTAACTACCGGCACCGGGTATGCATTGGGGCGAATAGCCTTGTTAATTGTGCATTTGTAATCAGCACAAATCCTAACCTCCCCGTTGGATTTCATAGCGGTAACAATCAGTGTCTCCCACTCTGCAGAGTCCACCGGAACCAAAATCCCCTGACCCACCAGTTTGTCCAGTTCTGCCCAATCTTGTCTTTGAGGGCGAAGGGCACTCTTTGTGGCTTGAGCCGGATGGGTCTAATTGCTGGATCCAGGTCAAACGAGACGGGGGGCCCTTGTACTTTCCGAGCCCCTTCTCGAAAACCCCTGAGTGTGTGTCGCACACGTCTCGCACTGGGTCAGTCTTGACGGCGCTGATGCCAGACAGTTCAATTCCCAAGGAGGCAAACCACTGGACCCCCAAAAGGCAGCTCGAGCCCCACTTAAGAACCACTAGGGGCAGTTTCTCAGTGAAACCCTTGAACTTGACCATAAAGTCCCCCACCCCCAAAACAGGAATCAGGTTGCCCTGTACGTCCTGCAGAGACGTCTTGAAGGCCTTAAGTTTTGGCCACGCATTGGGGGGAATGCGCAGAAACTCTTTCTGGGACACGATGGAGTAGGATGTGCCCAAATCCACCTCCATCCTAACTGGGACCCCCTGCAACAGTACCTCAACAAAAAAAAATATTGTTGTGTGTTGGACACACAGCCCACGGTCGGCTCCCCCATGGAAATCTTCCCGATGGCCCCTCCTTTTCCTCGAGGATGCTTGGACGGCCCCTGGTCCTGCTTCCGATGACGCCTGCATACCTTTGCAATGTGGCCCCGGTGCCCGCAGTGGTGGCATTCAGCCTTCTGGAACGGACACTTTTTCCAGTCGTGGGATGCTCCGCAGCTGTCACATTGGCGGTGGGCCTTCTTGCTGGCCCGCTTCTGGGCCAACTTTCTCCGAATTTTCTGGATGTCGTTGTCATCGTCACTGGACCCGGACCCCAAGGATGAAGTGGGTGCTAGAGATGAAGATGAGCAGGACAAGCGTGGGGGCGAATGGTGGGTGGCCTGCACAGCGGACCCGGACCCTCCAAGTGTGGCAGGCTTCGCCTTGAATGCTTTTACCCTGGACCTTGCTGCTTCAGCCGCCAGAGCCTCCTGCAGGACGGAGTTGAACGTGAGATGGTCTCTGGCCATCAGTCTCTGCTGGGCTTCCTCGTCCCGCATCCCGGACAGCAGGCGGTCCTTCAGGGCTTCCTCCAGGTTGTCCCACCAGCAAGGGGCAGTGGCTAACCTGAGGGCAGCGACGTAGTCGGCCACGGACTCTCCTGGACGCTGGTCTCACCTGTGGAAGGCTACTCTTGCCGGGAAGATGGACACCTTGGGCTGAAGGTGATTCTGCAGTGTGGCCAGGATCTCCTTGAGTGGGACAGTATTGATGTCCCGGGGCAGCAGGAGGTGCGTTGCAAGCTCGAGCGTGGTGAGGCCGCATTGTGCGAGGAGGCAAGAACGCATTTGCTCCTCATCGTCTATCTTCTTGGCCGCCATAGCGTGCTTGAATTGGCTCTCATACAGTGTCCATTTCTCTGGTTCCTTGAGGTCGAATGGAGGTAGCTTGATGCTGTGGGAAGCCATTATCCCATCCTTGTCGCCAATTTGATGTTTGCAGATTGATACGCAGTAGCCAGCAGTCAGGGGGCCAAACACATCTTTATTGGAATGTAGTCAATCTGAACATGAGGTTCAGATTCAAACCTGGCACGGAGCCACATGATTGGTCAGTACAGGTAAACAGCCAGGTGACAACACTTGATTGGGTAATGTGTAAACAATAGTTACATCTATGGTGGGAACGCAGTCCCGTGATATCTACACAAGAGGAGTATTTACATAAGGGAAAAAGGGAGGGGGAAATGGAGGATCGCTAGATCTGATTTCATTCACATTTCACTTGTGTTACATGTTCACTTTCAATCACAGCTCACTTGAGTTACATACACAACATGGGGTGAACCTGCTGAATCCCACCACTGGCTGAAATCCTGCCCAGGAGGTGGCGGTGGGGGAGAGGACAAGGTAAGGCGACCAGACACCCCACACACCCGTCCTAGAAAGCAGAGGAGGCAGTGGCAGCACACGGACAGACCTCCGGTGATGTCACGTGGGTACATGTGCAGTGGGTGGGTGTGCACCCACGTGATGTTGCCAGTGCACCTCAAGCATTGCACGTAGGTGTGTACGCATGCACGGTGCCTACCCACACACTGCCTCTGCCTCCTTGGGTACTTGGTCTCTAAAAGGTTCTCCATCATTGCTCTAGGGACAGGTCTACCAAGACAAAGGCCAATGCAATTTCAATTTCAACAACCTTTAATTGGCATAAAACCAGGGCAAATGTGTCAAATTTGATCTGGAATCCTGGCAGGAGGCAGTGTGGTATAGCAATTAAAGTGTTTGAGACTGAGGAGAGCTAGGTTCTAATCTCCATTCGACCATGAGACTCAGTGGAAGACACTCCCTCAGTATGATCTACCTCACAACATGGACATGAGAATTAAATGAGACAGGGTGAGTGGTTTAAGCCCTCTTGAGCTTATTATATCCCAATGATAGGACATAACAAAAACAGGGCTGTTAGGCTGTGAATGCTCACATTACATGTTCCCTTAGACCTCCAAAGATGGGAAAGATGAAGGATGGCAGAAAACAAAAGATGAAGGATGGCAGAACACATTTGGGTCCATGTAGAATTTGATGTGTAAAAACAAGCTTAAATTTTATGAGCTGCCTAGCGTGGGCAAGACACTATCTTTCTTCTGTGTCTTTAAAATGGGAACCATGGTGATCTTTTTCACTACAGAAGGAAGGAGTGAGGACAACTAGCTGGAGACAATAATGATGTTTTTATGCAAGTAAACACACAGAGACTCAATCATGTACAAACATGGTCCATACACCTTTTTTTCTAAAAATTCTACTGCTGCCATGTAGCAAAAAACAGAGTCAAGGTTAAATATTATTATGTGACCTAGCTTTACCAAACACCTCTCAAAACTTCTCATCACCCAGTTCTGGAAGCTTATTTCAGCAAATCCATTCCAAACCATGGTAAGTGGAAGAATCCTTCTGCATTCTTCTAACCAACAACAATCAAGCATTTTCACATCGACCAGGAACTTGCCTCTGAGTGATAAGGTTGTTTTCAAGTAGACAGCATCCCACCCAAAGCAAAAAACACTAGATGGTGGGCGAATACTGTCTTCCACATTGTGCTGGACAATCAGGCCAATTGGTGGCAATGCCAGGGTCTCTTGCGGCTAAGGGACAGAGTGCTGGTTTGGTCCTGACCAGCCTTTTCCCTTGAACCGACCCTCGGTACCCTTGCATTATTGAAATCCTTTTATATGACCATCAGGATGATATGGTCACATTGACAGCATTTCCTTTTGCCAACATAAGGTCCTCCTCAGTGCACGTTGAGGGGCATTGTGTGCATTGTGCCATATGGGAGATAGTTTGTTCCTCTCCACATTTACACAAGCTGTTGTCTACAGGGAAACCCCACTTTCTCAGATTAGCCCTTGGTCTTCCTACCCCTGCATGCAGTCTTTTTAAAGCTTTCTACACAGGCCATGGTGGATATTGGGCAGATGTCATCTAATTCCTGTTTGTTTTAGATATGTTAATTTTAGCTTTGTTTGTTATATGCTTGTGGTGCCTCTGACACAAATAAAGAAAAGAAGGATGATATGGTAGAAGTGGGACCAATACCAAGATCTTGCTGTGTCTGATACTGGGTGTTCGCTATCCATGGCTTCTTTTGTGGCACTCCATTCCATCCCTATCCGCCCACCCCAACAACCTCAACAGGGTGTGGGATGTGTTCAGTCCTCGGTGGGTGGTTTGGCAGAACATACTTTTCTCTTTCTACAAACCAGATATTTTCTTCTTGTTTCTCAGGAGTCCCATGAAAGCAAGGGTGGGCAAAGATTGCCCCCTCCCCAAGCTGCTGCTTGACTCCAACTCCCAGCAGCCCTAGACAGCTTTAGCAACAGTGAGGGATTTGGAGAACTGTAGTCCAATAAAATCTGGAAAACCACTAGCTGGCATCCTCTGTGAGACTATCTAGGCATCATAACATCTGTCCGTCCAACCAGAGTGGACCGGAGGGGTTCCCTAATTGTTCCATCAACCAGGGGGGGGCACCTCTCTAAAAGGGCCTTTTCTGTGTCCGCTCCGGCCCTTTGGAACCTCCTGCCAGTAGAGCTACGGTTGCAGACGGAGCTGCTGCCCTTCAGGAAAGGACTTAAGACCTGGCTGGCAGGGCAGGTATGGAGCCCTGAGGGCAATGTGGCTCCTGCTCGCTGGCTTTTACCATGAGATGTACCCTCTCTCTGCTTCTCAGGGTGGGTGGGTTTATTAATGTGGGTGGGGGTTTTTTTAACTGCTTTTACTGTATGGGGTTTTAAATTATGTAAGCACCCCTGAGTCGGGCTTGCCAGAGTGGGCGGTGAACAAGTTGAAACATTAAATTAAATAATAGATAATATCAATCTTTTTAATCAAACCACATTTTTCTCTCAAAGATGGGGAAATATATTAGTTGAAAAAGGAGGAATCGATATCCATATAGAAGTAAAGGTAAGGTAAAGGTCTCCCTTGCTCCAAAGCTAATTGTGTCCAACTCTAGGGGGCAGTCCTCATCTCCATTTATAGCCAAAAAGACAGCACTCTCTTCATCTGCAGATGTTTCTGTGGTTATGTGGCAGGCATGACTAGATGCTGGAGCACTCTGAACACTGTTACCTTTCCCACCAGAGTGGTACCTAGTTATCTACATGCAATTTCTTGCTTTCAGACTGCTAGGTTGGCAGGAGCTTGGGACAGATGACAGGAGGTAATTCTGTCACACAGCACTTACAGCTTAAACTGCTGATCTGATAACCTTCAAATCTTCAAGCTCAGCATCTGAACCACTAAGCCACTGCGGCCCTCTAATTCATATATAGTTACTATATGTTTTTTAAAAAGAAAATAGGAAATATCAGCTGTAGGAAATAATAAAGGTATACCTAAATAAAACTTTTTTTTTTACAAAATGATTGTGAAGGAAGAAATTGCAAGGGAATTGTAAAATACAGTATGGTGCAAAAGTCTTAGGCTACCATCAGCTGGTCTGGGAAAAATTCAGTAAGTGATTGGTGGTGGTGGTGGTGGTGGTGGTGGTGAAACATAATTTGGACACCCTAACTTCACCAAACTTGGAAAGAGTTGAGAGGAGAGCCGGCAGAAATATATCTCCAATATTGGTGTGCCTTGGTGACTCAGGGGTTGAGTTCTGATCCCCCAAATCATGCATTGAATTTTCCCCAAACCAGCTGGTGGTGGCCTAAGACTTTTGCATAGTACTGTATGTCTACTTGTTTATTTTTATTTGTTCATTTTATTTATATCCCACCTTTCTCCCAATATTAGAGAGACTCACAGTGGCATATAATGGATTAAAATGCCTATGTTTAAAATTACAATAAATTAGGATCTTCATTTATAAGTATAAAGCAGCAGGACTGGCCCTGCCATTAAGCAGAGTGAAGCAGTCATCTCAGGTGGTCTACGATGAGAAATGGCAACACAGTGTGACAGACATGCCCTGTTTGGTGCCCAGAAGGTAGTCTGCTATCTTCAGGTCCACTGGAAAAGGCTGCCTAGCATCTATCCTGTTCCCAGAGCAACGATTCAGCTACCAGCCCAGTTGGAATAGGGTGAGATTTCGGCACCATCCAGTGTTTGTCTTTAGGCAACCAAATATCTAGAGAGCAAGGCCATAGGAAATTGCAGGTGGGAATGGGGAGGAAGTGTATAATTATTTAGGGATTTTGCAGTGTGATATCAATGTTCCGTCTTGTTTCTTTTATGAAAAATCCTACCAGGATTAGTATTGTTACTCTCTTCCAAATAGTAACACTGTGAATTGATAAGGCGTTTTGTTTTGTTTTGCATTAAAATAAAAGGGTGCTTAATTTCCCTGTTCAAGCCAACAGGTGAATTTAGATGCAGTTGTACCTTGATTTCCAAAACTTATTGATTTTTTTCAACTGCAGTTCTCCAGTTTTTAAAAAAATGAATAAAAAAGAGTGCTCCCCCAGAATCTGTAGGAGAAAAAATATTGTACAAAAATGCATACTATCAGAGGGGAGATTGCTTGCAAAAGTGAGTTTTAAAAAATGTTGTCTACAAGGGTACATAGAATGGGAGAAAGATGTGTGACAATCTGTGCAAAATTTCATACACCCTTTTGTTTTCTAATTACCTTTCCTTGGATACCTTGGAGTAGTTTTTCAGCGAGGCCACACAGTGGTAGACATCCCCATGATGACATTGCACACATGCAAATGGACCCAGGAAATCAAGTCCATTTGCGTGTGGGTTTTTTTTTTTTTTTAGCCATTTGGATATTACGTCACCCACTGGCTAGGCGGACCATGACATGTGTCCTCCACTTTCACCCTGCCCAAGGGATTTGATGGAGGACGCTTTGGTGAGTCTTAGTCCCGGCCTAACATCATTGACAAGTGATGACCAACACTGCCTAGTTAGACCATTTTCTAGTTGCGAACTGAAAATTGCAAGGTAAAACAAGCTGATGGCTAGCAAAGTGAGAGGAAGAGCTCAAAACTGAAATGTACGGAGGCCAAAGAGAGCCGTTGTTTCCAGCAGTCACTTTTTGGAGAGATGTTATGTTCCTGCAGCTGGTTGTCATTAAAAAGAGAGAGGAGAATAAGAGAGATGTGACCTTGCTTGTTCAGAGGAGTGAAGGGAGCATCCACCCAACCTTCCACCTACGATGTGGAAAATATCTCAGAATTCAAGGCCTTGTTTGTCACAAGACTGAGATGGGAGGGAAGAATGGTGTTGCCAGCTGGAAGGACACTTAAATCATTAGTTGCTCATTATTTGAAAGCAAGAAATTGCAAGTATATAAATAGGGACCACTTCAGTGGGAAGGTAAACAGTGTTCCGTGCACTCCAGTGTCGAGTCATGCCTGCCACATGACCATGGAAACATCTGCGGAAGCAGACAGCACTGGCTCTTCAGCTATGAAACAGAGATGAGCACTGCACCCTATTGTCGGATACAACTAGCTTTCAAACAAGGGTAACCTTTACCTTTACCTATGAGGTGGAATGGGACTGTGGCGGCTCAGTGGTTAAGAAGCTCACCTTGTTAGCTGGAAGGTTGGCCTTTACCTTTACCTATGAGGTGGAATGGGAGTGTGGTGGCTCAGTGGTTAAGAAGCTCACCTTGTTGGCTGGAAGGTTGGCCTTTACCTTTACCTATGAGGTGGAATGGGACTATGGTGGCTCAGTGGTTAAGAAGCTCAACTTGTTAGCTAGAAGGTTGGCAAATTAGCAGTTCAAGGCCAGAATATTGCATGACGGAATGAGCGCCTGTCTCTGTCCCAGCTCCTACCAACCTAGCAGTTAGAAAGCATGAAATTGCAAGTAGATAAATAGGGACCATTTTGGTGGGAAAAGACCTTGGGGACATGAAATGAGCCTCATTCGGGCATCCTCTGAGTAGAGTTCCTCCAGCAAAATCCTTTCAATCCAGAAAGCAATTTTGTGTGCTTTTGACACGATTTTTTTTAAAGATGTGAAATTTCTTCAGAGGATGCAGATTGCAATGGGGAGGGAGGACCCCAGATGAGGAGAAAGTGGTGGTCAAGAGGTGAAAGGCAGCTCTCCTCTTTTTGAAGGAACTCTGTGATCTCTGCTTCTCCTTATTTTATATCCAGACTGTTCTGTCTGTCCCACAGCTTGGTCAACTTTCCCCTGGGTGGATCATGTCCCTGGCAGAATGGGAGGGGGAGAAAGACTCACATTCTTCCCTGCCTACACACACACATACACCACTTTCTGCGTTTGATATGACAGGAGCCCTATGCATTCTGGGATATTTTAATAAAGAAGACAGGCCTGTGAAATTTAATAAAAGAGTTCATCAGATTATACGGCAATGCCTTCATGCCACAGCACCAGCAATAATATCCGCACAGCGGGGTGGGTGGGTGCGTTGCTTTAACCCCTTGAGGGGCAGCATGGCAGCCCTGTATTAAATTTTTCACCAGCGTCAAGCTCATGGAGCTTTAATATTTATGAATCTCTGCAGCCTGGGGAACGGCAAGAGCGGCAGTTTGTTTGTGTGCTGGGGTGGGTTTCTGTGTGTATGTGTGGGGTGGGTGGTGGGTCCCCCCCCCTCCCCATAAAGTGTTGATTTTATCTCTGGAAAAAACCGATAGAGCTCACTGTGGGCGTTTGAATGAACTGCCTCCTTTTCGGCAGAGCTTAAGAAGTGGTGAAACCAGAATTTGTTGGAAAATAACCCCCCTCCTTGATGGGAGCAATCTCCGCTCTTCTCCTATCCTATATCCCAGCCACTTTGGTGGCTGGCTGTGGTGATCTAGTAGGGAGTCAAAGATCCTTTGAAAATGTTCAAACTGAAGCAATATTCTTCAGCTAATAATAATAATTTCATGTCAGAAATTATTCTGGGTTGAAAGTATTTTTGCTGGAGGAAATCCACTCAGGGGATGCCCGAATGAGCCTCCTTTCATGTCCCCAAGATCTTTCCCCACCAAAGTGGTCCCTAATTATCTACTTGCAATTTCTTGCTTTCGAACTGCTAGGTTGGCAGGAGCTGGGACAGAGACTGGTGCTCAAACCGCCATGCAATACCCGGGTCTTGTACTGCCGACTTGCAGCCCTTCTAGCTAACAAGGTGAACTTCTTAACCACTGAGCCACTGCAGCCCCTATTATTCAGCTATAAAGGGGGAAATATTATTTCTTATACTGTATATACTTTACGGATCATCTGGAAGACTGTCTGCATTGACACACATTCCCCCTTTTGTTGTTGTTGTTGTTGTTGTCATTGTTCATGTCTGGAGCAGTTTAGGTTGACAGACATTTTAGTGTCCCCACATTGGAGACATTAGGTCATGCAATTTCCCCCCCAACAACATTTTTTTAAAGACTCACTTTAGGGGGTTCTACTATTTTACAGTGCTCTAAGTGGTTAAAAAGCTAACTGGGAGGCTGAAGGTCAGCAGTTCAAAACCCAAGTACTGCATGATGGAATGAGTGCCCATCTCTGTCCCAGCTCCTGCCAACCTAGCAGTTTGAAAGCAAGAAATTGCAACTAGATAAATAGGGAACACTTCGGAAGGTAAACAGCGTTCTGTGCACTTCAGTATCTAGGCATGCCTGCCACATGTCCATGGAAACATCTGCAAACACAGACAGTGCTGGCTCTTCGGCTATAAACAGTGATGAGCACTGAACCCTAGAGTTGGATACGACTGGCTTTCAAGCAAGGGTGACTTTTACCTTTACCTAATTTAAGCCTATTCCAAATGAGTCTGTTTGCTTCGGAAGGGCTAAGTTTAAGATTTCCACATTGTAAACCATTTTTCTGCTGGTTCCGATGTAAACACCTGGCTGTAAACATCTGCCAGTGCAGGATATCGTAAACTGAAAATCACCTGGTGATGGTCAGGGGAAATAAAATAAAATATTTTTCTGTACAATTGTTGTGCACCATTGCTTTAGTAAAAGGGGGGAAATCCCTATTTCAGTGTATTACTGATCAATGTATCCAAACTTGATTAGCAGCACATAAAAATGGTTTTTTTAAAAAAACTTTCCCAAAACTATTCAGTTCAGTATGTCTGCTCTAACTTGGACTACCAACTGGATTTAGGCCAGTGTTTCAATTTTAGAAGCTTAAGTCAATTCCCCACATACCTGTCAAGCGCGGCTCTGGACAATACGGGACCTGCGCAGAACAGTTCTGCGCAGGTCCTTTCTACACATGTGTAGAAACCTACGCATGCATAGAAACCTTCTACGCATGCATAGAAACCTTCTACGCATGCATAGAATGGACCTGCGCAGAACGGTCCGGGCGAGAAATGAAGAAAAGTGGTTCAAAAATGCGGGGTAATCCCATCCATTTCGGGGTACTTGACAGGTATGATTCCCCAGAGTACTGATCAGCCAATGTACTGACTTAGGCTTCTAGGAATTGAAGGCCCCCTGTGAGGCATGGACCCCACATTGGGAACCACTGATTTAGGCTGTAATCAGTTTGCCATTTCTTTACGGCTGATCCTGATTTCATACATAGATACTTAGCTGTTCCCTGCCCTAGACTCAAGTAGAGAAGGTTAGCTGAGGAGACCAAATTTCCTGAGGCAAAAAAATGTCAAAACAAAGCTGGATAAGAAAGCCGAGAGCTGGACAACTTCAAAATGTGACTTCAAAAGCAAGACAGTGCCAGGAAGAAAAGGGAGTGCAAGAGTTTATCTTTTACTCTTTATTTGAACTGGTATTCATTCATTTTGTCTAGGAGGAGGAAGCTGTAGTCTTGCAGATGTTGTTGGATTTCAGCTCCCGCCTCCCACATGGGGCTGATGGAAGTTGGAGTCCAGCAACATCTACAGGGCCACTGGTTCCTTGGGTTCTAAGAGATATCTCAGATAAGATTAGTTTACCTGTCTTCTAAGGTATTTACTG
This sequence comes from Bradypodion ventrale, assembly GCA_035047345.1. Taxonomy (NCBI): domain Eukaryota; kingdom Metazoa; phylum Chordata; class Lepidosauria; order Squamata; family Chamaeleonidae; genus Bradypodion; species Bradypodion ventrale. Next base: position 179,964,739 of record JAWDJE010000002.1, read on the forward strand.
CAGCAGAGGTTAACAGAAAAGTAATCACTCTTTGGGACAGAACAAAGATTCCCACATAGACTCCGCAAGTACTTGTGGTATTTCCTGGGAACACTCCTAAAGAATCTGCTGCCTCCCTCCCACAAACTAGGTCATGTAGAGTCTTAGGCAGAAAGTGAGAAAAAGACAATAATAGAAATTGGTTGTTGAGAAAGTTTTTGTCCTTCCTTTAACGTATGAAACATTGGGATCATCCAGTAAAGTTGAGGGAAGAGAAAATCAGAAATAGGTTAAGGGTTTTTGAAAACAGAATACATTTAAATGGTGGGTGAAGTCACCAATATGCAGAGTGGCCCGTAAGTCCCTACCCTTCTATATTTATTATAAATGTTTTTCTCCCCCCCCCCCCCCCCGAGAAATATGGCTGATTTAAGCCCATTTACACTTGAAGAGAATATTGTGACAAGCACGTGGGTACATGAGCACAAGAACACTGGTGACACCCTGGATACAATAAGTGGCAAATTTAGAGAAAGATTCAATAGGGACTTGCAGGCCACCCTTTACAGTACTATCCAAAACTCTTAAGCTATCACCAGCTGGTTTGGAGGAAATTTAATGAGCTTCTTCTTTTGTGTCCCAATCAAACCCTGGGCTGCCAAAATGAAGCCACTATCTCAGCTTTGTTGTTAGACAAACTTAGGTCCTCATCGATGCATGTTTCTGGCAGTAATTGGCAGGCCAGTAAGTGAGTTGGATTCTGCACCTCTCCACGTTCACACAGCATGTTGTTGTCTGCCAGCAGCCCCCACTTGAGCATGTTGGTCTTACATTTAGGCATCCTAACCCTCATCCTATTCAGGGCCCTCCAAGTGGCGTAGGGGAGGTTGCGTTCCTCAGCTATATCCTCCTTTAATGCTGTTCCTTGTCCAGCAAGCTCCTTTCTCCATCTTCTAATTTGGTTTTGCTCTTGTGTACCCTCAAGAATGTTTGTTCTTGCCAGAAAGCTCTTTCTGGATCTGAGGCTCATATCTGTTCAGAGGATGCTGAGGATCTTTCTCTTGCTTAGTTCTCTCGGTGTCCACTGCTAGTTCTCTCCTTAGGTGGAGCGACACCAACAAGAGGGTATGTTTTCTCAACTGGTGTAGGTTTGAACATCCTGTCACTATAAATCACTCATTATAATTTAATGAGATTTTTGGGGAGCCATAAGTCAGACACCCTATCCCTAAACTTCAGCAAATTTGGAAAAGGCTGAGAGAAGAGTCAGCAGAAGATTGTCTTCAATTTTGATGTGCTTACGTGGCTCAGGAGCTGGGGTTGTTTTCCTCCAAATCACTCACTGACTTTTCCCCAAACCAGCTGGTGGAAGCCTAAGACGTTTGAATGGTATTGGAGCTAGTTTGCAGGGAGAACTAGAAAAATTAATGAAGAGATAGGCTAAGGCTGTGTACAGGCCATGAGGACTACATGCTACTCCAAGGTCTGGAAGCATTATGCCCTTGAGACGGTGGGAGACTATGAAAGGAAGAAAGGATTATTATCTCATAATTTGACGTTCACCAAAGATATCTTCCTGGCAGCCTTGGAAATTCCATAGGGTTATTGGACTTACTTAACATGACTCTTTTTGTATTCCTAATTATGATTCTTCCTAGTCTCTGAGTACTCCTTACTTTCTCTCCTTCTAAAAAAAATTCTGCCTCAGAATTCTTTATCAAGCTCTACAAAATCTGTTTTGTTTTGTTTTTGCTGTATTATCTGGGGATTGTGTTGGGTTGTCAGGTCTAAGAGAAATGCAATGCAAGTCAGAGGTGCATAACAAGGCTAGGACAAGGAATCAGGAATCAGTGGATCTTGACACCAAATCTTTTTATACCTGCTCATACTTATCATTAAGAATATGAAAATCTCTCACTCTGGTATTCATTGTGTTTCTCCCAGGCCATCCTTTTATCACACTTGGTTGTGAGAGTCTATGGATATGGCTGCATGGAAATTCAGATTTAATAATATATTTCCCCCTGCCCCAATCATTCCCATTTATAGGTACATTTTCTCTAATGTACACATTTCTTTATAGTCACAAAAGTAAGCTTGTATGAATTGTTTCAATTATGTGCATTTTAACTAGTCTTGTGAAAGTTTTAAGAGTACAGACCTTTGGTCAGGAATGCCCAATTTCCCCCTTTTTCATGTTAATTTTATTTAATAGCAATCCATTATTAAATAACAAAAATACATATCATAAAGTGTGTCAGAACAAACATGGTGCTCTAACCCCCCTCCCCTTCCATATGAAACTATAGGTTTTGTATGTGCTTTTTAAACATATAAATCTGTTGTTGATGGTCCCCCTCAGTGGAGGAAATGCCACTGGAAACCATCATATTGGACCCATTGGGGAAATGAGCAGAGGAGATACTCCGATTCCCAATGGTCATGGAGGTGGAAGAGGCCAAGCCAGATGGACTGGCTGTGAAGGGGACTTATATACACCTTGTCCATATCCCCAAGGCTGCGGTGGTCCATTGCAGTCCCGGTGCTAAATCCTGCATGTGCACCATAGGTGATGGCTCCGAGATCATAGTGTGTGGGTTTGGTGTTCAGAAATTGGAGACGTCAATCATTGAAGTGAAATACAGCTCTTTTATTTCTGGGGTCTGAACACAACTTGGAGGGGAACAACGGGGACTTATATACACAAGAAACTAGATACATTTGAGCGGGAGCAAACATAATTGGGTGATTTGAATATATGTTACATAGTATATACATTTTGACAGTTCAGGAGCGCGCCTCTCGGCATTTGAATTTTGCGCGCTCGAAATCTCATGATACTTCGCGATCTGCCCTAGATCTCACTGCCTTCAAACAGCATCGCTGTTTGACAGTAGTTTGCGTGGGAATTTGGCAGTTTAAATGTTCGACATGTCACTTAACACAGTTATCATACATAACAGTGGGTCACTTCATGGCAAGATGGGATCCACCTTAAACAAATTCATGCCAGTGACATTTTTCCTGCTTCAGGAAAAAATGCATTCTCGGATACAAGTTGCAGTCGACGATGACATCTGCTAAAGAAAGCTTATAGGATCTTAGGGAGGGCAAATGTCACAACAAATTTAGCTCTCTAGATACTAATAATCCTCATCTCCAACCTCTTCCTCTTCCAAGTTATCCCCCTGTCTTCCATGACGAGTGGCTGATCTTGTGCAGCGTAAGTTCATTTTCTACATTTGCAACAGTCATCCTGGTGACTCCATTTAAGTCCACTAAGATATTCATTCTGTGTCGGCTGTATCTGCGACCTCAGTTAATGTAGGTACAATATTGCTAAATCTCTTTCCAACTGGAAAAGGGAAGCTCCAGGCCATAAATTGGCTTGAAGAACTGCAGAAGAATTCACTTGGTTGATACTTCAGCCCACCAGAAGGGAAACCTCTTTTCTGAGCATCTGCATCTTCAGGTGGTAGTGTGAGAAGAGGAGGTTGTGTCTCCAGCAGCATCCTTAACTTGTCACAATTGCTGCTGTGGCATGTTTGCAGCCAAGGTTGTCTCTTGAAGGTCTGGGTGGTCTTTTTGCTCTTCTGTTTCTGTTCAGCTGTGCAAAATGAATTCCTGCTTGACATCTTGAGGTCTTAGGTTCAGGACTTGACCGGAGACTTTACCCTGACAGCAGTAATTGATAGTTGCTCCTAATCAACTGAGGAAAATAAGTAAAGGCCTTTTACTAAATTAGACCAATGGTCTAGCAAGCCTAGTATTGTCAACTCTGAGTAATAGAGGTTCTTCAAGGTATCAGCCAGTAGTATTCTCCCCTAGCCTTAGCTGAGATACTGCAAACTGTGCCGTGCCATTGAGCGATGTTCCTGTAATCATCACTCTAAAAGGCATGTTATTCTCTTTCCCATATATAATGTAATATTTCACCCTGTTGTAATTGGATGAAGCTCCCATATTTGGGTTACATAAGAACATAAGAACAGCCTTGCTGGAACAGGCCACAGCCCATCCAGTCCAGCATTCTGTCTCACACAGTGGCTCACCATTTCCTTCAGGGTATTCCCAAGGAGATGCCTTCACCTGCTTAGGATTCCCTGGAAATGGCCTTGAGAGATATCCTGCCTATCTCTCCAACCCGGAGGTTGTTCTTAAGTATCCATAATTATAGCCATTGATACTCTTGTCCTCCATGAACTTGTCTAATCCTTTCTTAAAGCTGTCAAGACTGACAGCTGTCACCACTTCTTCTGGCAGGGAGTTCCATAGACCAGTAATCCTCTGGGTGAAAAAGTACTTTCTCTTATTTGTTTGAGAACTAGTACCCAAAAGTTTCATGGAGTGTCCCCTAGTTCTAGTGTTATGCGATAGGGAAAACAGTTTTTCCTTATCTACTTTGTCCACACCGTGCATGATTTTATAAACTTCAATCAGGTCACCTCTTAGACGTCGTCGTTCAAGAGTGAAGAGGCCCAACCGTTGCAGCCTCAGATGGTAAGGAAGGTGTTCCAGTCCCCTAATCATTCTGGTTGCCCTCCTCTGCACTTTTTCCAGCTCCATAATATCCTTCTGGAGGTATGGTGACCAGAACTGTACACAGTATTCCAGATGGGGCCTCACCATAGATTTATAAAGAGGCAAAATGACACTTGCTGACTTATTTTCTATACCCTTCCTAATGATCCCTAGCATTGAGTTTGCTTTTTTCACTGCTGAGGCACACTGGGTTGACACCTTCATTGAGTTGTCCACCAGGATACCAAGGTCCCTTTCCTGGTTTGTCGCAGAGAGTTCAGACCCCATCAGTTTATAAATGTAATTGGGTTTTTTTGCCCCAACATGCATCACTCTGCACTTACTAATGTTGAAACTCATTTGCCACTGTTTTGCCCACTCCCCCAGTGTCAAGAGATCCCTCTGGAGCTCCTCACAATCTCTCACAGTTTTCACTACCCTGTATAATTTAGTGTCGTCAGCAAATTTGGCTATCTTGCTTTTTACTCCTACCTCTAGATCATTTATGAAGAGGTTGAAAAGCAGGGGTCCCAGTACTGAACCTTGGGGGACCCCACTCTTGACTTCCCTCCATTTGGAGAAGTGTCCATTTAGTGCTACCCTCTGTTTCCTGTCCCTTAGAGTAGATATTCCTGTTAGAGTAGATATTCATGTTACCTTTTCAGATTGATTGAATTTTGACCAGAGTTAGGAGGTTCACACCCACCAGATATTGTTGGACTTCAATCCCTTTCTTCTCTCCCCCATGACCATTGCTAGCTAAGACTGATGGAAGCTGAAGTCTCACAACATCTGAAGAGCCACAAATACTCCAATTCTGGTTTTGATGTGGAGACATAAATCAGGAGAAAGCTGTATTTGCTTTCTTTGAGGGGTGCTTAGTGTAGAAGTGGAACCCATAAAGCATAAACCAGGAACTCAAAAGATAGGAGGACATTCTCCCCTGTGATGTCTGCAATCTGCCTGCTCATAGTCAGTCGTGGGATCTTTTATAACATAAGTGGGAAAGTGTAACCGTTTTGGTGTTACTGAACTAGCCCTTGCTTGCATAGCTAATAGCAAGATATGATGAGGGTTGTATTCCAAAATGCTATGAAGGATACCATGTTTCTCATCCCCATAATAAAAAGTTCAATTTAAAATTAGGTGCATTTTGTTGGTTCTAAGGCAGTGTTTCCCAACCTTTAGTTTTTGGACTTCAATTCCCAGAAGCCTAAGTCTGTTCTCCAAAGCATTGATCAGCCAATGTACTGATTTATGTTTCTGGGAATTGAAGTCCCCCTGTGGGGTGTGGGCCCCACATTGGGAATCACTGGACTAGGGTAATGCCCAAGACAAAATGTGGAAGTGGTGGCCTGAAAAAAAAAATGGCTGCAGACTAAGGTTTAGGAGATTATTGTGTTGCATTGATTGACCATAATGAATTATGGATCCTGGGAGTTGTAGTCCAAAAAAGCTACTAGTCCAAACTCAGGATTAGACATTGTATATAAGCCCACCTGAGCTCTACACCAGAGAAATTGAATACAGAGGTTAATAAGATTTTATTCTTTTCCACTCATAAGTGCTTGGGACAGTTTGTAGTAAAGCCATAAAAAGATAAAAGGCAGAAAAATCTTAACACAAGGGAGAGATTATGCAGGCATTACAAAGCAATGAAGCTCTCTAAAATTAAAGGGTTGCATTCATTCCTGAAAATTTGGTGACACAACATAATCAACTACAGCCTGATAATATTGAATGTAGTTTCTTCTGATTTAAACATTCTGCAACTTAGGTGCTGTAACATAGAGTCTCGCTTACCTATATGTAGATCCTTATGTAATGAAAACTGTTCCATCTACACACTGAAGGGCAATATTAGCAGCCTTGCAGAAATAATAAATTTCTTAAACAGTAGCAGATTTGCGGGAAAGAAAAAAACTTCTTAAAAGAGATCTTCCTCCCAAAATTCCTAGCCCAAACAAAGCTGCTTTTGCTCATGGGCATGGAGTGCTGGTTGACTACTAGAAGGGGGGTGGGGATCAAAACAGAAGAAATGAAGTGGCTGAACAGGAGTACTGTACTCCAAACTGCTAAATTCTATGACAATTTCTGCCAGCGGTCGTAATAATGTTGAACAAGAACAGTAAAGACAAAGTCTGTTGGTTCACCTTTACCTGGATAATGGGAATACAGTAATACCTCATACAAAGTCCGCTTCATACAACATCGGATTCATACAACATCGCCTAATTCCTTGAAAAAAGTTTCCTCATACAAAGTCATGCGACTTTGTATGAGGCATTGGATTTTTCCCAGGTTGCATTGTGCCTGGGCAGTATAAAAGGCAGGACACATGCATGCATTGCTCTTGTGGGTTTTGTATGAGGCGAAGAGTGTTTAGGAGTGGTTTTAAGCGCGATTTTGGATTTTTTTAAATTTTTTCGTCAGAATTTTTAGAAGCTGGGATTTTTGCAGCATTCTTCAGGTTCTTGGACAATCAGGGTTGTTTGACATGTTTTTGTAATGTTTTTAGCCTTTAGACAATGATTTCTTAAAAGTTCTGTCAGTTTCCTGTTTGTTTCCTTGACTTTGCCCTGAAGTCTGTGCTGTTACAGTACAATGTATCTCTATGGAAATGACGTTGTACGAGGCATCGCGGCAAGGATTTGGACGTTGTATGAGGCATCATGGCTAGGATTTTGCATGCCTCATACAAAGTCCAAATCCGTATAAAGTCCAAACTTGTGGAACCAAGTTTGGACGTTGTATGAGGTATCACTGTATGCCTGCCCAGAAAGTTTTATGATCAGATGTGATTGGGGAAATTGGCTTCAGAACTGGGATGGGCAGCTGAATGCTCAGATGGATATATGCACTGAATCCATTCACACACCATGTCATTTCTTCTTGTCTCCAAGTCCCTGGTGAAGAAGACAGAAAGACCACCATCTAAGACTAGAGCATTGTCAGGGACAGTGTCTTCAAATTTCACCTGAAGCTTGAAAATCAAGCTGATCTAAGCTTTTATGGGGAATCAAACTAGATCTGTTATATTTTTAATGTGAGCTTTTGTGGATCAAGTCCACTTCAACAGACATAGGAGTGAAACTTCAAGACATGAGCTTATATACACCAGATACAGAGGCACAGAGTGATGAATCAGAATGACAAATAAGCATGCAAATCAATACAGCTTCCCACAGCTGGCAGTAGCAGATGATCTCTGGTTGTTATTCGGATTAGATCTAAACGTCCTTTTACAATTTTAAACGTGGGGAGATACAAAACAAATACCTGGAATTGAACATATGCTAATGAGTTTAACCTCTGTGTCATTGTGTGAGCACATCCTGTTCTGTGAGACATGTTGTGAAAGAGAATATTACAGGAACGTTTGTGAAGATGGTATAACAAAATATAATATACAAAATATATAGCAGCATATGTCTGATGAAGAGGACTTGATCCACAAAAGTTCACATTAAAAATATAGCAGTTAGTCTTTAAAGTGCTGCAGTGTTTTTCTTTTTGTTTGTTTGTTTTCTGATATGCCTGCAACACAGACTAACATGGCTACTATTCCCAAAAATTCAATTAGGTCTATTGCTATTCTTTTTCAGGTACAAAACCAGCTCCTGAAATTCCAGACTCTAATTGAAATTTCTTGTGTATATACCTTCTGGGAGCACCTGTTTGGCATTCCTAATCTACTTGCCTGCTGGTGCTTCGTGTCTGGCCTCATCCAGCCGCACCTTGTGAAGTTCCCAACTTTGGCCACCATGTGAAAAAGGAGTGAGAAAGGGAGAATGGAGAACCAGGAAAGAGACTGAGAAAGGCAACCTCTGGTGTCAACTTTGACTGACTACCAATAGTTGCTAACAAGTGCTACTGTGTCCCAGAACAGGCAGCAGTCCTAGAGCTTCAGAAAAAGTTACTTTTGGGGATCACAGAACCCTTCAGCAAGCAGTAGCCATGCTAGCTAGGGGATGACTTGTATACATCCTAGCCAGTCTGAAAGATAATCTAAGAAGATCTAGTTAGAGATGCCCTGAAGCAACCTAGTTAGAGATGCCCTGAAGCATCCTAGCCAGTCTGAAAGATAATCTAAGAAGATCTAGTTAGAGATGCCCTGAAGCAACATTTAATTTAATGTCCACTTTTGTTGAAAGGTTTCACATGGGCCAGACCCCTCTGACTCCAGAACAAAAGGGTGCTAAAATTTATTTATTTTATTTATTTATTGTTAGATTTCTATACCGCACACTCGACCAAGGCCGACTCAGGGTGGTTCACAACATGAATAAACAGATAAAAACAGAGTTAAGAACCCACCCCTAAAAATGGGTGCAGGTACCGAGAAACCGGGGGGAAGGCATACTCCTCTATACCAACCACCCAATGGAAGCCACCCCTCCACCTGCACCCTAAACTTGGCCTGCCAGCCAGGTTTTTAGTTCTTTTCTAAAATCAGTTTGGTTGGACAAAACAATCTGGCACTCTGAATTGAACATGCAGAAATATGAGTGCCAGATTGTTCTCAGGCATATCAGAGAACATACCTGTCAAGTTTTGGGAAATTTCCGTCAATTAAGGGAAATTTCTCAGCCAAAATGGGAAATTGGACAGCTATGGTTATCCTGTGTTGGCCTCCAGTCTAACTTCAGTCTAATTGCAGTCTAACTAATACGGGATGACAGTGGGAAAGAGTGTAAAATACGGGGGGTTTGACAGAGATTTCCCGAAACTTGATAGGTATGATCAGAGAATAAACAAAACAAAACAAAAACACTGTAGCACTTTAAAGTCTAAGTGCTATATTTCAACGTGAGCTTTCGTGGATCAAGTCCACTTCATTAGACATGGGAGTGAGGCTTCATGGCATCAGTTTATACGCATCAGGTACAGAGATTGTTCTCAGACGTACTGTACATAATATACCAAGCAGCCCAGTCTTCCGACTCCTATTGCATTCAAATCACAGCCATTGCTGGGTGAGGCTCAGCCACCTTAATTCATGTTGCTTGACTGTGGCTTTAAGGAAACAAGACGAGAGAATGGGGTGGGGTAGATTTTCCCCTTGAAACCTTACTCATCACAGCCATTGTCAGGAGAACTCCATACAAAACTCCTGGAAATGAAAAGGCCGTATTGTTGTATTTCCAGGCTGCCTCCATCCTTTGCTCCTGGCCCTGGCCTTGCAATCTGGAGAGCAGCTTTCAGCTTTCCCACTTCAATATTTCAGGCAGCTAAGGGTGGATTTGGAAGCTCAGCGCTGAGTAAACAGACCCTCTCTTAAGCCAGGGACTGCTTCATTTTGACTAAATCCTAACCAAACAAGGCGGCTTCATGAAGCAGAGAGCCAAGTAGCCTTGGAGGTGGCCTCAAGTCCTGCTTCATTAACACCTTTTAATCCCGCTGGTACAATTTTATATTCTCTAAATTACCCTTCCCAGGCTCAGGTCAGGGCTGTCCATGCTGTTACAACAGGCCAAAGAATTTCACAATAACTTCCCCTGTTCCTTCCAGCCACTTGAAGAATGGAGTGTCTCACATTTGGGACACCTTCCATTTGAATGGGTTTGCATTCAAAACACAGAAGGAGCAAGCTGGTTCTTCTGATTGAAATGACTAAGGGCATAGCTTGGGAAAGCTACAGGAGGGGGTGAGGGCGAGATAAGAACTCCCAGAATTCCCAGGTCAGGATGGGAGTTAGAGTCCAAAAAAGGAACTGTTCCTTTTTGGACTAAGGGTGTTTGAACATCCACACAAGCGGTGGAATCTGGGATCTGCAGTTACAAATACAGTGATACCTCATACAACGTCCAAACTTGGTTCCACAAGTTTGGACTTTATACAGATTTAGACTTTGTATGAGGCATGCAAAATCCTAGCCACGATGCCTCATACAACGTCCAAATTCTTGCCGCGATGCCTCATACAATGTCATTTCCATAGAGATACATTGTACTGTAACAGCACAGACTACAGGGCAAAGTCAAGGAAACAGACAGAAAACTGACAGAACTTTAAGAAATCACTGTCTAAAGGCATTACAAAAACTTGTCAAACAACCCTGATTGTCCAAGAACCTGAAGAATGCTGCAAAAATCTCAGGAATGCTTCTAAAAAATCTGACGAAAATTTTTTTAAAAATCCAAAATCGCGCTCAAAACCATTCCTAAACACTCTTCGCCTCATGCAAAACCCACAGGAACAATGCACATGTGTCCTGCCTTTTATACTGCCTAGGCACAATGCAACCTGGGAAAAACCCCAATGCCTCATACAACATCACATGACTTTGTATGAGGCAACTTTTTTCAAGGAATTAGGCGATGTTGTATGAATCCGATGTTGTATGAAGCGGACTTTGTATGAGGTATTACTGTATTGATTTTTCCCAAGCTCTATTTTGAGTGAGAGTCCTTCCAAAACCCCAAATCCTGACCCAAACAGTGGGAGAAGGTGTAGTCCCTGGAATAAGTTTTTTGCTGCACAATAACGGAGTGTGAGTTGTGATAAATAAACAAAAACCACCCTCCTTTATATGTGGTTCAGATCCAAACTGATCCTAACTGCTAAGAATGTGGATTTTTATATACAGCCACTGTCATAGGGCCATTTTTTCCTGACAGTCCATTCCAGATGTGGTGGACTGCAATTCCCACAATCCCCAGACAGGAGCCAGTGCTTAGGTATAATGGGAGGTTGATACAGAAGGAGCGTGAGATGCTGGAGAGGGAGGAGGCAGTAGATTTGACAGCTTATCCTATGGAGCGGAGGGGGACATAGAGGAAACCCTGTGGTTCATTGAAGGAAAGGCACTTCCCATGTTACAGGATGAGCAAATCATAAGCTTCTTCTTCCATATCTAGGCCAGACGAGGAAATGCCAAAATGAAGGTGAATTCATTCCCTACATCCTTTCACCTGATCTAGTGTGAGAAAGATTAGGTGGCACAACAAGGTTGCTGTTGCCCAGGGTACGCCTGATTGTGGTTTAAAAATCATAAGCTAGAAATGATAAAATAAAATGGAAGGCTTACGTGACTCCTTGTGGTGAAGCTGCAGTACTGTAGCCAATACTCTGTTCACAATCTGAGTTCAATCCCAACAGGTTTGAAGTTGGCTGAGCCTTTCCAATGTTGGTTAAATGAGTACACAGCTTGTTGTGGGCAAAATGCTAATTATCTTGTGAACCATTCAGAGAGCGCTCTTAATCAGGGATTCTCAACCTGCAGCGCACGGGCCAGATGCAGCCCACAGCACCATTTCATTAGGCCCCCACCACCACTTCCACCACGCAGGAAGTGCCATGTGGTGGAGGAAGGGGAAAATGGCTGTCTGGCCACCGAGAACTCTAGCTCTAAATGCTAGGGCAGGGGTACCCAAACTATGGCACCCGGGATGGATTTGGTGCCAATTAATCCATCTTGCACCACCCTCACTGCTCCCGGAAGCGGAAGTAAAACATGCATGCACAGAACCCTGCCATAAATGACCCAGCACCCATGAATGCATGTTTTACTTCCACTTCCAGGTGGGAGGAATCATGTGACCGGCACGCTCAACCATGTGACCGGCCCACGGCCTGAAAGGTTTGGGCACCCCTGTGCTAGGGGGTAGAATATATCTATACTTGCTATTGCTACTTGAAGGTGATAAGAATCAGTCTGAACTTCTTCAGAATAAATAAATATCAGGATCCTTTATCAACACATTGTGTCAAGTTACTCAGAGTACATTGGTGCAGTTGTATACGTTTACCGTAGTAATTACTTGTGGAGATTTACATAGATTTGCAGCTCTGTGTATGTGGAGGACTGTGTGTGTATGTAATGCCTGCTTTGAGTGTATTTACTATTTCCTTTCTGATGTGATGCTCCCTATCTCTAGCCTTTTTACAATGTTAGTCATTCACATAGTATTGGTAACCAAACACAGAGAGAGAGAGAGAGAGAGAGAGAGAGAGAGAGAGAGGATTGTCACACTCCTCAATAGTATTCCTCCAGAGGAAGTCCATATATATGTTTCATGTACAGAAGCCAACATGATTGGCAGATGAATTTCACTTCAGTGCTTAAGAGACACAGGATAGCTAAACTACAAAGGAAGAGAGCAGTGTGGTCCTTACACAGTACAAATGCAGGGGAGAGGTGATACCTTTATTAGAACAGTAAAAAAATCAAATGTAATCAAAGCTTTGATGATTCAGGATCACTTCTTCAGGCATACATCAAAAGATAAACTTGCAGTTCAAAAGAAGGTAATCTGCAGAGAAGCATTAAGCATTGTACCTGTGTGTGTGTGTGTGTGTGTGTGTGTGTGTGTGTGTAGTAGAGGAGATGATATCAGGATCAATTTGCTGCCCCCCACCCCACCCCACAACTCACCTCTAAGAAACAAAGCCTGGCACAACACCTCACGTATGTATGGGAAAAGCTTGAGGATTGCTTCTGTGACACTAAAAAATTGAAGCAAAATGAAGTGACAGGATTGCTGACGTGAGCCTACCAGGGGATGTGAATTTCATTGCCTTCCACTCTCAGGGACAAACTGAGGCAGGATTAAACCATTCTTTTCTCCTTGCACCAGTTTTTCTCTATTCAAGATTATTTTTCTCCTTGAGAAATCTAATAGGAAATCAGACAGAATTTATCAGAAATTTGGCGATCATTTTTACTGGAAGAAATGCAGGGTTTGTAACAATTCATGTGCAGGATGGCATCTTTCCTGCATAGGATCTCCTGGAAAAGACATTAAAGGTGTCCCTTTAGGGGGCAGTGCTTATCTCCATTTACAGATGAAGGACCAGCACTGTCTGTGTCTGCAGACGGATTCTGTGGTCATGTGGCACACATGAGTAGATGCTAGAGCACATGGAATGCTGTTACCTTTCCTGCCAAAGCAGTACCTCTTTATCTACTTGCAATTTCTCGCTTTCAAACTGCTAGATTGGCAGGAACTGGGACAGATGACAGGCACTCACAAAGTACTTGGGTCTCAAACTACTGACCAGCCAACCTTCTGGTCATCAAGCTCAGTGTCTTTTGCATGTATTTAGGCTTTTCCTCTCAATTTGGTGTCCTTTAACTGTGTTGGATTACAACATGCCTGCTCCTCAATTAACATGGCTGCTAGCTGTGCACAATGTTTATGTTTATTTGATTTATATGCCGCCCTTCTCAGCACATGCCGACTCAGGGCGGCTCACAACACATCAAACAAAATACAATATAGCAAAAAATACAATAGCAAATACAATGTAGCAAAAACAAAATACAATATAGCATAGAGCAAGGACAAAAATACAAAAGTAGACAGTAACAATAATAACTCAATAATACAATACAAGGTGAAAAGTAATGGCAGCAGAGTCTCGCTGCCTCAACGGCCTTTAAGTCCTGGCCGGAGGCAATTGAAGGCAGCTGGAGGCAGGTCCAGGAACGCCAGCGGTGATCTCAGCGTTCAGTGCTGTAGGGATCCCTCCACCCTGCCAGGAGGGCCGGAGGTGGCGGAGTTGTGTCCACTGCCTGCTAGCACAATAATGTCTCCCATTTCCTGCACTATCACATACGTCTATAACAGGGATTCTCAACCTGAGGCCCATGGGCCGGATGTGGCCCATGACACCATTTCATGTGGCCCACCACTGCCTCCACCATACCAGGAAGTGCCATGTGGTGAAGGAAGGGCAAAATGGCTGTCTGGCCCCCAAACCTGTCTGAGGGAGCATGACCTGGCCCCCGGTTTTCAAAGGTTGAAAACTCCTGTTCTATAGCAAAATATATCATATTGTTCCAGGGGGAGGGGGAGGCCAGGATCCTAAATCCATGGTCAGGGATTATGTTTATTAAAACCAACCAAAACACCACAAAAATTGAGCCAGCCTCCGTGCTCTATAAAGCACTTTGTGAGACAAGCTACTAGTGAAAGTAGTAGCCCAGGGAAAGAAAGAAAAGAAGAGTATTGCCTGTCTTGAGAAGAAAGTGCATGGAAAGGCCTCCAATTATATCTGCCATCCTTCCCATTTCTCAATTCTTATCAGGAAAAAAAACCTCTAAGGAGGAAAATATGGCCCAGATGCACAACTCCTTTTGCAAAATGATCTGATCTCTCCGCCTGGCACCAGCTCTAGACTTCAACAATGTAGAACGTGCCTGCTTTGTTTAAAAAACCACACACTTTTTGTTCTTTGCCTTCTCTTCCTTCTACTCTGGTGAAGCCTAACCCAGCCTTCGGATGCTCAGTTTAGTTCTTTTCTGGAACTTACATCCTTCCTTTGCTTAGTTTTGATGGAATCATAGAATCAAAGCAGATCTGGCAGAGGGTTGTCCAATTCTCTCTCAAAGACCTCCAGGTATATGGATTGTTCACCACCTCCCAAGGTAATTGGTTCCATTGTCAAACTGCTATAAACATTAAGAAGGTTCTTCCAGATATTCAGCCTATATCTGGATTCCTTTAATACCATCTTTCAAGTATTTAAAGAGTCTCTTTTTCTCAAGGCTAAACATGACCAGTTCCTTCAGTCTTTCCTCATAGGGCTTGGTTTCCAGTCATCTGGTCATCCTTGTTGCCCTTCTCTATATCTGCTCTATTTTTAAAAATCTTTCTTAAAGTGTGGTGTCAAGATCTGGGCACAGTACTCTAGATGTGGTCTATCCAGTGCTGAATAGGTGGGGACTGGTACTTCACAGGTTTTAGTGACTATGCTTCTGTTAATGCAGCCTAAATTAGCATTGGTCTTTTTTGCAGCCACGTTGCATGGTTGACTCATATGTAGCCTGTGATGTACAACAATTCCAAGGTCCTTCTCACTACGTACTACTGAGCCAAGAATCTTGTAACTATACATCTGGGTGTTTTTTCCCCCTAGGTGTAAAACTTTGCACTTCTCCCTGTTAAATTTCATTCAGTTGTGTTCAGCCCAGTGTTCAAGCCTGGAACACCATGTAATCAGCCTGTTCAATTCCAGTAATTTTGTTTCTATTGCTCTCTTTCTTTCAGTCTTGTGTTGTAAAGTTGTTTCGGTAAGAAAATGCAATTGCAGAACCAGTTTGGAGGCAAAGATAGGAACAATCATGCTTTTCAGGGCCCTTGTACTTTTAATTAGATATGTCCTGTCTGCAGGGTTATTTCTTCCTGATGAGTGCAAGGGGGATGGGTGGTGGTGTAAATGCCTTTCCATATTACACAGGAACACCCCTTCTTAATTGTTTCAATTCAATCCCAGTTCCTACTGGAGAACAAGAGGGCTTGATTATTTATTTTCAGTACATTATCTGCTTTTCACTTTTTGTTTTTAGCAAAATAGCACTGTTTCACTATTAAGAATGAAATCTTCCTCCCTAGCTGGAATAAAAACTGACACTGGCACAATTAAGAGTGGTTATTCTAGGAGCAATTAATAGGCTACTCATTTTAATCCCTCACCCATGCTAATAAGGAAGCAGCAAAACAAACCTAACCCACAAGGGAGGGTTTTTTTTTTTTAATATTAACATTACTGGGAAACTTTGCTGACTGGAACTTACTTGTGAAGTAAGCATTATACAGTGATACCTCATATAACGTCCAAACTTGGTTCCACAAGTTTGGACTTTATACGGATTAGGACTTTGTATGAGGCATGCAAAATCCTAGCCACGATGCCTCATACAATGGCCAAATCCCTGCCGCGATGCCTCGTACAACGTCATTTCCATAGAGATACATTGTACCGTAACAGCACAGACTTCAGGGCAAAGTCAAGGAAACAGACAGGAAACTGACAGAACTTTAAGAAATCATCGTCTAAAGGCTAAAAACATTACAAAAACATGTCAAACAACCCTGATTGTCCAAGAACCTGAAGAATGCTGCAAAAATCCCAGGAATGCTTCTAAAAATTCTGACGAAAAAATTCAAAAAAATCCAAAATTGTGCTCAAAACCACTCCTAAACACTCTTTGCCTCATGCAAAACCCACAAGAGCAATGCACGCATGTGTCCTGCCTTTTATACTGCCCAGGCACAATGCAACCTGGGAAAACCCCAATGCCTCATACAAAGTCGTGCGACTTTGTATGAGGCAACTTTTTGCAAGGAATTAGGCGATGTTGTATGAATCCGATGTTGTATGAAGCGCACTTTGTATGGGGTATTACTGTACTATACATAGATCTGAGCCATTGCTGGATAATACAGTCCCCTACTAAATTCTTGTGTGGAACCTCTGTTTTAAATACACTTCCAGCTAATTTGCAGAAAAGCAGTCTTAGCTGTGCTAAATAGTTTGAGTAAGAAAACAGCTTCAGTTGTTACCACTCAAAATGGTGGCTGCCCTGTCTTCCACGTAGTGCAAAAGCTTTCCCCAGTTACCACGTCTGTCAATCCAGCACCGATAATAAACCCGTTTTCAATCCACTGGTGACTAACGGAGCTGCCTTCAGTTCCCATGGCAACTAAACAATATTACCCAGGCTTAAACGGATTCGGATGATATTAAAAAAGCATCCTCTTTAGGAATTCCTGATGCTGAGAATTTTAATTTTGCGTAATGCGAGCTGACACCATGTTTATGAGGCACTCACTGCCTGTTTTCTTCAATTAGTGCAAAGAGGAGCAGATTTGTTTTCGGGGCTTAAGGGGAGAGGCATTTATTCAGTTATGAAGTGAGGAGGGGAGCCAATAAATGCGGGTCACCCTGTCACTGCCATCAATCCCTTAAGATGTAAATTCAGAAGAGATTTGTGGTAAAGGCTGTGGTTTTTCAGACCCACATAGCTAACTACTTCACTCCAGCAAGGGAGGGTAAATAGTAGGCTGGGGTATTTCTCAGTTTGGTTCTACAGTGTTCTGAGGTAACTTTACAAAAAGATGCAACCACAACAGTAACAAAAAAGAAGGAATCAACACTTTCCCCAGGCATTCTCAGCCTGATCGGAGACTGGGCTTTGGATACAAGCCTTTTGCATGGAGAGATGAACACGGGTTCCATCGAATGCGGGGTCCATCTAACCTACCTCAGCTGGCATGGGCCAGGGGTTCCATTGGGCTTGTGTAACAGACACACACCTTAAGGGTGGAAGGGAGGGGGGATATTAAGTGTACAAAAAAGTTAAAGGGGTCCAAGACATGCTCATGAAGAGATTCTTAATTGTACTTCTCTAAGGGGCTGCAGTGGCTTAGTGGTTAAGACACTGAACTTGACGGCTGGAAGGACGACAGGCTGGCAGTTCAAGACCCGAGTGCTGCATGACGGAGTGAGCTCTCATCTCTGTTCCAGCTCCTGCCAACATAGCAGTTCGAAAGCAAGAAATTGCAAGTAGATAAATAGGTGCCACTTCGGTGGGAAGGTAGACAGTGTTCCATGCACTCCGATTTCTAGTCATGCCTGCTGCATGTCCACGGAAACATGCAGATGCAGACAGAACTGTCTCATTGGCTATAATTGGAGATGAGCACCAAACCTTAGAGTCGGATACAACTGGCTTTCAAACAAGGGAGAACTTCACCTTTACCTTTACAAATGGTTCTGGAGAAGCAAGGACCCCTTTAAAGTAGAGTTGGGTAGCTTTCCAGATGTTGTCGGACTGCAGTTCCCATTATCCCTCACCCTGGGTAGGCCTGGATAGTTCTGATGGAAATGGCAGACCATGAACATCTAGAGCTCCACAACATGTCTGCCTCAAAGCTCCACCATCTACCTGGAAGGATTAATGCACATTTAATTGACATAGGCGTAAGAGATCCCAATGCAGTATGTGTGTGTGTTTACTTTTAAAAAGACTGCTTCAGGGATCTGAGACTTTTGGACCACAGCGATGTCTGTGTGTCACCCCTTCCTTCATTGTTCTGCAATTCCAAATGGTCCTTCAAAGCAGCCCCTGTTCAAATCCACCCTCAGCAGAGTGACACTTCAAGAATAAACATACCTATGGAAACACAAAGGCAGCTAAGTGTTTTACAGTGGGAAACACAGGGAGCATTTAAAGACTGCTTACTACCCTGCCCTGCTGTTTTGCTGAAAGCTGATCTCTCCTAACGTCTTGTGTGAAAATGTGTAAAAAGGCTTGCTTACATTTCAGTGCATTGTGTGGTCTGTTTATTAGCTACACAGGCAGAGCAACGGGTTCTCTAAAATCGACTGCAACTCGTATCCGAGAATGCATTTTCTTCCTTTAAGCAGGAGATATGTCACTGGTGTGAATTTGTTTAAGGTGGATCCCATCTTGCCATGACGTGACCCACACACTATGATCTTGGAGCCATCACCCATGGCACACATGAAGCACGACATGCAAGCTTTAGCACCAGGATTGCAATGGACCACCACAGCCTTGAGGATATGAACAAGGTGCGCCTTAACAGCCAGTCCATCTGGGATGGCCTCTTCCGCCTCCATGACCATTGGGAATCAGAGTTCCTCCTCCACTCATTTTCCCGTTGGGCTAAAACCAGACATGGCCCAAGGCATTTTCTTCCCTAAGTTTGACAAGATTTAGTCTACCAGCAGAACTACTGACTCCTGCCTTTCCATATACAGAAGTCAACCAGATGACTGGGCTACAAAATCTCGTGTTAACAATGGGAGCAAGGCAGAGTCTGCCAATGTGATGGCTGTCTCTGGGCAGATGGAATAAGTTTGTTTTCTGTTACTCAAGGAAGTACTGAAAACAATGGATTCAAATGGTAAAACAGAAGATTTTGACTAAACATTAGGATGAATTTATTCAGGGTAAGGGTTGTTTGCCAAAGAAATGAACGAGCTTGGAAGGTGGTGGATTTTTCTTCATCAAGGCTTTTTAGCATAGGTTGGAAGGCTATAAAGAGGAACTCTTCACCATCAACCTCCTGTTTTAAAGACCACTGCTGTCACCTCAAGCAGGAAAGTGAAGCAAATAGATACTTACATATATGGCTTCCCTACATCAGAGATTATGCAGCACATTGGAAAATGATTAAAATATGTTTAAATCTTCTTTCAAGTTGGTAGGTGCGAAAGCAGATGCCAGCCAGCTCAGAGGCTTAGCACTCTTGGCAGAGTGACAGGCATTTTGGACAGCTTTGTGCAGACTGCATGACAAAGTGAAATGGCTCCTACCAGCCAATCCTGTGGGCAAGAAAAGAGAATGTAAGAGGCACATGAGTCTTGCTTGCAGTCACAAAGGCAATGCTGTTGGGTTTTTTCATATCTTCACTGTTGAGATGGCCCTTCACGAAACAATAGGAACAATCACTTTGAACAGTGATAATTTACAATTTCAGCTGTAGGATCTTGAAGATCCACCACCTATCCTACATCCCACATACTTCCAGTTACTCCTCATGTGATAGGTCCAAATGTAGTTCTTACGTATGTTTTGCTTTTTCACCTGGTTCATTATTGTTCACTTTTGAGTGAACTCACTATTAGTCATAATTGACTTGATGGCACACAGTTATTATTATTAGATGGTCATAGTCCTGGGTATTCTGGAAGGATTGACACAAAAATAAATAGTGGGTTTAATTTTCCTGGAGGCACATCTCTGCCACAGTGCTAGACATTAAAATTTATATGGGCTTAGTGGTTAAGAGTTCGAGACCCAAGCACTGCGTGACAGAGTGAGTGCCTGTCATCTGTCCCAGCTCCTGAAAACCTAACAGTTTGAAACTAAGAAATTGCAGGTGGATAAATATGTACCATTCTGGCAGGAAAGGTAACAGCATTCCATGTGCTTCAGCATCTAGACATGCCTGCCACATTAATGTGGAAATGTCTGCAGAGGCAGACAGCAGCACTGGTTCTTTGACTGTAAATGGATATGAACACCACCCCCTAGAATCGGGCATGACTTGCTTTTTAGGAAGGAAGATCTTTATCTTTATGGAATATTGGTGGGGAAGCTTATTCACCCCCAAATTAAAACATATTACCAAAGCAATGAATTATGGTACAGGTGGTCTTGAAGCAAAGCAATGTGTTTTCCCCCTTTTACAATTATTTATCAGAGCTAAAATTAATCCTTAGCTCTCCAAATTCTCCCCTGTCAATGGGGCTGGCAAATATGCAACAAATACGGGGTAGTCAGCATCAGCATCTGACAACTAAGGAATCAGCTGACATGAGGTATAAGAGCTTTGCAGTGGTACCTTGGATAAAGTCCGATTCGGATAAAGTTTGATTTGGAAAAGTCATGGTTTTCATGCACACATAAAGTCCAAAACCACTAAAAAATGGACGTTATCCGAGGTATTTGGTATAGGAACCTCGGATAAAGTCCATTTTTGGATGTTATCTGATGCATCGCCCATTTGATTCGGATAAAGTCCAAAATTGGATAAAGTCCAAACTTGTGGAACGGAGTTTAGATTTTATCCGAGGTTCTACTGTATTTTACATTTTCTGACATCTGGGAAGTCAATATTGACAATATCTGACAAGCTACAGGCAGGATCCAAGGAGAAGCAACCAATGTTTAGCAGTCCTTCAGGCAGCATTTGATAACTTTTATATTCAGCTTTATGTAAAGCGGAAGCAACACAAGAATAAAAATAAAAGCACTATCATACTTTGAAGACTAGCAGGTTTACCCCTATGTGAGATTTTGTGGATTATAATCCACTTCCTCAGACTCATTAGGACTGTAGTCCCCAACAGTGCACACTGAAACAAAACTATGACCTTATAAGAGGTATGATTACAATGTATTCTGCATGTTGCAATATCACCATCTAGGTCTAGATAGATGTAGATTTTATGATATATTATTATGCTATTTGAATTTCATTTCCTTCTTTAATGCTTATATGGTTTATTGTCATGTTCATTCATTCATTCATTTAATAGTATTGCCTTGGCATTAAATCTGGCAGTGTACACATTCTCATACACTCATCCCTTACTCACTGACTGCTGATTTAGTGCCAAAGTACTCCTATTAAATTGAATGAATGAATGAATGAATGAATGAATTTCCTCCCTGCTTTGCTTTTTAAAAAACCCATATAACAAACAAATCAGGTAAAGTAGCCTGAGAGACACTGGGTGTCCTCAAAATCACTTTATGAGTGTTGTGGCTGGGTAGGGAATTTACTTATTTAATTAATGAATTGCATAATAAATGTATTAAATGTGTAAGGTGTATTTATATCCTGCCTCTCTTCCAAAGAATTTCTGGTGGCATTCAGAGCTCTCCACCTCCTCCACCTCCATGCTTGTGAGTTAAGGATGCCTCTTGATTGGCAAAAAGTCCTACATTTGTGTCAGTTTTTGCCAGGTTTAGAATGGATTCAAAGACTGAGGAACACACGACACACCACTGGGGCACACATTAGCTTTATGAAACACAGTTTATTTTAAACTACCCAGCATGGTTTGTTGATTTTTGGATCAATTCCTAAACTGCTATATTCTTCAGGTATTTTATTTTTAGATGTACTTATCTGTCTGTTTTATTTTATTTTGTTGTTTGTTTTATTATGTTATTTTGTTATTTGTATGTGCACCACCCAGAGTGGGAAATATCCCAGATGGGTGGTATAAAAATGCAATAAATAAATAAATAGATAGATAGATAGATAGATAGATAGATTTCTGCATTCATATGTTTGTCGCCACATATTGTGTATTATTGCCTCTTAGCCCCTAAAGTTTGCAGGATTCCGGACACCCTGAAAATGCCCCCCTCCCCCCACGTGAAATCAGCTGCCATGGCAAAGAACTGTGATAACACTATTACAGTAAAATAAAATAATTGTTACTATGTGTTGAGTGCAGAGCACTGGCAACCAGAGCTGCACCTGAATGATGCTGAAGCGAGGCAGTAGTAGAGACAATGACTGCGTCAGCAGAAGTCCCCCCGGCCCTTTGGAACAGAGGCTCACACCAATAGGGATAAAGAAAAAGGGCCAGAGGGGAAGGGCAGGCGCTTCGTGGCTGCAGCTGCCAGGTTAAAAATATATATTCAGGTAAGGTGTCTTCAAAGGACGTGGAACCCAAGACAAGCACCATATCTCCCAATTTAAAAAAACCATGACTGGTATTCCAGTTCTTCTCACAGTCAAGGTGCAGCCTCAGTCAACTGCCCAGCTTTGGAAGAGCCAACAGGTACTGTATAAACATTTCTAATGACAAGGAAAAGGTTCATCTACTGCATCGTAGAGTTAACATGAGGGTGGTGAAGGAACTGAGGCTGTGTTTCAATGAATGAACGGCTGTCAGCCTCTGTATGTTGTGGGTATGGGAATGCTTAATTGGTTGTATATACAATCACCCACTTTGGCAACTGTCCCTAAATGTCAACCCCGTCTCTGTTCACCCTCAGCTGCTGTGCCTTCAGCCATCCTGGCCCCAAGGTCCCCTGCTGGCGTGGCTCTGGTTTGAACCCAGATCACCTGGATCCTTCTCCAACTCGCTCATCACTGCACTGGCATTTGAGCCATCCTTCTTTGCACTCTCGTCCTCTCTATCCCAGGGGTGCCCAAACTTTTCAGGTCATGGGCCAGTCATGTGGTTCAGTGGGCCGGTCACATGGTTCATCCCACCGGAAGCAGAAGTAAAACATGCCTTGCAATCTGTTTTACAACAGGATGAGATAGATTTTAGGCTGCAATTTTCTCTGCTTAAACCAGGGGTGCCCAAACTATGGCCTGTGGGCCGGATCTGGTCTCCAATGCCAATTCATCCAGCCCATGCCGCTGTCGTTGCTCTCGGAAGCAAAAGTAAAACATGTCTTGCAATCTGTTTTAAAACAGGATGAGATAGATTTTAGGCTGCAATTTTCTCTGCTTAAACCAGGGGTGCCCAAACTATGGCCTGTGGGCCAGATCTGGTCCCCAATGCCAATCCATCCAGCCCATGCCGCTCTCGTTGCTCTCGGAAGCAGAAGTAAAACATGCCTGTATACATTTTACTTCCACTTCCAGGAGTGACGAGAGCAGCACAGGCTGGATGAATTGGCATTGGGGGTCGGATCCGGCCTGTGGGCCGTAGTTTGGGCACCCCTGCTCTATCAGTTCTATTTGTCTCTCTGCCTGCCCACATCTGTATGCCTCTTTTCTTTTTCCACTGCTGGCAGCCCAAAAAACCAAACGAGGCAAATCAAAGGGCCAGGAATGCTGTCCGGGCAGCCTAGCCTGCAATTGGAGCAAGCCGAGCCTGGTCCTGGCCAAAGTGCAAAGCCAGGCTGGGTGGTATTTTAGGAAGGCAGGAGTTCTCCCTCAGTAAATCCCTCTCCATCCCGTGCTCGGCAAAGAGTTTGCTAGGAGGATTAACCCACGTCTTGTTCTCAATCCCAGTTTATGAGTTTCCCCACTGGCTGGGAGGATCCTGTGTGTTTAAACAACAGCCTAATTAATCCGCATTTTATTACTTTCTCTTGTCAAGTGGCTAAAGAGAAGCTGTCAGCCCAGAAAGCCGGCCCTCTCTCATTTGCTTAGCTCCCAAATTACTTCATCAGAACCATCTGCTGCAGACGTCTTGGCTGAGGTTATTTATTTCTCTATTCCAGCTCCGTTCTGTCCATGTCAGGGGACCGAAGACTTTCAAGGAAATTTTGGGGTTGAGGTCCCAGGGGTTGTTTGAGTTTTTAGCATCAGCAGTACCACCACCACCACAGGGCCATAGCCAGGGGGTGGCCAGGGTGGGCTTGGCCAACACGGAGTTAGCAGTTTGCCCACCCTGGCGTAGTGCATTTTCCCATAGGAATGCATTGAAAAGAGGCTTTGTTGCCCATCCTGGGGGAAAATTCACCCATCCACATCTAGAATTCTGGCTATGGTCCTGCACCACCATCATTATTCCAGCAGTTCGGGCGAAGGAAAGCTTCTATAATTGGTAGATTAAATGATGCTACAGGTGGAAGCTACCTACAAACAATGCATCAAGAAGAGAGCCAAGGAAGCCAGCGGATCTTGCTAAAATGGAAGAGTTTCTCAGATAACAACCTAGAAGGAAGGAAGGAAGGCTTCTGATACAGTACTGTAGATGGAGAAAACCAGACACATTGACCCTGCAATTTGGAAATGCACAATTTCTCTGCATGGAAAGAGGTGTCAAAACCTGTTTTGTTTTTGTTCCTCCCCACCCCCAAACAGTTCTGTCACTGCTTCTAAATTTGTGTAATTTAATGCAATTTATTTTTAATCAATTGAAATTATATTCCATTATTTAGGAAAGTAATGGTTCTTCGTGGAGGCTGGGGGTAGGTGGGTGAAAAGCTGCCAGTAATTCTGATCACAAGCTTCACCTACAGAAACAACTGGAATTTTATGAAATTGTGCCCGTCCTGATCCAATTTTGCTGCCCACAAATAAGGAAAGAATTTGTAAAATATATATACATACAATTTATTTATTTTTTAAAAAGCTATCTCTGTGAACAATGGGACATGGAATAAAGTGGGAGAAAGAAGTGTGATTTCTACATCTTATCAAAGACATAGAAATCACACAGTATATCATGCAATGAAAACTACTGGCTTAATTTCTGTAGAGTTTATTTATGCTCTTTATCTTTTAGCCATTTACTGATGCTGGCTAAAAGTTTATCCACATTCTTAGCATACCTGTCAAGTATCCCGTATTGCCCGGGATTTCCCGCAATTTAGAGCACTTTTCCTCCTTTCCCGTCCGGAGCCGCCGCCATCCCGTAATTTTGATGGCGGGGGAAAAGTAGTTACTGCACATCCCCTTCTGCACAGGTCTCTTCTACGCATGCATAGAACCCTTCTACACATGTGTAGAAGGGACCTGCGCAGAATCATTCTGCGCAGGTCCTGTATTGTCCGGAGCCACGCTTGACAGGTATGATTCTTAGCATGCTCCTACTAACTTTATTTAGCAGTCTTTGTGGGGAGGGGGAAAATTTGTTTGCTAGATCAGTCTTCCCCAGAGAACTTTATGAAATGTGGTGAAGAAATTTGTTTATGGATTGCACTTTTCAGCCATTCACTAACCAGTGTTCTCTAGGTGGCTACATTATACTAAAAGTATAAAATACTGTACAACAATAAAACAACAATAAAATGGGGACTGTAAGCAGAATATGAAATTGAGATAACAAAAAATAAAAACATTACAGCATGCTAAACCAAATTAGAACTAAAACCGAATAAGTTTTCTTTGCCTAAGCCATGGTGGCTCTTCCTTAGGAATGTTTGTTTATTAAGTCTAAATTTTCTCCACTTCCTCTCATTTCTCCCTTTCTAGAAGTGGCTTTCCCCTTTAAAAATGATTTAACTTAATTTTAGAAGGCAAATACTGGTGTTTTTATAGTCAAATGATGGTGCATCTTAGTCCCACATTTGCATCGATTTTGCTGGATTCCAAATCATTTTTTTTAAAAAAAAATCAAGGAATACAGAACACACAACTGAAGCTAATACAGTATTACCTTGCTAAAATCTGGATTATTTTAAACCACTCGCCAGGGGTCATTTGTTTTTCAGCAACTCCTGAATTGCTGTGTTTGGGTGTGTTTATATGCATGTTCTCAGTGCACATAAGGGTTTTTTCCCAGTCTGCCATACAGCATGATAGTGGTGGTGGCACCAAGGGACATGGCATGGGCCAGCTGTTGAGAGAAGAGCCAGCAGGCAGGAGCAAGGAGAACGGGTGGCAACATAAAATTGGAGATGAGATAGTTGGTGGGGCCACAGTCTTTCTTCCCCTCCTCTCTCACTGGGTGCTACGGGCTCACTCATGGTGGAGAAGGACGGAGGGAAGGACACTCAACTGTTCTCCACTCAGCTTGGTTCGACTGCAGCATCCCTGTTTCCTCTGACCTCCAGCTGCCTGTCATCATGTGCACGCACGCACATTGAATAAACAGCACATGTTCTCAAATTGGTTTTTTTTATTTATTAAAAAAAGTCTTATTTCAGCATGGTGTTTTCAGTCAGTCATGACACACCCTGAGTCACGCAAACAAAATTTCCATCATCATCAGTTTCAAAATTCTATCTCTTATACCAGAGGTGCCCAAACTATAGCCCATAGGCCAGATCTGGCCCCTGATGCCAATTCATCTGGCCCACGTTGCCCTTGCTGCTCCTGGAAGCGGAAGTAAAACATGGCCATGTGGGCGCATTCTACTTCTGCTTCCAGGAGTAGCAAGGGCAGCATGGGTCAGATGAATTGGCTTCAGGGGCTGGATCTGGCCCATGGGCTGTAGTTTGGGCACCCCTGGTTTAATCAGAGAAAATGGCAGCCTAAAATCTATCTCATCCTGTTGCAAAACAGATTGCAAGGCATGTTTTACTTTCATGTCCCCAAAGACTGGGACAAAGATGAGTGCTCAAACCGT
Source organism: Bradypodion ventrale (assembly GCA_035047345.1). NCBI lineage: Eukaryota > Metazoa > Chordata > Lepidosauria > Squamata > Chamaeleonidae > Bradypodion > Bradypodion ventrale. The sequence continues at coordinate 179,991,496 of JAWDJE010000002.1, forward strand.
CATGCAGTACCTGAGTTTTGAACTGGTGACTTGCCGACCTTCCAGCTAACAAGGCATACCTGTCAACCTTCCCGGATTGGCCGGGATTTCCCGATTTTCGGCACCAATTTGCGCCATTTCCCATCTGCAGCTGCCAAAACCCCGGAATTGGCAGTGGGGGAAAAGAGGTACTGCGCATCCCTTCTGCGCAGATTGCCTTCTATGCATGCGTAGAAGGCTTTTACGCTTGCGTAGAACCCTTTTACGCTTGCGTAGAACCCTTCTACGCTTGCGTAGAACCCTTCTACGCATGTGTAGAAGGAGATCTGCACAGAAGGAGATCGTAGAAGCCTTCCACGCATGCATAGAAGGTTTCTACGCAAGCATAGAAAGGTTCTATGCAAGCGTAAAAGCCTTATACGCATGCGTAGAAGGCAATCTCCGCAGAACCGTTCTGCGCAGGCCCCGTATTTTCCAGAGTCGCGGTTGACAGGTATGTAACAAGGCCAGCTTCTTAACTACTGAGCCAGCACTTATAACAAGGTAGTCTTCTTGGTGTTGAGATCCAAACTATATTCTGCACTTGAAGCTCTAATTCAATCCAGCATTCACTGACGATCTGGAAAGTTTGTGGTTAACAACACTGTGTCAGCAGCATATCGGATGCTATTCAGGTACAGTATTTCCCATGAATTTTAATGCCTGTTTAAATCTGATAGTGCATCTGAAAAATACTATCTGAATATACAGTATATTAAACAGTGTCGGGGACAACACACAGCCTTGTTGCACACCTCTGCGAATTTGAACCTCTTCTGTCACCTCCATTGCTGCTTCCCTCGCCCAAAGGTGACTCGAACAACAATAATAAAGCAATACAATAGGTCAGCAATACATATTAAAAAATATCGTCAATCAACAAAACATCACAATATCAGCAATTACAATATAGGGTGGAAATTACAATACATCAATAAATATCAATAAATACTGCGCCAACTCACGCTAACCCCAGGCAAGTCCAAAAGGGTGAGTGACAGCAGTCTCAGCAGTTTTTAAAGTCTGAGGCAGAGTGGGGCTAGAGACGCCGGCAGCCCAAGGAACCCTTTCCCGCCACTGTCCTGCAGAAAGTCCAGTGAGAGTCCCCAACTCCCTGAAAGCCGGGGCTGGCCGAGGGAGGAAGTCCTGTGTTGACAGTGGGAAGAGGCGGCAAAATTATTTGTCCTGTAGCTGCTGCGTCTTTTACACCCTCCGGCCAAATGGGGCCGGGAGGGTGGCGGCAGCAACCACAGCTGTACGCAAGAGGCAATAAAGTCATCCCGGGCTTTACACTTCTTATAAATTCTACTATGGATGATTTTCAAGAAGACCTTAAGAGCATAACTCATGAAGCTAATCATTCTGTATTCCTCACAGGATTTTGCATTTGGTTTCTTCGGCAATGTAACAAAGCGTGATAGCAACCAATCCCTTGGAAGGATCTCTGTGTCATAAATGATGTTAAAAAGGTCCATCAATTCTTTGATGTTAACTTCAGACAGATGTTTCAGAATTTCTATTGGGATGTAATCTGGCCCTCTTGCTCTCCCATCTTTGGATATTTTCAAAGCTCTTACAACCTCACTCTCCAGTATTGGTTGTCCAACATTGCCATTTATGACAGGCGCTGATGATGATGATCCAGGCAGCTCCTCTCTCCCCCGCCGCCCCGCCGGTGGTTCTAGCAGCAGCAACACCTGCCAGACAGAGTTCGCGCTGGGCGGGCAGAAGGTCGGCCGAGGGCTGAGACCAAGGCGGTATGTGTGGCTGGGAGGAGGGGAGAGAGGAGTTTACACTGCCTTGGCCTCACCTCTTGCATCACTAAACAGCTCTCCTATGTATTCCTTCCATACATTGATATTCCACTGCAAGATTCCTGTCCTTGTCTTTTAACAATGCATGTGTCTTCTGTTGTCTTCTGCCAGTAAATTCCCTGATCTTTTTTATGTATGTTGAAAAAATTATGTTTATTTTGGTATACCTGTATCTCAGTACATCTGCAAGTCATATAAGCTTCTTTTCAGTGATGCACTGCAAAAAAATTACTACCTACTATGTGGGCTGGCCAAATCTGTGTGCGGGGCTAAATCTGTGGGCGTGGCCAAACATCCTGTATTATGGGCTATGGAGGTGGGCATGGCCAGCCAAGTGGGCGTGGCCTGGGGGAATTTCTGCTACCGGTTCTGCAGAACCTGACAGGACCTGCTGCAGTGCATCATTGTTTCCTTTGCAGCTCTTATTTTGCACCTAATCATCCATATTTTTTCCTTGTCCTGATTCTTATAGGTCCTTCTTATCTCCATTAAATGGAGTATGTCATCTGTCATCCATTCCTTATTCTTATGGGTTGACTTTTGTCTGCAAAGGTGTTTCTCTTATTATTCCCCATTTCTTTTCTACACATATTTCTCCTTGATGTTTTCTCATTTTGTCTGTTTTGATTTGCTGTGTGTTCTGTCATGTTATTGATATCTGCTTGTATTCCCCAGAGTGGGATATTGCCCAAATGGGCAGTATAGAAATGTAAATAAATAAATACATTGTCTAACTCCTCTCTCATTGTCTCTTTCACTGCTGTTCTACGTTCTTTGTCCTTGAGGACAGTGACATCAAAACCAGTTTTCTTTTCTTTTTTTTAGTTACAATTTTATACGCAATTTTAGGCGAATACAACATATTAATGGGTTATGGTCTGATAAAATATCTGCTTCAGGATAGGTCATTACTAGACAGTTCCTAGTAAAGTTTACTTTTTGTAAAGCTAGTATATTAATGTCCAATATATCTAAAATATCCAAATATCTAGGGAGTTCTTTAGGTATTACTCCAAGGGCTGTGAGATTATGATGATGATTATGATGATGTACACAATAAAATATGATTGTTGTGACAAAAAAGGGGAAGGAAAGCTATGTATGCCAAATTAATTTTGTCAAGGTAAAGGGGAATATAAATGTAAACATGCTTGGTAAGTTTTGCAATTGTGTTGAATTTTGAACAGATCTGCTTCATTTTGTTTTTAGAAAAGCCCCATGTACAGCAAATTTGAACATTCTGAATGTAGACACATTCACTTTTTTTCTTTGCTCTTTCATTGGATATAACAGATATTTCTGTCAATTTTTGCTGAAAGTCACTTGGCTACGTTATCCAGACTTTTGGGATAAGAGAGTACTTTGTGGGTTTGATGACATTTTAAGCAATTCTTCCAAGTTAATGTAAACAGGAAACTGACAAAGACCAACTCCTTGTATACCTGTTCCATTTGTGTTTTCTGAAAAATAAGTCCACTTGGAATTTTTCAAGGTATCATAATGTTTCAGTTGGTAGCCCTTCCTCATTTTGTGCCAATCATCTTTACCCTAATTGTTATTTAAGATTTTTTACAGTGGAGAAATTGTGAGATTTAGGAACCTCAGTAAAGAAATGACCTTATTGTTATCAATTTAGATTAATCCAGGTAGAAGCCAACAACAAGTGATTTAGTTTTCTGATAAACATTAGGCTCTGAACATAAAACAAAGTGATAGAGATTGCCTCTGGCTTGCCATGTGCTCTCAACATGTATTTCATGCCACATAGAAGACGACTGAGGGATGATTTGTACAGGAGAATAAGCAGAAGGGGAAATAACCCTATTTTTTGCTTGCTGATTCCACTGGATGGTGTAACATATCCAGGTTGAAGTCTCCAGACTTTTTCATTGGCAGAGACCAAGACATCACCTTGTCACTACTTTCAGGTTTTCCCATCCACTCTGAGTTTATCATGTACCTGGGGGAGAAATAGATTTCCCCAGAAATAATGTGTTGTGTTCATTACATCCTTGTTGTAATACAAAGAATTAGAGTATATAGCCAGTTTGACCAATAGCCACAAACTGCCTCTTTCTCCACAAATTTGTAGATTCTACAAATCTACAAATTGTGGAGGAAGTGAGGGCAGAACTAGATTATGTTGTTAGCATGTGTTTCGAAGCAGAACTTCCTGACATGTGAGCTTGCCTTGCTTTGGCTTTTGCAAATTTGCTTGATTTCATTTGTGATTGGTAATGAAGAGGTAAACACAGACTTCATTTGTCATTCTAGCTGCTTTAACACGAAGCTTTAAAGTACAGTACAATAATTGCAGGTCTAGAGGGAAACTAGGATTCAAACTGAAGTAATGACATGGGCATATAGTAAGAGTTTTTTTTTAAAAAAAACATCTTGAAGATAACCAGACAAGGAAGCTGGGAATAACTTTTTATTTCACTAAATTTGTAAGTGCTTTATTCTTCTTGCTGTGCCATATCCAATTCTGAATATTGGCTCTCCTCATAGTGATCAGCTATAAGGATTGTCCTGAGAATATAATGCAGTGGCCTTCCATTTTCCTTCCACATTGCAGCATGACACCTGTACCACTGATCCAGTTCCACAAGCCACTTTCTGGTCCTGAGTCCTTTTGGCACACAAAGACCTCCTCATCCCCAGGCCAGTACTGATGAAACTGCTGCCCTCCATAAAGATGGATTCAAGTGGGACCATTTAATCCACTTGGGGATGATCACCCTTCCCTGTGGACTTTGGCAGCCAAGCCCTTAGTCCTCAGGGTTGTTAGGTTAGTTAACTGCTGCCTGACATTTGCTCAGCATTGAGTCGCTGGCAGTATGGTCTACTGACTCTATTACTATAGCAGGATAACCTAGCCAGACAGGTTAGTGCTTTATATATGACTATTTATAGGTACATGTGCACTGAGTGCTAATGTGAATGTTTTGTGGAACTTAGATGTGCTTATCTACAAGGAAATTCTCATCCCCCACCCAAAATCTTTCTTTCTTTCTTTCAGGCTGTTCCAAACCAAATGCAGTGGCTGCCTAAAAGCTGTGGCTCCATCTGAGTTCATCATGCGGGTGCTGGAGAATGTCTACCATGTTCACTGCTTCTCCTGCTGTGAGTGCGAGAGGCGGCTGCAGCGCGGCGATGAGTTTGTGCTGAAGGAAGGACAGCTTTTGTGCCGCAGCGACTATGAGAAAGAGAGAGAAATGCTGAGTGCCATCAGTCCTGCTCCCACCGAGTCAGGTGAGAGAGCAGCAGCAGCAAGGGCAGCAGGAAAGCCTGTTGTGTGGGAAGCTAGAGCTGACAAAAACTTGCAGCTAGCTTTGATCTTGGCAATTTAAGGAGCCAATCTGAATTAAACAATATTAACTAGGGATGATAAAATCCTTTAAAAGAGAGCTGGGGAAGCAGTCATCCTCAGTTCAACATCAGCCTGAGCCGGATTGGACTTTAAAATCACATTCCATTTTTAAACATTTACTCTAAAAGGGGAGGTGGGACCTTGTGACATCACAGAGGCAGGGCAGGTATGAGTTGGAAGAAAGCCAGCAGAAAGACACAAGTTAACATCTTCATGCTGAGCCTGTGAGCCTTGCTGTCAGCAGAGAATAGTTAAGGATTTAAAGACACTATATATGCAAAAATCAAATTTTCTTCTCTTCAAGTTCTGGGATTGGCACCCTATCTTGGAAACCCTGGGACATCAGCTGTTCTTCTGAGACTGGCAACCCTAGTGAATTGGAGTTGAATTAATTGCTAGTATAGTATCTTGTTTCCTGCTCATATCCCAATCCCTTTCATAAGAACTTGACCAGAGCTTGCAAAAGCTATTTTCTTCTTTGAGATTGCAAAAAATGATGAAATTGTTGAAAACTCCTCATACCCTCATAGTCTCCCCTTTAATTTGTCTTTGGAGTGGGGACTGCTGCTGTTGGACTGCTATGCCCATTAGCCCTGCCATAACTAATAATGAGGGGTCCTGAAAGTTGCTGTCCAAAACCATGCAGAAAGGCAGTGGGGGTTTTCTTTAAATCCTTTCTGCATTTGGATCTACCATAAAAGAATTCTTCTATCTGAAGAAAAGCTGGCAAATAAATTTAACTAAATAATTAGCTAGGTAGCTAATGCCAAGTTGTTCCTGACTCTTGGTAACCCTTCCCAATGCTAACAAGTGGCTAGCTGGTCCTTTTCTTCTTATGGTTCTCTGGGGCCACACACAAGCTGTCTCTTTTCCTGGAATGTACAATATGGGCTTTCACTTCTGGTTCCTGGTTCTACAACTGGATTACCAACACACTGCATTATCCAGCAAGCTAAAAACACTTTACCCCAAGGGTGCCCAAATTTTTCGGGCCACAGGCCAGTCACACGGTTCAGCGGACTGGTCACGTGGTTCCTCCCACCGGAAGCGGAAGTAAATATGCCTTGCAATCTGTTTTGCAACAGAATGAGATAGATTTTAAGCTTACATTTTCTCTGCTTAAACCAGGGGTGCCCAAACTTTGGCCCGGGCACCAGATCCAGTCCCCGATATCAATTCATCCGGCCCATGCCACCCTAGTTGCCTTATGGCTAGGGTGGAATGGGCCAGATGAATTGACATTGAGGCCTGGTTCTGGCCCCCAAGCCATAGTTTGGGCACCCCAGATTTAGCCATTTCTCATCTCTGATTCTGGACACAAAAGTGTCAGGATCCTTAGTAACATGATTTTCCTTCATAGTGAAGAGTGAAGACGAGGATGGGAGTCACCCTCATGGCAAAGGCGGTGAGGAAGGCAAAGACCACAAGCGCTCCAAGCGTCCACGCACCATCCTCACCACACAGCAGCGGCGAGCTTTCAAGGCCTCCTTTGAAGTCTCCTCCAAGCCCTGTCGGAAGGTCAAGTACCACTTGCTTACTTGCTCGTTTGCATACTCTCACAAAGGCTGAAAGCAAGGAAGGGATTTGCCTGTTTTTATGCACATGCCTTGTTTGCTACCCAGAAACTGTCTCTTAAGAAGAGTCTGTATGGCCCTGAAGTAAAAGGGGTGGGCATGCTGGTTTCATTTTGCTAAAGTGTTACCTATCTGCCTCTGGAACTGGTGGTGGTTGATACAGGAAATGATAAGAATGAGCATAACTATTGCTTACCGATAATGCCAGCTCTCCTCCATATTCTTATTGGTCCATTTAAAGCCAGCTTCAGCCACCAGGTTGACATGTGGCAGGAAGTCTGATGAGATTTTTCTGTTGAGTTCTTTTCTTGCTTTTTAAACAACCTTTTCCTCTTCTCCATGGTGAGCAGGTGAGAGAAACGTTAGCGGCTGAAACTGGCTTGACTGTCCGGGTGGTCCAGGTCTGGTTCCAGAACCAAAGGGCCAAGGTGAGCAACAGCCTTGGAAATCTGTGTTTGCAGGATCACATTCCTCTAACTCAGGGGTGCCCAAACTACAGCCCACAGGCCAGATCTGGCCCCCAACACCAATTCATCCGACCCACGCCACCCTTGCGGCTCCTGGAAGCGGAAGTAAAACATGCCCGTACAGGAGTGGCAAGAGTGTCCGCCCATGGGCCATAGTTTGGGCACCCCTGGTTTAAGCAGAGAAAATGGCAGCCTAAAAATCTTTCTTACCCTGTTGCAAAACAGATTGCAAGGTGCATTTTACTTCCATTTCCAGTGGGAGGAACCACGTGACCAGCCTGTTGAACCACGTGACCAGCCCATGGCCCAAAATGGAGCAGGAGTGAAGTGCAGCAGAAATCTCTGGTTGACCCAATGAGGTCTAGATGCCCGAAGTTAAAGCAGAGCTTGGAGAAGTTCCTTCCTGAGACTATAGTTCCCAGACTCCTCCAGCCCGCTTGTAGCCACTAAGCATATCAACATACAGTAAAACCCTACTTACGTAAAAAGTTTGTTCCGTAGGCTTTTATGTAAATCGGTTTTTTACTTAACTTGAAGCAAACCCATAGGAAAATGAATTTTTTTACTTAACTCAAAGCAAACCCATAGGAAAATGATTTTTTGTACTTAACTCGAAGCAAACCCATAGGAAAATGATATTTATGTAAATCGAAGCAACCCAATAGGAAAAATGGATTTTTTTTACGTAACTCGAAGCAAATCCATAGGAAATTGGGTTATGTAAATCAGGACATTTATGTAAATTGGGACATGGTTTTAGTGCAAAAATCATGTAAGTGAAATTTTAGGTAACTCGAAGCATACGTAAGGCAGTGTTTTACTGTACTAAAGTACATGCAAACATCTCTGGCTGCAAACATCAACAAAAAGCCTTTCAACTCTGATAGTCCCCATTCTCTCTACGCAACAACAAATTTTTAAAAATTCTAAGTAGGATTTCTCCTATTTCACAAAGATATTGTCATAATATCTCAATATTCCACCAGATCAGGATTAAGAAACTCACCGTTCCTAGATATTTTGGATTACAACTCTCATTGTCCTTTATCTGCTTGTGGGGATGGTGTGAACTGGAGTCAATCCACATCTGGTTGGGTTATAGGTTTTTACACAACGATGGCAAAACCA